>CM067175.1:722817-762817 GCA_034093135.1 Erigeron breviscapus
AAAAACAGCTGAGTACAGAACATAAATATGGCAAAACTGTCCTGCACCCAACCAATGGAGAGAAAATAATAAAAGATAGACCAAGATAGAACTTGCTAGTGAGAAGGGTAACATAAAATGATAAAATTGTAATCGACACCATAAGCACATGTAAGAAATCATTCCTTAGTTGATACTATGTTTTTTTTATCTCCAAGTGGTCAAATATTTTGACACATTACGAAAACATTAAGATCAACATTCCATTGTTCGCTAACCAAATAAGATATGTTACCAAACCAACCCTGACCCACCCACTCTGTCTACCACTTATAAGATGTAAGCAGTTAAATAAAATAGACAATAACATGTTCATACTCCTGCTTTCCCTTTCCATGTAGAAGGCTGGAAGACTCGGCCGGAAGGTTTCAGCATAGCAAATGAAATGAGAGCCACGTATTATAAGTGTACAATCTTCGTGTGGTGACGAGAAAAGGCAGATCTCTTTAAGGAGTCATCTTCTCTATAGTAACTCTGAGAAAGAAACATGTCAGCAATGTAGCACTAACTACAAGGCATTGAGGTTCGAAATCCTATGTTATAGCCAGCGTGAAAAAATATATTGCATATTTATACGCATAAAAACGGGTTAATAAGAAATGTGTATGACATTTGCAACTATACTATTCCTGTTCTAAGGTTTTTTTTTTCGCCCTATAAGGTGACCTGTTGTTGAGAATTAGCTTAGTCAACCTCAATGCCAAAAATAAAACTTTTTGCAGCATATGAGAATATCATAAACACATAGATATAACCACTTGCGTGCTAAAGAAATCATCTGATATAGATTGAGTTGGCTTGCTTGCTCGTAGTTGTAGAATTGCATGGTTATCTTAAAAAAAGAATGCATTAACTTCGTAATTGTATATTTTTAAGTTTTCATATATTGCTAACAAATTTTTTCTACCTTTGCTATGAGCATAAGTATGAGCAGAGTTAGCATTAGTAACTTTTCAGTGTTTTGAGTGTTCTCTTTTATTCTACTTTGGGTTTGTATTATCTTGTTTATTATCTCCTCTTCGTCCCCCTATTTTTTCAATTCTATTTACTAGCAGGTGATGAAATTTTTTCTACCTTTGCTATGAGCATAAGTATGAGCAGAGTTAGCATTAGTAACTTTTCAGTCCACCAAAACGTATTTGATTATGTAAGGTTCATAATGATATATGCAATATTTTGCACTATATGATTTTATATTGCAAACATGCTCCATTAAATGGTTACAAATTGCATAATTTGGTTAAAGGTTCCAACTAAACGTCTAAACACGAAACAAAATTACCCACAAAGAAAAAGAGAAAAAAAAAACCTGGTGTAAATCTCCATCAATTCACACATCCAGCCTTCATGTGCCATGAGATAGCAAACTCAAGCTCATGTCGGTTTTAAAAAGAACTCTTTCGTTACCTCTTGTACTAGTCATGAAAACTAAAGTTAGTATGTTAAAACCTGTAAGTCCCCTAAGCTCAATTTTTTTTTTTTAGAACGACATTCTAATCTACCCCTACTTCTAAATTACACGCATGCCAGAGATGAAACAAACCCTTAATTGAATTTAAATCAAATCAAAAGATTGGATAAAAAGTTAACTTACCAAAATTTGTGTTCTTGAGAAATAAGTGAAAGAGATGAAGATGATGTGATGTTATAACCTTGATTATTATTGCAAAATGATTATTCCCTTTTAATTCTTCCTTGCCAAAACAGATTTTAGATAAGAGAAGAGAGATTGGAGAGTTTTGATTTTTGGTGTTGTGTGTGTTTTGTGTGTGTGGTGATGTCGACCAAAAGAAAGAAGGAGGGAAGAACTTGTTGTTTCTTTTCCTGCCTTTCCTTTACAATTCAGCCCATGTGGCTTAAAAATAGATATTTTGTATACCCTTAATGTGGTAAAATGCTTACGATTAAATACCGTTTGACTAAAAGGTTATAATTTAAAGTAAAGGTATTTTCCCTCGTCTTATTTTAGTTAAGACAAGTAAATAAAACTTTATCAAACTAACTTTAGAAATATTTAGTTTAGACAGTCTAATTACTGCGTTAAATTTTAACATTTAAATCTTTATTTAATCGTCATTTTAAGACTCGGCATTCGTCTATAGTAATGTGAGTCCCGAACTATGTATAGATGAATAATAAACCCGACTGGCAAGTACAACTGATCTTGAATGGACAAGTTCAGTTTACGATCCAGATGTGGATAACAAGAAACAATTGACAATATAAAATAATGCAAGAACAAATGGCAGAAACTATATAAAGATATATATAAATATAATCAAGTAAAAAGCATTGAGATACGTTGTTTTCTAATGTATTTGATTTATTGATGTATAAACAAATACAAGGATTGTTGCGGAACAAAGATAAACACCCAAGTGTAAGTATCTAAACAATCCTGAAAAACAAGTGATCTAATAACTTGGAAATACTCGTAAGTTTACTTAGAGTATATCTCACAAGTTGCAATGCTAAATTTCAAGCTCTTTGCAAGTTGTGAGAAGACTTTGTATTTATAGACCAAGTTCATGATGACATGGACAATGTCGTACAAATGTGGTTGTGAGCATTTAAGGAATTAACCATAATTCCTTACATGCTGCACAAGGAAGAGTATATAAGTCACTTGATGTGACTTATAGTACTAGGTTCCAAGCCTATACTTTGTACCTTTTATTAATAGATAAATCTATTAACTGGATAAAGGTGTAAAGTAAAAGTCTTCCTCGTAATCAGTGTAAAGTGTTGTAAATACTTTACACTGAGATGCTTCAGTCTTCGATCTGGTAGAATCACTCTGATGCTCGCTTCTGAGATGATTCTCTTCTTCATACTTCAGTCGTTGACTTCAGAATGAATGCTTCAGATTTATCTTGATCTGAACTGAAGTGAAGCTTCAGTGAAGGAATTCTGAGACATCTCAGAATTCTGAAAATGTCTTCACTAAACTTCAAGCTATTTCTGAACAAATTATACTTGGTCGATTTCTGACCTAACAAATTCCCCCTATTTGTTCTGAAATAGTGCATGCATCTCAGCCTTCTATCTATACATGTTTGTAAGTCTGAAATGCAAGTTTTTGTTTAAGTTGTAAAAATTTCTTAAGTACATCTTATAGATCATTGATGTCTCAGAATTTTACTTATGGTTTTCTAACTTAAACTTATCATCTACTTATTTGTTACAATTGCAACTTGTATATATAAACTGAAATGAAAGTTACAAATGTAAATATTTACAAGTACATGATAATTCTGAATAGAAAACTACTTCTTGGCAGGCCTTGAACCAGAAGGTGCCTCAGTAGGTTTTCTCTTCAGTGGAGACTGATCCTTTTTGCCAAACAGCCTTGCTTCAATTTCTACCTTGGCTTGCATCTTTTGCTGAATTCTTGCTAACCATGCACCAGTCAAGGCAGACTTTGGCTTTCCTTTCAGAATCTGGATCATCTCCCTATGCTCAGAAATCCCAAATTCATGCACTGAAACCTGACTATATTCTTCAGTAGCCCTTCCTTCTCTTTTCACAACCAAATCAAACAGCTTCAATCCATCAGCCTTAGCAACTACCATATCAACAATTTTGGCTGGATGCGATCGATGATTCATATAAGATCATACTGGTCCTTCTCATGTTTTCTTTGGAGCTCAGCATCATCATCAGAAATTGGTTTGATTGAAGTATGGACAACATCACGAGAATCTTTCTTTGCAGTCCTTGTTCCAGTTCTGGGCTTCGTGGGTGGTCTGAACAACTCTTTCTCTACTTGCAGAACTCCAGCCAGAATCTCTTTCTTCTTTCTGGCCATTTCCATTTCTCTGTTTTTCACTAAGTCTTGGATGGACATTTTGAAGGTGAGATGGTCCAGCTTGCAGTTATCTAGATTTTTGTGTGAACAGAGAAATGGAGAATCTTGAGGATCATTATGATTCTCAAGAAGATGAGCAAGCTGACCACCCTTCGACGCAAGCTGATCAGCCACAAGCTGAGTCAGACTTAGCCAATCAGGGTGGTGTTCAAGGTACAATTTCTAATATCCCTGAAACTCCTTCTCCATCTCACCGTTCTTCATTTTTAGAGGGTAGGGAAGTGCACCCACAAAATCCCTTCCTTGCCGATCCTTCACAAAAGTCTCCAATTTTGCAAAATGAGCCAAACTGCCAAATCCCCAAAAAGAAAAGATCTCAGAAGAGAAAGGCATCAGTTGAGGGGGAGTGATGTGTCGTTTGTTTATAATTTATAGCAGTCAAGTTTTAAATTTATAAAGTCAAGGAAATACCAAACTAAACACACACTCACGGACAGTGGATCCGTTCGTTTGTAATATAGCTAGCGGTAAGACCAGGTTCATTCGCAGGGACTATGTTTAAGAACTAAGCAAGACTAAGTAATTCTAAGACTGGTTGGGGGTTTTGTGACCGAGTTGTCACGTTGCTTTTAAAAGTTAGCTAACATAAATGAAATCAAGTTAGTAATTCTGATGAATTAATCGAAAAGAGTTTTTGATTTAAACAGAAAGATTAAAAGTCATCTACCTCGAATCAGATCCATGACATGTTTCAGGTTGCATTATTCAATACAATAGGTGAGATCTAAATAAGTCACTAGACTCGGTCACGTGGGTACCACCCTATCCACTAACAAATCTGTGTCTCCTACTCAAATCCCCTAACCAATTAGCTACAAGTGTGAGTACCACCCTGTCCACCTATAGTTGTTTAACTATTAAGTAACAATCTTTTCTACCGAATTACCAATCCGTTAATACGTTTAATCCTATTATTATTAAATTGTTCTTTACCAGTCCATGACATAAAGCCGACTATCTAAACCTTAGACAATAAAGATCATGTAGACACACAAATAATACCTTAACATAACCTTCTGTGAGTATAAACAAGCCTAGAAAACAACCTTAAACCAAAACTCATTTCACAGTTTCAACCATTTTGATTTAAAGACCCATTTCAAACCAAGTTTCCATTTATCATCAAAACCCTAAATTCACATCTAATTTAAATACTTCTAATTCCATTAACAAAACTGAAACAAACCCTTAATTGAATTTAAATCAAATCAAAAGATTGGATAAAAAGTTAACTTACCAAAATTTGTGTTCTTGAGAAATAAGTGAAAGAGATGAAGATGATGTGATGTTATAACCTTGATTATTATTGCAAAATGATTATTCCCTTTTAATTCTTCCTTGCCAAAACAGATTTTAGATAAGAGAAGAGAGATTGGAGAGTTTTGATTTTTGGTGTTGTGTGTGTTTTGTGTGTGTGGTGATGTCGACCAAAAGAAAGAAGGAGAGAAGAACTTGTTGTTTCTTTTCCTGCCTTTCCTTTACAATTCAGCCCATGTGGCTTAAAAATAGATATTTTGTACCCTTAATTTGGTAAAATGCTTACGATTAAATACCGTTTGACCAAAAGGTTATAATTTAAAGTAAAGGTATTTTCCTCGTCTTATTTTAGTTAAGACAAGTAAATAAAACTTTATCAAACTAACTTTAGAAATATTAAGTTTAGACAGTCTAATTACTGTGTTCAATACATAACATTTAAATCTTTATTTAAAGTTATTTTTAAAGACTCGGCATTCGTCTAGATAGCTAATAGTCTACGTCATCAAGATACGTCTAATTTTGACTAAGTCAAAAGTCTTATAAGTTCCACGTCAAATGACAGTCTAAATTCGACGAGATTATGATAATGACTAATCTTAAACAAGATTAAGACTAACTCGTTGTTAATTAATTACGAGTTGTTCACAGGAATAAACTTGATTGCGTTTAGAATTTCTCGTTATTAGTTCTTTGAACTCTTTTTATAATCTACTGATTGCCTTTCTTAAGATTACTACATTATTCATGCAATAGACATTATCAGAGACCCCAGATGACTCATACTCCTACTCCGCATGCAACTAGTTCACATTAAATAGTGTAAGAATTAAGGCGAACCATACGTCTAAACTAGTTCCTACACAAGCATGTATAATTAAGTCCAATTAATACACCTATACTAATAACTAGATAGCTCTAATTGCTAGGCATATTAAAGTCCGGTTAAATGTGCTATGGCAAACATAATCGCATACAGTTTCAGGCTAAGCTCTAATCCATTTGGAAAAATGAACAGCCACAAATCTATAGTCAAACTAAAAGTCCTAACCAACCGTTCATCTACCAAAGCTAATATTGCTTATATATCATCATCTTTTGTCTACTTGCAAAACTTATATTCTCAAAATGATTTTCCAACACAAGAAAAATTTTAAATTTTGCATAAATTGAGTAGAAAACTTGAAATTTGAACACATTAAACACCGGGTTTTTCCTAATCCATCCCCCCACAGTTAAATTGTATAACGCCCTCGTTGTACTACACATTAAAAACTAAGGGAAATAGGAAAAAGAAACATAAAAAGATAAGAGTTACGAAACTTCCCGGGTTTATGCAGTTGGAGATGGCAAATGTGGAGTCAATGTGAATGATGATCTTCAAAGCTTCAGTCGACTCCATTTGATGTCGATCCATTGATGCGTCTCCACCTTCTTTTCTTTTTGGTATTTTCTAATTTTTTATTTTATTTTTTTGGATTTTTCTGATTTTTTTGGTTTTTTCGGTGATCTCGATGTTCTAACAGAGATTTGAGTAGCTCTTCATAAGTGTTGGGTGATTGAGAGGGGTTAGAACTGTGTTTACAAGGTTTAAATGGAAGTTCGAACTGCTGCTGGACCTCCCAGCGGCGCTGGCAAAGGGCTGAGCGGCGCTGGGAATGAATCTGCTGCAATTGGACTAGCCCAACGGCGCTGGTGGGTCCTAAATGACTAAATCTGCTCAAAATTAAAGTTATAGCTCTCTCTCTCCCGGTTCCATGGCCTGGTCACTCGTCGAAAACGGTGTAAGTCCCTCGGGTCTTGTACTTCTATCGAACCGAGATCAACTTAAGGATATGTCGAGGTGCGGAAATTCCTCGAGATAACCCACGGTTTTTATATCAACCTTTAGATGATATATATAACACTATATATATATATCTATTTATATATATATATATATATATATATATATTATATATAATTATATATATATATATATATATATATATATATCTTTTTGCGTGAATATAAACACTCGGGGGAACGGCTCTCCGGACTCACTTACCAAACACGTGGTAATCTAAGTCTACGAGCCGTTCGGGGGCCGGGTGTGTGTTTGCGGTTCGTGTGCGAGACGAGTATTACCCACAAGATCAACTATGCATGTTCTTAGTTTTCTCTCTCTAGGATTTGCTCGTTTCTCTCTCTACATTCTTGTTGAAACACACATGAACACACGCCCATATATATAGGCGCGGCCAGGAACACGCAAACCCTATTGGGTTTTGCGTGTTTCTTTAGGCCCAAGCACATTAGGATTTTGGCCGGTTTGCGTGTTTCCCTGAACGCACAAACTGTTAGAGAGTTCTTGTGGTCAAGCATACTTTTGCTTGTTTCCACAAAAACTCTCAAACCATTTGAGAGTTCTTATAAACAAGCAAAATTCCCAGAAACTCTCAAATGACCATTTGAGTGTTCTTCTTGAACAAGCAAACTTTTGCTCGTTCCTAAGAACCCTCAAATAACATTTAGGAAATATTGAGTTAATGTCTTTATTGTTGTCAAGACGCAGAACCGACATTACACTCAGAGTTATTGTCTTTACTGCTGTCAAGACGCAGAACTGACATTAACTCAGCCAATGTTTCTACTGCATTAAATATACGCATAAACAACATTAGCTATGACAACATTTTTCTACTGCTGTAAGTACGCAACAACAACGTCGTCAATATTACCTATTCGAAGTATATATTTAAGATAATGTTTCTCCTGTTGTTAATACGCAGAAACACAATTATCTTAACTTCCCTTTGGAAGTATATTAAGTTAATATTTCAACTGCTGTTAAACGCAGAAACAATATTAACTTAATGACTCTTTACATGTTATGTCTAGAACCTGTAAAACACAAATAATAAACAAACATATAAACATAAAAGGATCCAATTGGATCAACCATATATGCCAAGGTAATATTATTGACAAACGGTAATTACAAGAAAATTACAAGACTTGAATATATAAATAAATATACTTCACATATCTAGAATGCTCATGTCACTGAGAATCACGCACTAACAGTCTCCCCCTTAACATCAGCATCTAGATATGGCCTTCAAGTCTTCGTTTGTCATCCTAAGTGCTGGCCAAAAACCCTGTCTTCAGAAACGTCAGTCTGAAGGTACTGGCACGGAAGCACTTGGCTTAACTGCTGTAGGAGGAACAACACTTTGTCCTTCCCTTGCTGGAACTCCTGCTTCTGTATTTGGCTCTGTTAGAATATGAGCACATAAACATATAACAATTCACGAGTACGCAGCGGAAAGAAACATATATGTAATCAAATTAATTAACAAAGAGAGAATTGAAACGTGTACCTTTGCGTAAAGCTTCAAATAATATTATTAATAATGAGCTTATTATTATTTAGGGTTTAAAGTAAAACCCCTCCACGATCGCACACTAGACACCCCTATACCGTATGGTAGTACCCCGATCACGATCAACAAACCCCTTTGTTTATCTTCTTAATTTCGAAAACCCCATGATCGAAAACTAATTGTTATCGACTAACAATCAAAACCCATAATTAATGCTATACTATATATTAATTGATGGATGTAGTTCACGAATATAAAACAATTCGTGGACTGTGTTTTTCTTTTGTTTTCGACCGAGACTAAGAAGAAAAGAGAAGAGGAGGTTTTGTTTTGGTTTTTGCAATTCTAATTGACCTGCAAAACCCTTAACCTTTAGCCTCTATTTATAGGCTTAATTGTTAGGGTTTCTAAACTTGATGGACAAGTTTAGTCAAGGCCTAAAAGCCTTGTTAAATTCGGCCCCCATTAGGATTAATTAGAGCCCAACTCTAATTCCTAATTTACAATTAAGTCCTTCTCTTTTAATTAATAAACATATTTAAACAATCGTTTATTAATTATTTCGTGATCATTTTAATTAATATATTACTTTAATATATTAATTAATAATATAGAGTTACCGTGTCATTTCGTGTGACCCCGTAGGCTTAAATTATTTCCGGACATGCGATTATTATAACGTGATCACAAACCAACAGCTCCCACTTGAGCATGTTATCATAAAGGCAATAACATTGGTTAGCGTCTAGCAACACGCCAATGCTCCCAGACATATTTAAGAATAGTTTCTTAAATTACCTATTTGAAATGATTTAGTCTTTAATATCCCTTTGTTCAGATACCCTTGTTAATTATGAATATGGATCAATGTCATTTCATAATTTAATGATTATGTTTCTCATTTCTACAATTAATCAAGATTACCAAATTAGTCAAGACCTCCTCTTGAGTTCATTTGGGTATGCGCATACAAACATCTTAATTAATCAATGAGGCCGCCAAATGGTATCATACTTTAGTTGCAAATTGAAGGAACAAATCCTGTTTTGACTACAAGTGTCTCGCCATGTCGTTTTTTAACACTTCTGAAAATAGCCCTTTATTACTACCTTGTTCAGGACAGTTAGAACTATATCAAGAAATGCAATCCACACATGCATAACTCACTTGTATCTTAAGTCTAAGGATAAATAAAGTAACCATTTCACGAATTTCATTTAATGACGCCGAACCATAAAATGACAATTCGTTAAGTGGGGTAAGTCCAATATTCACCTTTTTGAATATCATGTGAGTTTGGTACGATATTCACCATCTTCAAAATATTCCCTTAAATATTTTCACCAATCTCTCACAATTGTCTTACTTTAATTATATTACCATATAATTAATCGACAATGGACGTTAGAATATTTAACTAATATTCATGGATCTAAACATGCAAATATAGGACACAATTATTATAAAATGAAATTACTTATACCGCGTATAAAAATTCATTTATTAAAATAACAATTGTTTAACATCCCATTATCCAAATACCAATCACAGATTTACATGATATAACTAGCAATATCTAAGACCTATGCCCTCGACATGCTTATTGAGCTTTCCTTTTGACAATGCCTTCGTAAAAGGATCCGCTAAGTTATAATCTGTGTGAACTTTGAGTAATTTGATTTCACGCAATTCGATTTGCTTACGAACGTAGTGATATCTTCTCTGGTAATGTCTGACACCTTTTTTTGAACCCCAGGTTCCTTGGCAATGACAATTGCTCCTGAATTATCACAGTACTGATCCATAGGTGTGTTATTTGAGGATTATCACGTTAAAATCCAAAAATAAACTTTCTAATCCAGACAACCTTCATGTCGTCTTCTCTGAGACGGCAATATACTCAGACTCTGTCACATACATAGCAACTGTGGTTTGCTTTTAGCTCAAAGCATTCCACCGTGTCTTCATTTAAAATGAAGACATATCTCGACTGATATTTTGAAACATCTTTATCAGTCCTGAAATCCAACATCACAAATCTATTCACTTTGAATTTTGGATCGGGATTTCAACCATACACCAAGAATAATTCTTTAGTAGCCCGCATGTACTTAAGAATATTTTTCACAGCACTCCAATGATCCTCTCCAGGATTTGCTGATATCGGCTAACAAAATTTTGAGCGAACACAATGTCAGGTCTAGTGCATCTTACCGCATACATGATAGATCCCACAACCGAAGCATAAGGAATTTATTTCATACGCTCCACCTCTTCAGGTGTAGAAGCACTGTTCTTGCTAGATAAATTAAGTCTTTCTTGCATTGGTATACAACCTCTTTTAGAATTCTTCATCTTGAACCTCCTCAAGATCTTATCTATATATGCACTTTGACTTAATCCAATCAACCGTTTACTTCTATTATCTATGTCATCTACATATAAGACAAGGAAAGTAACATTACTCCCACTAGCTTTGCGATATACACATGGCCTCATCAGGATTTTGAGCAAAACCAAACCTTTTGATCTCCTCATCAAACCTTTTATTCCAACTTCTTGATGCTTGCTTCAATCCATAAATGGACCTTTGAAGTTTGCACACTTTAATTTGTTGGGATGTTATGGATCGACAAAACCTTCTGGTTGTACTATATATACTTCCTCGTCTAGAAAACCATTTAAGAAAGCGGTTTTGATATCCATTTGCCATATCTCATAGTCATAGTACGCCGCTATGGCTAAGATGATCCTAATAGCTCTAATGTCCGCAACGGGAGAAAGGTTTCCTCATAATCAACTCCATAAAGTTGAGTATAACCTTTCGAATTGAGCTTAATTGAAGGTTTAATGGAAGATTTAGGTTAGTGTGTGAAAAGTGTGTTTGTGTGTGAAATGGAGGTTGAAGATGATAGGGAGGAGAGAAAGTAATTTAGAGAGATGTAAGTATGGAATTATGATTAAGGTTATTACAAAATGATTAAGGAAGGGGTATTTATACTTATCATCTAATTAACACTAATACCCCTTATATAACTAGAAATATTACAATTTAACACCATTTATATTTCTAACAATCTCCCCCTTGGTATTGAATTGTAATGTTGTATAGTCTCCGGTCTTTAAATAAACATGATGAGCCCATTTGTTGAAAATCTTCAATGTTGATTGGACTTTGAAGCTTTCTCATTGTCTTCAATGTCTTGTATCAACCTTGACTTTGAATCTTCTCAACAAACAAATATATTTGACGATGACTTATTAAATCTTGATCTTCTCTTGCAACTTTGAATACTTTGGAAGCATCTTTGAAATCTTTGTAGCTTTTGAGCTTTCACAACTTGAACTTTTGAATGTTGATTTCAACTTGATGTTGCTTTGAGAAGTAACTTGAACTTTGAGTAGCATGCGGAAGCTTGGATTTGACTTTGAATTCTTTTGGATTCTTTTGGTATTGCGGAAGCTTGATTTAACTTTGAATTCTTTTGACTTTGCGGAAGCTTGGTTTTGACTTTGAAATTTCTTGGCATTTCGGAAGCTTGGTTTTGGAATGCGGAAATTTGATTTGACTTTAAAACTTCAATTCTTGATCTAACTTGTCTCTGAATCAATAAACATCTTGGATCACTTGATTCTTTGATCAATTAAACATTTGCTCCCCCTCAATCAAACAACTATCTCGGAGCAAATTATTCAATAACAAATCTTTAATCTCTTGCTCCCCCTCGAACAAACAATCATTTAGGAGCATATTTAACGACTCATGATTTTACTCTTGCTCCCCCTCAAATGAACAATCTCTTCAAACTATGAACAAACTTAACTATCCGACTTAATTTTCTTTGGAGCATCAACAAACGACAATCTCTAATTAATCTCAAACTCTTCTTATCATCGAACAATGGTCATATTTCCCAAAACATCTTTCAATCTCAAACTCTTCTAATCATCAAACAAATGGTCAATTATTCAATAAATCTTTCAAATATCGACCATGTACATCATCTTGAATATACTCGATCTCGAATCAATCCTTTAACTTTCTCAAAACAATCTTTCAACTTATCACGATAATTATTCACTCTCTTCACCTAAACTAACGATCCTTTGAACAACCAAACAAAAACAATTATCCTCAATCAATATATACCAATCAAATTCTACCTAAAACCTTGAATTCTATCTATCAATCATCTACTCATTTCTACCCCTTATGATGAATATGTGAAACGTGTTAATCATACAATAATGACTGATATCATAAACGGTAGATAACAACAAACAATCAAATTAACCCAACCCAATTCCCAATTCCCAATGAACCTATTGGTGAACTAGAATGTAAGGTTGCGTTGTTGGAAAAAGATTTTAATATGGTGTTTGTGTTCTTTGTGTTTGTGTGAAGAGAAATGAAATCCGGATAAAATGATCCGTTAACACAACCAAAAATCAAAAGAATTAATGGTGTGGCCTAAAAATACGATTACTATTTTTAGGACTTCCCATTATCATCGAGAAATGCACAAAAGCTTATCTCTAAATGGTTCGGTCTATGGCTTTTCAACCGATAGATTGCTTTAAAGAATGTAATTCATGGTCAGTGTCACAAGGCGTTCGATAACCATGTCTTACTATCCTCAAAGACTTTTGGGAAATAATCCGAGGTCACATAGACTTCTCGTTTACTCAACAAATTCATAAAATGAAAATGTGAGACCTACGTTCAACGTTGGAAAAGATGTTAGCATTGGTAGGATTTCCATTCGATCATCGTGGAATATCAATAATATGATATCACTACGAATGTTCCGGCAATATCACAAAGATATGCAATGTCACAAAGACATATAAAGACTCGATGTGTCCTAGTCAAATGAAAGAATATTCAAGTACGCCTCTAGACTCAATAGTGATCAAATGAAGTCGGGGACCGGAGCATAGTGTCTCCCTTTTTCAATATCAACATCTTCAAATGAAGAGTCGATAGAAATGTGAAAATCTCCGTGAGAATAAAACAAGCATTTGTTAAGAAATACTTGAGTGGTTAGGAAAAGATGTGCATTGCTTCACTGGGTCCATGAAGTCTTCTTCAATATCTAGAAATCAACAAATGAAATCCGATAGAACGTGTTGACCCGGCTTTTTGAGAATTTTGGGAGGGCTTTCATTTCTTTTAGCCCTTTCTCACATCATTTCACCGTAACCTCTCACTTTTCGACTACTCCCTCATGTCCTATTTGCACAAACATCATCACCATGCTCATAAACCCTCACAATCTAAGATTGAGAATATAACTCCGGGGTTAGATCTCATCGGCGATGATAAGATCATGGAGTATTCATGAGTGGCCTAAACTCGTGTGCAAATCTAACACCGAACTTCTTTGAATTTGATCGAAAATGGTTTTAAAATCTTCCAAAGTGTTTTAAGATGGAAAATGAGTTTAAACACTTGGAAGTTTTTGGTTTTATAAACAAACTCCCCCTAAATATATGCATGATATAAACAAAGTTTTTGCATATAAAGGGTGAGTAAAGTGTTTGAAAGTTGCTCACAAACATTAAAAATGAGACAACAAAGGCAGTACACAAAGGCGTTCGATACCTTGCATCTCATCCTAATAATTTGTGAGAAACAAAAATGGAAAAATCTTTTTGTATTTTTCAAAAATAAGAAAATAAAAATCTTTTTGGATTTTTCTAAAAATAAGAAAATGAAAATCTTTTTGGATTTTTTCTAAAAATGAAGATTACGAAAACGGTTTTAGCACGGGTTATACACTGATGTGTGCATAAGCCACTTTCATCAAATCATTTGGAAATCACTTTTGGAACCCATTTGAGATTGGGTCCAATTGTTTTTGAATTCTTGAAAGTCCAAATGTACGTCTCATCGATTTGATGAATCGAAGTTGCATTCCACGAGAAACTAAAACCCGGTGGTTTAGTTGAAAAGAGTTTTCGTGGAAGCAAGGGTGAAAAATCATTTGATTTCTTTGAAAAGCTTCATCTTGGGAGATTGATTTGAAAAATGATTTTTCAAAGCAAATCATTCACTTTTTGCACAACTGCTTTCACAGGTTTTGGTGCATGATCAAAAAGTTCCGAAAATGAATATTTGAATGATTTTGACTCAACTGACTTATCTTTTGAAATCGGTTTCCATTTAGATTTAGTCAATTGAGATTTTGCTTGTGAAAGATGTTCAGAATTATCCTCGAAGGATAGAAAAGACACAAAAGTAGTTGTTCCATCAAAAATAGGTTTCTTAAAGTACTTCTTACCCTTTTGCAAGGAGTAATTAGTAAACTGAGACACCTTTCTTTCAAAAGGTTTTGAAGATTTACCCGTGTAAACCCTCTTTGGAACATCAACTTTTGGTTTGGATGAATTAGATTTTGGAAAACATTTTGACACCTCGGTCTTTGGAATCGTAGAATTACTCGATTGTTTCATGGGTTTTCAAGCTTTGTGTCCAACGATTTTGATTTAAAAGATGCAATTCGGTTCTCCATCTTTTCAAGTTGTTTTGTAACCGAAGCATTTAAATCAGAGAAAGAAATTGTTGACACATCAGATTTTAATTTCGAAACAAGAGTATCTTTCTCAAAAAGTTTGGATTCCAAAGATGAAATGAAATCTTGTTGATCTTTGATTATTTTCGAAAATCTTTGTTCTTTGCTCACAAAAATTGTGGACTTATTTCGCAACTCATGGTTAAGCTCAGAAATCTTTTGTTGCAAAACAAGTTCTTTTGATTGATTGTCTAAAACAATTTTGTGGAGCTCTTTGGAAGAATTGTCCAACTCATTTGTTAATTTGAAAATCTTTGAATGCAAATGATCATTTTCTTTTTGAAGACTTTCCATGTTGGACAAAATGAGATCATTTGCAGATTTGAGCTCTTTATTTTCGGATTTGAGTTGGTCAATTTCAAGTCGAAGACTTACCATAGTAGACAAATTGAGAGTATTACCAGACTTGAGCTCTTTGTTCTCAGATTTGATTCGGTCAACTTCAGATTGAAGACTTTCCATGACAGACAAACTGGAATTATCAGCAGTTTTGAGCTCTTTGTTCTCAGATGTGAGTTGCTTAATTTCATGTTGAAACCTCTGGTGTTCTCTCACAAATGTTTCAAAAATATTCACATCGACTTTGTTTTCTTCAAAAACAACCACTGCACATTTACTCTTCTTGGTACACCAACAAATGTGATTATCATGACGACGTATTTCTTCCCAACTTGGTTCTTCACCCATTAAAAAATCTTCCACTCTCGCAACAAACTTGTCCGTTATTTTAATAGCCATTTTGAATCAAAAACTTGTTGAAAATGTTAAATAGAAATTTAAGCTCGATTTGAAGGTTTAATGGAGGATTTTGGTTAGTGTGTGAAAAGTGTGTTTGTGTGTGAAATGGAGGTTGAAGATGAGTTTAGAGAGAGAAAGTATAAGATTAGAGAGAAGTAACTATGGAATTATGTTTAAAAGCTTACAATTTTGGGTATGGAGAGGAGTATTTATACACTTGACTAACTTTCACTAATACTCCTTCCATTGTTAAAATAATTACATTTTAACACCATTTTAGATTTCTAACATTCTTCCCCTTGGTGTTGAAATGTAATTCATGCACGATATCATCTATAAATACGAATTTGTTGATGAAGGTCTTCGAAGCTTTCTCATTGTCTTCAAGATCTTCCATCAAACTTGGCTTTACGTCTTTAATCTTCACACTTACCTTAAAGATGTATCTTTAAGTCTTGAACTTCTCAGAGTATGAGCATTGCGGAAACTTGATCTTGGCTCTTTAGATTTGAACATGATAGCCTCTTCTTGACAATCTTAACTTTGTCACACTTCCCTTAATTAATGAATCTTTCTCTTGAAGCATTTGGACAAACATCTTTTTCATCACAAACTTCCCCTCGATCAAACAATCATATTTACGTACCACCAACGCTTATGTATAGGGTGTACCCGCGGCGTACCCACCACGTTGGCGATAACTATCTTCAAAGAATAATTTGGGGATCACTTTAGTCAACAATTTAGATCACTTTAGTCAACAATTTATCTTTCTTCCCCTCAACTGATGAATTCTTCTTTCTTCCCATCAAAATTCAAGAAAGCACACACACTTGTTTGACTTCATTATCCTCTTTCTTCCCCTCATGATGAATGTGTGGCAACATGTTCATCATGTCTCTTTGAAGTCGAAACTGGGGAATCAACCATTATGAAGTAGTAGTCCAATAAACAACATCTTTAGCCCGGGTTATACACTGACATGTGTATAAGCCATTCATCGAATTACTTACAAACAACCTTTGGGACCCATTTTTGTGTAGGCCCAACGGTTTTTGTCTTGACATTCCAAATGTACGTGTCATCGATTCGACGAATAGAATCTGCAGTCCATGGTGGGTGAAAACTCGAGGTTGTTGAAAAGTTGAGTTTTTGTGGACGCAGTGGAGATGCAAAGACATTCACTTTTTGCACGGTAATTGGTTTTGGTGCAAGATCAAATAACTTCCAAAATGAATATTTGAATGTCCTTGACTCAGTTGACTTGGGCTTATAAACTGACTTTGGCTTAGTCTTTGTCAACTGAGCTTTTGCTTGGGAGATGAACTGAGAGTTGTCTTCAAATGATAGGAATGGAATAAGAGTCTTTGTTCCATCAATGTTTGTCTTCTGAGAGTACCTCTATCCTTTTCCAAGGCATAGTTGGTAAATTGAGACACTTTACGGTTGGGGGTTTTTGGAACATCACCAATCTTGCAAACAGGAGAACTACTCGATTGTTTCAGAAGAGCTTCAACTTTTGTGTCAAGAGATTTTGACTTGAAAGATGCAATTCGACTTTCAATCTTCTCAAGTTGTTTTTCAACTGAAGAACTCAAATCAGACAAGGAAATTGATGACACTTCAGACTTTATTTGAGAAACAAGAGTTGTTTCCTTCAAGAGACGAGCTTCCAATAGATGAAACTTGTGACATCAACTCATCATTCTTCTTCAAAGTTTGTTCAAAGTTTGTTCATTCCAAACTTTAATGTTTCCAATTTCAACTTGAAGTTCTTTCATCTCATTTTTAAGTCTCACATTCTCAGCTTGAAAGTAGATCATAATGTGACAAGTTAACTTTCAGTTTGACATTCTCAGCTTGTAGCGTGACTACTTCCTCTTGAAACTTGACATTTTCAGATGCAATCGAATGAATCAATATCTTCATCACTTGACAAGGATTTGGATAAGGTTTCGACGAACAACATGAACACAGTCCACCTTTATGAAGTTTTTCTTCAGATGAAGTTGGTTTCTTGGGTGAAGAAGTTAACCACAAATTGAAGACGAAATCATTTTTGACTGAATTTGAGATACTTGGACTTGACATTTTGTTGAGCAAAGGGTGAAATGAAATGAAAGGTAATTGTGATTGAAATTGAAGTGAAAGAATTAAAATTGAAATTTGGAGATTTTGTACTTCAGGTTTCCCTCCAAATTTTTTGCCGAAATATGTTCTCACGAAACTTTGAATTTCATGTAAACTTTGGATATCATGATCATAGGAAAAATTTGATAATTTCTAAAAATTTTCGCCAAAACCGCGTCGATAACGGATGAAAATTGGCCTAAAATTTTTTTAACGCTATCAAATTTTAAATCTTCATGAATTATCCCTTTTTAAGACCCTGGGCAAAAATTATTTTTCCCGCCAAAAGACTTTTTTTTTTTTTTTATTTTGGAATTGAAACGATCTTGGTGAAAATCGTTTTAGGGACAGTATTCAAAGGAACTGGGACGATCTTGACAAGATCGTCCTATGTTCACAAGGCTGGAACGATCTTGGTGAGGATCGTCCTAAGTTCAGTAGGATGGGACGATCTTGGAGAGGATCGTCCTAAGTTCAGTAGGCTGGGACGATCTTGGAGAGGATCGTCCTAAGTTCAGTGAACTGGGACGATCTTGGTCAGGATCGTCCTAATGTCACAATGCTGAGACGATCTGGTCAGGATCGTCTTATCCTTCAATGTGCTGGGACGATCTTGGTAAGATCGTCCTAGGTTCTGGCTTAGAATCTTCAAGTATCAAACACTTTCCAAGTGTTTGAATTGACCAAACCAATCCTTACGGATTAATTAGCCACAATCAAACACTTCACAACACACAACCACTTGTCAAGACGATCTTGAGGAGATCGTCCTACAAGCCACTAAGCACAAGTATGAAAAAAAAATGAATATTCAAAGGCTGAGACGATCTTGTGAAGATCGTCCTAGCCAAAGTCGTCCTGAGGTCATCTTCTTCATCAAACACAGTTTTAACAAAAACTCCATTAACGACTTCAAAAAGCTTCAATATCTTTTGAATTACTAGGAGTTAGAACTTGAAATCACTTGTAAACTGTTTGTTTTCACCTCCGCAACAAATCTATCAAAATTCAACACCAAACACAACAGATTCAAAACCCAAAAATCACGCCAAAATCCAAAAATTCAAACTCGAGATTTAGATCGAATTGGAACTTGAAACTTGACAGGATTATGTTTTCAACTACTAGGAATCTATTGGTGAACAAATATCTGTGATTTTATGTGATTTGAGAGGTGAAAAATTGAAGAACAGTGAAAACGGTTTTGAATAAAAATTTGAAAATTGGATGAGAATTGCAACAAATCGAGCTATGGATCGTTCAGATTAACTGATTTTTCTCTGATACCAATTGTTAAGTAGAAATTTAAGCTCGATTTGAAGGTTTAATGGAGGATTTTGGTTAGTGTGTGAAAAGTGTGTTTGTGTGTGAAATGGAGGTTGAAGATGAGTTTAGAGAGAGAAAGTATAAGATTAGAGAGAAGTAACTATGGAATTATGTTAAAGCTTACAATTTTGGGTATGGAGAGGAGTATTTATACACTTGACTAACTTTCACTAATACTCCTTCCATTGTTAAAATAATTACATTTTAACACCATTTTTGGATTTAACAACCAATCTAATAAACGAACAATTCAAGACAAGACCCTAAAAATTAACCCAAAAATGTAAGCCCAACAAACAAATTCTAGTCCAAATCAAAATACTAGCCCAAAACAAAATTAAAACATGTAACCCAAACCAAGATATTAGTCCAAGAATTAATACCCTTAAGCCCAACTACAAATTTATTCAGCCCAAAAAAAATATGAATTCAGCCCAAATGATAAGAGCTTTGGTCCAAAGATAAACTTTTTAGACCAAACTAAACACACTCTTAAGCCCAACTAACTGATAAAGCCCAAATTCAATTTTAAGTCCAAAAAAATAACTAGCCCAATTAAAATGACCAAAACCTTTAGTCCAAAATATACAATATCACGTGTACTGTGATACTCATTTTATGACTCACACCCAATTAATAAGACTTATACGAGACCCAATTTATAGTTCGGTAATATCATAGATATTTGCTTTCTATATTTAAACCAAACAAATCACACGAACATCACCACCACTATCACAATCTTTAAAAATTCAATCACAACCGTCAATACCAATGACTCATACACCAATCACAATGGGACCAACAATTCACTTTCAATATGAGATGGGACAACACTTTGAATCAAAGGCACGTATGATAGTCAAGAAGGAATCAACCACGTGATCACTGACAACTAAACCGAAGTCCACACTAGCACACGGTAACCCACTCTTTCACGCCTTATGACACACCATGTATACTCTCTTTTTGAGACAACTTTATTCACTACAATAACACACATGAAATGCTCTGACAATTAAATCAAGAAATGAAAAACATAAACCACCACCACACGTTATCTTTTAGACAAACAAAAGCAGAATACGCGTGGTTTGCCTCTTACACTATCAAAAGTTCGCTTACACAATTCCCGTTCACTTTTGAAAAAAAAAAAACGGGTAATGAAAAAGCTCACGAATAAAAATGAGACACGCAATACAGTTTTGTACACTGCAACACGTTTTTGTGAAGTAAGGACAGAACACGCGTGAACTTTATTTCAAGTTGACAACACTCTTTACAAAACACTCTTTCTTTCTTGAGATTCCCTTTCACACAACTTTCAATTTACAAGAAATGACTCCCTCTCTCTTTTTCTCACAAGAACAAAATTTCTTGAACTCTCTCTCTTTCTATTATCACAAACTCCTTTCTCTTTTTCTGACTTCAATTCAAAGAAAGACTTTGTACCTTACAATCAAACACAAACACAAATTGAATCTTAGACAAGTAAGTAACCCAAAAACGTTGAACAATTTAGAGAAACACCTCCGTGAACCAAAATGCACGATGAGCAAGTACGCGATTCAAGACAGCACAAACACACAACCAAGATTCAAGTCGAAAGTGCTATTTGCCGAGATAATAGCTCGGTAAATGGGGTTTTCACAAACAACTTTCTTCAAATTTCACACAATGGATGGGTAAGAGATAAAAATGATTTGGAAAAGACTTGAACAATGTTTTTGAAATTTTGGTCTATTTGCCGAGATATAAGCTCGGCAAATGAGGTGTTCGGGTCGAGAATCGGTTAAGTGTAGGACAAATGGTCAATTTGTAGAGAATAGAGCTCTGCAAATGGGGTTTTGGAGAAATTTTGTCTAAGTATGACTCGAGTTGTAAAGAGTGCCGAGATATTATCTCTACAAATGAGGTTTTGATGAAAATTTGGTTAAGGAATGCTCGAATTGGGGATTTGTAGATCAATTAGCTCGGCTTTTGAGTGATTCGACTGAAAAATACTAAGTGTTGCACGAGTTGTATTGAGTGCCGAGCTGGGAGCTCGGCAAATGGGTGTTTTGGAGTGACTTGGTTAGCTCTGCAAACACGGGTTCGGGTGATCAGGTAAGTCGGCAAATGCGAGTTTTATGATTGGTTAGCTCGGCAAATTCGAGTATAAGCTCCTGGTTGAGAAGAAACTTCGGCAAACACGATGAACCAAGATTCTGGCCGTGAATATATCTCGGCAAATGGCTAAGTCGGCTGGAAAATCAACCACCTCGCCGGAATCACTCAAAACACGATTAAACCTTCAGTTCTTTGAATTAAACCTCGACACCACCACCAAAATACTCACAATCTAACCGCGAACAAATCCTAACTGAAAAATTAAGCCGATTAAAGCTCGCCGGAAAATTCACCACCTCGCCGGAAATAGTAATCGACACCAAAAGTCAACCGATCGAAAAATTGAAAAGATGAGAATGTTCAGAATTTACTCGCGAACAAAACCTCGTAAATTTCTGCTTGATTTGATCAACAACGAAGACGAATTTGAGGAGAGAAGTTATGAACTTTTTGTTGTTTATTTTTCTTTTTCTGCCTTTTTTTTTTCTTTTTTTTTTTTAATGAAAATGTAAGGTGTTTCGATATTAACAATGTTGAACTGACAAAATACTGTTTATTGAAAAAAAAATTCGTGAGTATCAATTAACAACAAAGCAACTTTGACTTTTTCTTTTTCAAACAGTGTATTTGCCGAGCTTAAACGTGAAACACACAAAATCAATCAGATTGACAAAATTGATCATATTTCAATCAAATTAAGCATTTATCCACTCCTAATCTGTGATTATAACATAGAAACAGCATCAACATCAACACGAACAGAATTTCCAGAAAATTAAGCTCAAAATCTCTAAAATTTGAACAAAATCGGTTATGAATTTGTTTGTGGATCGTTCGGATACACCGATTATGCTCTGATACCAATTGATATAAATGAAAATGAGCTTAATTGTGATAAAAATGGTGGAATTAGGATAGTGTGTGAAAAGTGTGTTTGTGTGTGAAATGGGAGGTTGAAGATGATAGGAGGAGAGAGAAAGTATAAGTTTAGAGAGAGTAACTATGGAATTATGTCAAAAGCTTATTACAAAATGATTAAGGAAGGGGTATTTATACCTATCATCTAATTAACACTAATACCCCTTATATAACTAGAAATATTACAATTTAACACCATTTATATTTCTAACATAAAGTTGAGTATAACATTTCCACAAAACGAGCTTTATAGGTGTGTACATTTCCATCCATGTCGGTCTTCTTCTTGAAGATCATGGATTTCATTTCCATATTCGCAGCTTCAAGCCATTTGTCAGACTCCGGATCCGATAATGCAGCTTTGAAATTAGGAGGTTCATCTAAATCTCCTAATACGTGTTCCTCAGATTCTATATTTAGATTCAATCTTTCACGAGCACGTATTGTCCTTGAGGACCTACGAATTGGAATCGCTTCATCTTCAACTTGTAGTTCATCTTGAGATTCATCTCTTTGAACATTTCCCCCCCAAGTTGATGATTGCTAGTATTTTCAGAAGTTGACACATCTTCTTGAGCCTCATCAAGTTCAACAATCCTCCCACTGTCTTCTTGAGATATGAGTTTCCTTTCAAGGAACTCAGCAAATTACCTTAACAGTGTTTTCGGTAGGAAAGTAGAAGTAGTAACCCATCGTTTCCTTTGGGTATCCTACAAAGATGCACTTAACACTCCCATGCCACAATTCATTCGGTGTCTTGTCAACCTTCTTGGTTGGAACCATATTGAGAATGCGAACAGCAGTCTCTAGAGCATAATCCCAAAATGAAATGGGAAAGTCTTAAGGTTCATCGTTTTCTCACCATGTTCAACAAGGTTTGATTTCTCCTTTCACATATACCCTTATATAGGAGTAAGCTCTTGGATAAATCCACAAGCTTTTAGATAATCCTTAAACTCTTGGCTTAAGTATTCCACCTCGATCCGAACGAAGAATCTTGATGGTTCTACTGAGTTGATTCTCTACTTCACTTTTAAATTCCTTGAATACTTCAAACACTTCATTTTTATGTTTAAGCAAATAAACATAACCATAATGACTGAAATCATTCATAAAAATTATGAAGTAGCTAGTACCTTTCCTTGACACATGCCTAAATGGGCTACATACATCCAAAAGTATTAGTCCAAGTAGTTTCTTAGCCCTCTCCGGTTTTATGTGGAAAAGGTATTCTTGTCATCTTGGCATGCATTTGTCAAATGATTCATCATTTGATTTAACGATCTCTTGTCAAATGATTCATCATTTGGTTTTAAGATCCCTTCAATTTGAAGTATGCATTTCTTGCTAATGATAACGCATTTATCAAATGATTCATCATTTGATTGTAAGATTTCTTCACTTTGAAAACTTTTAACGTGTTTCTTGCTAACGATAATTCTAAAAACACGCATTTTATCGAACGATACATCATTTGATTGCAAGATCTCTTCATATTGAAGATTTCCAATGTGTTTCTTGCTTATAATAATGTCAAAGACACGCATTTATCAAATGATTCATCATTTTATTGTAAGACACTGTCCCTTTGAAGTCTTTAAATGCCTTTCTTGACAAAATTAAACAAGATGACAATGTCAAAGATAGTTAGAGTCCAAGTTAAATGATGCGTAAATCACGCGACAAACGACAGCGGAAGACTATTTTTGGTATTTTCTGGATTTTATGTGAAATAAACAACTAAACAAGACAATAAAATAAAAGGATAGATAAAGAATCCACCACCAAGACTCGTAAAGGCTAAGCCACCGGAATCAAGGATAAAGGAAACACTCCGCCCCACCACTACAAAAGATAAAGGTCTAGCCACCACGATTATAGATAAAGGAAACCGAAGATTTAAAAGACCTCACCACAATATTTGATAAAGAACAAGTCACCACAAATATTGATAAAGGGGTCACTCCTAACCACCAAAATCAAAGATCTATAAAGGTAAAAGAAGATTTGTAAGAAATAGAGGCTGCTCTATTAATTTTCATTCAACATCAAAAACTGTCTTTATAATGAGAAATACAACCCCTATTTATAACCAAAACTATCTCCTAGGAATTAACGAAAAGTAATAATAAAATAATAAAAAGCTGCCTTGGACAAAAGACAACCACTAATTTATTAACCAATAAGAAAGGGACAAGCAATCTTCTAGAAGGATTCTTCCTGCAAGTGGGTCCACAAACCGTTATGAATAACGTTGTCACACGCTCCTCCTTATCTTCTTTGACAGCTGTCATTCCTTCTTTATTGGGTCCCCAAACACGTGACTGGAACAAACTTTATTGGTAGAACTGGAAACTAAAATCTGGACCTCAACTGGAGACTTCATCTGGAGCGTTCACCAGTAGGCTCGACTGGAACATCCATCTGGAGACTGGAACTGGTCACTGGAGTACTTGATTCTGGAGCATCCATCTGGCGACTTGTCACTGGAGTGCGTCAGTGAAGACTTCACTGGTGGATCGCTACTGGTGTCATCTGGGGCAACTTGCCACTGGAGAAGTGTTACCACTGGCGATTGGACTTTTCAGTAAAGTCTTGTCTGAAATGGGCCACAACTGGTAAAATCAACATTGCTTGTTCTGGCGACATAATCTGGCCAGTTTTCTTCAGTTCAGTTAACTCCTTCAGTTCAGTTGGTTTCTCCAGTTCACTGGTCTCCTCCAGTTCAGTGATCCTGGACATTTCTGCATCAATCTCCTCTTCTGAAAAAGAACTTGTCCTCAAGTTCTCGAGGTACTCATCCTCCAGATAAGGCATCAGATCACCCACATTAAAAGTACTTGAAACTGCCATATCTCCAGGTAATTCAACCTTGTAAGCATTATCGCCATATCTCTCCAGAATCTTGAACGGACCTTCAGCTCTGGGCATCAGTTTACTCTTTCTCTTCGCTGGGAACCTTTCTTTTCTCAGATGCACCCACACAAGATCACCTGGTGAAAAACTGGGCTGCTTTCTATTCTTGTTTTCTCTGGCCTTGTAACTGGCATTGGCTTTCTCTATTATGGCCTTCACTTTTTCATGAATTTTCTTGACTTCTTTCGCTCTGGCCTCAGCTTCAATACTTGCCTTTGGTTCAATCGAAAATGGGATTAAATCAATGGGGGTCAGTGGATTGACACCATAACAAATTTCAAACGGTGATTTACTGGTAGAATAGTTAGGAGCTCTGTTGAAAGCAAACTCAGCATGAGCAAGCTTCAGATCCCAATCTTTCAGTGTCTTCTTCACCAGTGTTCTCAATAACATGCCAATTGTTCTGTTCGTGACTTCAGTCTGTCCATCAGTCTGAGGATGGTGAGACGTACTGAACAACAATATGGTACCCATTAACCTCCATAGAGTCTTCCAGAAATAACTCAGAAATTTTACATCTCGATCTGACACAATTGTCTTCGGAATCCCATGCAAGCGAACAATTTCTTTAAAAAATAAACTTGCCACTGCTGAAGCATCATTTGTAGTATTGCAAGGAATAAAATGAGCCATTTTCGAAAATCGATCAATAACAACCATTATTGAATCTTTTCCCCTCTGGGTTCTGGGCAGTGCAACAATAAAATCCATACTGAGATCTTCCCATGGTTGGTTCGGAACTGGAAGAGGAGTATACAACCCTTTGTGAAAAGTTATTTTCGCCTGGTGACAAGTTGGACAGCGAATGATGTTCTGAACATCCTTCAGTAAACTTGGCCAGTAGAAGTGTTCAGTGAGAATCTCTCCAGTTTTGTTAATGCCAAAATGGCCAGCTAAACCTCCTCCATGTGCTTCCCTTATCAGTAAATCTCTAATAGAACCCTTTGGAATACACAACTTCCTTTTAAATAAGAACCCATCCTGAACAACATATGGGCCTTTCTGGTGAGCTTCAGTAAGACGATCAGCAAAGTCTGGATCAGAAACATACAACTCTTTAATAAAAGAAAATCCAAGAACTCTTGCTTCCAGAATTGATAATAACGAGTATCGTCTGGAGAGTGCATCAGCAACAACATTAGCTACTCCAGCTTTATGTTTAGAAACAAATGAATAAGACTGTAAAAATTCCACCCATTTTGCATGTCTGGCATTAAGCTTATGTTGACCATTAATGAACTTCAGTGCTTCATGGTCAGAAAATAAAACAAACTGTTTTGGCTTCAGATAATGTGACCAGTGAGTAATGGCACGAATAATTGCATAGAACTATTTATCATAAGTGCTATACTTCAGTTTAGAGCCATTGAGCTTTTCACTGAAATATGCAACTGGACGCCCTGCTTGTACCAGAATTGCACCAATACCTACTCCACTGGCGTCACACTCTAACTCAAACAACTGATCAAAATCTGGCAAAGATAGAGCTGGAGCTGAACTGAGCTTTTCCTTCAGTGACTCGAATGTTAACTGGGCTGAACTTGGCCAGTCAAACACACCTTTCTTCAGACAATCAGTAATTGGGGCTACAACTGTAGAGAGATTCTTGATAAACCTTCTATAAAATGATGCCAGTCCATGAAAACTTCTAACTTCAGTAATTGTGGTAGGAACTGGCCATGATCTAATAGCTTCGACCTTCGAGGGATCCATAGAAATTCCATTTTTTGAGACACAACATACCCAAGAATATCACACTTTCCACCAAAAAATCACATTTCTCCAGTTTGCCATACAACTGGTGTCTTCTCAACAGTTCAAATACCTTCTTCAGATGGCTAACATGTTCAGCTTCAGATTTTGAATACACCAGAATATCATCAAAGTAAACAACAACAAACTGACCAATGAGTGGTCTGAGAACTTCATTCATCAGTCTCATGAAAGTACTGGGAGCATTAGATAAGCCAAAAGGCATTACCAACCATTCATAAAGGCCTCCCTTAATTTTGAAAGCAGTCTTCCACTCATCTCCATCCTTCATTCTTATCTGGTGATAACCACTTCTGAGATCAATCTTTGAAAATACTCTGGAGCCATGTAACTCATCAAGCATATCATCCAATCTGGGAATAGGATATCTATACTTAATAGTTATATTATTAATGGCTCTACTATCAACACACATTCTCATCGAACCATCTTTCTTTGGGACCAAGAGAGCGGGACTGAACAAGGACTCATACTTGCTCTCACATAACCTTTGGCAACCAACTCATCTACCTGCCTTTGCAATTCCTTTGCTTCAGTAGGCGAACATCTATAAGCAGCTTTGTTTGGAAGAACTGATCTTGGAACCAGGTCAATCTGGTGTTCAATACCTCTTACTGGTGGCAAACCTTCAGGTAGGTCTTCTGGGAAAACATCAGTGAATTCCTTCAGTAGAGACTTCAGGAGACTGGGGACTCCAGTGAACTCCTTCTCTTCAGTACGCTCAAGAACCAGTAACATCATAACTGGAGAACCTCCAGTGAGTTCTTCTTCAACTTCAGTTTGTGACATAAATAGAGACTTACTGGGCGGGTATTTCTTATTAATTTTCAATAATTCATTGGGTTTTAGAGAAGTCAGAGTGACTTTCTTCCCACTTACAAATAATGAATAAGAATTTGCACGACCATTATGAAATACAAAATTATCAAATAACCATGGTCTACCCAGTAAAATATGACTAGCATCCATAGGAACAACATCACAAACAATTTTATCTTCATAAACAGATCCAATGGAAAAAGGAATAGTAACTTATCGGTTTACCTTCACTTCTGAACCTTCACTGAGCCATTGTAGCTTGTAGGGACGAGGGTGCTTAACTGTAGGTAGTTCCAGTTTCTCTACCATGTAAGTTGAAGCAGCATTAGCACAACTCCCTCCATCAATGATCAGATCACACACCTTCCCTTTGACAGTACATCTGGAATGAAAGATGTTTTCTCTCTGGGCAGTATCAGTCGCAACTTCATCAGTGTGCATCACTCTTCTTATCACTATCATTTCTCCAACATCTGTACTTACATATGTCTCTTCAGATTCATCTTCATCGTACACTGGTTCACCTTCTTCAGTGTCAACATCTGGTAAACATTCGATCTCCTTAGCAGTAAGGGCTCTCTAGTTGGGACACTGCGCCTGGAAGTGACCAAAACCATGACACTTAAAACATTTCTTTCCAACTGGCTCTTGTGATCCTCCAGTTTCCTTGCCTCTGAAGGACTGTTGACCAGTTGCACTGGACCTTTGAACTGGTTGACCAGTTGAGCTGGGCTTCAGAACTGGTTGACTGGAACTGGACGGACTCTTAGTGAAAGGTTTGTACTGGATCTTCTTCTTCAGTTATTTCTCAATCTGGAGAGCTAACTTGCAAGCACCTTCATAAGTCCAGATGGGCTGCAACTCTATCTTCTCAGTAATGGATGCATTCAACCCACCAAGAAATCTGGCGATAGTATGCTCTTCAGTTTCTTTCACACCAGTTCGAGTCTTCAGTTGCTCGAATTCTCTAATATACTCCACAACCTCCTTAACACCTTGTTTCAGATTATTCATCAGTAGATACTGATCTTGCTTGTACGACTGGGGAACAAACCTCTGCATAACCTCCTTCAGTTTGGACCAGGTTTTGATTTTACTTTTGCCCTTGTACTCTCTTTCAGATTTCATGTTATCATACCAAGATGAAGCATATTTCTTAAGTTTAATAATGGCAACTTTGAAACTTTTTCTATCATCATAACCCTGTATTTCCATTATTCTGTCCATCACCTGGACCCATTCGAAATACTCTTCTGGGTTTGTTGAACCAACAAAATCTGGTGGATCTATCTTAATATCTTTCGTATCATCAACTTATGTCTCCTATGCCTTCTTATGGACTGATTAGACTCCTCAGATTCACTAGATGATCTGGGTGTACTATCAGATCTGTCACTATGACCTTGAGATTCAATATCTCTTTCATTAACAACAGCATGTTCCCTATTAAACCTTAAACCACCATCTTCTAACAGATTAACAACCCTACCAAGTGTTTCTTGTAGATCTTCAATCTGCCTATCTCTTCTAGCATTATGAGCTTCTTCCAACGTCATATTTCTTCTATAAGCCATTAATATTTAACAAAATAAAACCCACAATAATAGATCTAAACAGATGACAACAAACTTCAACAACAACAAGACCCAAAAGATTAAGAAACCTTTTGTGAACCTGTCTCTGATACCAAATTTGATGCGTAAATTACGCGACCAACGACAGCGGAAGACTATTTTTGGTATTTTCTGGATTTTATATGAAACAAACAACAAAACAAGACAATAAAATTAAAAGGATAGATAAAGAATCCACCACCAAGACTCGTAAAGGCTAAGCCACCGGAATCAAGGATAAAGGAAACACTCCGCCCCACCACTACAACCGATAAAGGCCTAGCCTCCACGATTATAGATAAAGGAAACCGAAGATTTAAAAAGACCTCACCACAATATTTGATAAAGGACGAACCACCACAAATATTGATAAAGGGGTCACTCCTAACCACCAAGATCAAAGATCTATAAAGGTAAAAGAAGATTTGTAAGAAATAGAGGCTACTCTATTAATTTTCATTCAACATCAAAAACTGTCTTTATAATGAGAAATACAACCCCTATTTATAACCAAAACTATCTCCTAGGAATTAACGAAAAGTAATAATAAAATAATAAAAAGCTGCCTTGGACAAAAGACAACCACTAATTTATTAACCAATAAGAAAGGGACAAGCAATCTTCTAGAAGGATTCCTCCTGCAAGTGGGTCCACAAACCGTTATGAATAACGTTGTCACGCGCTCCTTCCTTATCTTCTTTCGACAGCTGTCATTCCTTCTTTATTGGGTCCCCACACGTGATCAGACTTTATTGGTAGAACTGGAAACTAAAATCTGGACCTCAACTGGAGACTTCATCTGGAGCGTTCACCAGTAGGCTCGACTGGAACATCCATCTGGAGACTGGAACTGGTCACTGGAGTACTTGATTCTGGAGCATCCATCTGGCGACTTGTCACTGGAGTGCGTTAGTGAAGACTTCACTGGTGGATCGCTACTGGTGTTATCTGGGGCAACTTGCCACTGGAGAAGTGTTACCACTGGCGACTGGACTTGTTCAGTAAAGTCTTGTCTGAAATGGGCCACAACTGGTAAAATCAACATTGCTTGTTCTGGCGACATAATCTGGCCAGTTTTCTTCAGTTCAGTTAACTCCTTCAGTTCAGTTGGTTTCTCCAGTTCACTGGTCTCCTCCAGTTCAGTGATCCTGGACATTTCTGCATCATTAAACTTGACTCTTTTGCTATTGAATTATTATTTGTACAACAACACATATAATTCAATTGTGAAGATACTTGAAGCACTGTCCGAACCAGCTCGCTTCTTCTTCGCATTCAACCCAGCTAGATACTTTAGCCGTATGCTCCTTTTTGCCAAAAGGGTCTTTAAAGGTATTGAGACTTGACACACTTGTTTCCTCCAACCTAAGTTCTTGCCCTTAGCTTACGGTTGTTTTGCTTTCTGAACCTTTCCCCCCTTGATCAATAGAACTTGGGGTGTAGCAGATTTTCTTTGGAAGCTCTTTCTCATACTCAATTAATATGACATGAAGTTCAGCTTTGGTTTTACTCATGCTATGCATATTGTAATTGCGCACGAACACCTAAAAAAATCCCCCTTTTTTAGGTTCACGCCAATAGTAATAGGCAGATGACAAGCATAGTATAACCTTTCCAATTGCCCAAAATACCTCTTAAACTAGAGTACATGAGGACTAACCGATGTTCCTTGCTCGTGTCGCAAGTCATGAAGTTGATCAACTAGGTCGAACAACTCCACTCCAGCTTGCTTTTCGTACAAAGACTTGAGTTCATTCAGCATATTACATGGGAATGAATTCTCAAATTGCTTTTGAAGCTCAGCATTCATGCTTCCAAGCATCAAGCAACCTCATTGTGTCTATCGTACTGAGCATTGTATACAGCCAACTCTTCAGTTGAAGCATTCGCTCCCGGAACAACGGTGTCTGCTCATCAATGACATCATGTTTCTTTTCAGGTCTTAGAACTACTCTCAGCTGACGAAACTAGTCATTGAAGTTGGTTCCAGAAAGTCTTTCCCTTTCTAGCCTCGACCTGAAAGCCGATTGGTGTATGTTTTGAGAAGGATTTGTTGTTGCCATCTTCAAAACAGACAAAAGTTCAATTATCGGTATTTTCGACAATTAATCCTTAAGAAATGTAATTTACCCTTGTTAAATTCATCTAACAAATTACTTTCACTAATGCTAGGATCCAATTGATATACAATCATTTCATCAGTTGATCTGCTAGAAACGACGGTACTCAAAAGGTAATCAAGGATCGATAATTGCATTCATGCAATTCCTAGAGATATGGGACTTACAACAACACTGTAAAGGGGTATTAAGTATTTTGTAAACATGTTTTGTCCCATCTTATGCCACGGGTCAAGGATCTCACCTCTTAACTCGTTTTAAGTCGCCCAATTAAGAACATGTAGATAGTCCACCGCTGGTCTCACAACGGAGTGGTAATCTACCTTGAAGAGATACAATTCGCCTACGGTCTCACGTAGGAGCGAAAAGCAATGGCAAGTGTTCTAAGCAAAGTGGGTGGCATTGACTTAACTTTAAATGGGTAATGCATTTGATGTGAATCAAAAGTTTATGTATGAAGACTCATGCATAATCTTCATAACATAATATTTAATAAAATCATTTGTATAGTCTTAACAACACAAGAGAGCTCGGTAGCTCCATTTGAACGCACAAAGAAGCGCAAGGGCAAAGGTTTGCGATGGACGCAATTAAAAACCCGCCCTTTTTGAAGGCTAGCGCACTCCGACTTATACCTCTCTTAGAGTTTGTTCAAATGGGTGAGCCGGTGTATCTCAAGATTGTAAGACTCTGTTAGTGCATGATTCTCAATGACACGAGCATTCTAGATATGTGAAGTATATTTGTTTATATATTCAAGTCTTGTAATTTTCTTGTAATTACCGTTTGTCAATAATATTACCTTGGCATATATTGTTGATCCAAATAGGATCCTTTTATGTTTATATGTTTGTTTATTATTTGTATTTTGCAGGTTTTAGACATAACATGTAAAGAGTCACTAAGTTAATATTGTTTCTGCGTTTAACAGCAGTTGAGTGATTAACTTAATGTACTTCCAAAGGGAAGTTAAGATAATTGTGTTTCTGCGTATTAACAGCAAGATAAACATTATCTTAAATACACACTTCCAATAGGTAATATAGACGACGTTGTTTCTGCGTATTCACAGCAGTAGAAATGTTGTCGAAAGCTAATGTTGATTCTGCGTATATTTACAGCAGTTGAAACATTAGTGAGTTAATGTCGGTTATGCGTCTTGACAGCAGTAAAGACATTAACTCAACATATCCTAAGTGTTATTTGAGGGTTCTTAGGAACGAGCAAAAGTTTTGCTTGTTCAAATAAGAACACTCAAATGGTCATTTGAGAGTTTTAAGAAACATGCAAAAGTATGCTTGTTCATGAGAACTCTCAAATGGTTTGAGAGTTTCTGTGGAAACAAGCAAAAGTATGCTTGACCACAAGAACTCTCAAATAAGTTTGCGTGTTCAGGGAAACGCGCAAACAGGCCAAAACCCTAATGGGCCTGGACTAAAGAAACACGCAAACCCAAAGGGTTTTGCGTGTTCCTGGCTGTGCCTATATATATGGGTGTGTGTTCATGTGTGTTTCAACAAGAGTGTAGAGAGAGAAACGAGCAAATCCTAGAGAGAGAATACTAAGAACACGCATAGTCTTGTCTCGTGGGTAATACTCGTCTTGTGCACGAACCGCAAACACACACCCAGCCCCGAACGGCTCGTAGGCTGTAGATTACCACGTGTTTGGTAAGGTACGTCCGGAGAGCCGTTCCCCCCGAGTGTTTATATTCACGCAAAAAGATATATATATATATATATATATATGTATATATATATATATAAAACATAAAGATATATATATATCATCTAAAGGTTGATATAAAAACCGTGGGTTATCTCGATGAATTTCCGCACCTCGACATATCCTTAAGTCAATCTCGGTTCGATAGAAGTGTAAGTGCACGTTTATGTCAATAGCAGTCTAGATTGTTTGGGCTTATATTGTAAAATGTCTTTGTATTGTGATTGTCATTAATGAACTTGATATTATGCATAGAATACTAGATTAAGTTTAAGTATTGAATGTATAATTAATCTGCTTAAGTGAAATGTGACCTCATAATTGCAGGGTCAATTACGAGGCAATCCTATAGGAATACGACCCCGTATTTGCAGGGTCAAATACGAGGCAGGACACAGATTACGACCTCGTAATAGTGTCGAGCTGGGCTTGGATTTGCGAGGCTAACTCGCTGAAATCCATTCGGGTGTTTCCTATAAATACTAGAACCCTAACAGAGTTTAGGGTTGAACATTTGTCGAATTATCAAGCATATACTGCAGGGTTGGTCGTCAAAGGATTGTTCCGCTAGCCCGAAGAAGATCTGCGAGGCAGCAGGTGATCTAGGGGCTAATTGTTGATCACCAAGTTATAGAGAGGGATTCCGCACCTCTTGATAGCTGGAGCAGGCTATTAACGATCCGTGCCAGGGGACTTACAAATGGTATCAAAGCCTCTTGGTTTAATACCGGAAGGTTATAGCTCGTTGGTGATTGACAACGTTTTGTTTAGGGTCGTCTAGCCGTGATTCCTTCACGGAGTTCTCGACCGAAAACATTTGTATTGAGATCTGGTCGTCTAGCCGTGAGTTTTTCATGGAGTTTACGACTGAAATCTTTATTTTTGAGATCTCATCGTGTGAAAGTATATAAGATTGTGTTTCCCTCCTTACACGCTTTATAATGTTAAAGCCTTGTAACGACGAAAACAAGATCTGATTAGTTTTGCATATTGAGGCAGACCCAGATTCGTGGTTAGGGACGAATTAGGGTTTATGGAGAAGAAAAGTTTCTGCCGTTCGAATAAGATGTTGATCAGGATGTTTTGCGACCTGGTAGGATTACGACCTCGTAATTAGCCATCTAGTTCACGACCTCGCAATTAGTTTTTGAATTGCGACCTCGTAAAGAACAAGTAAGATGCGACATCGTATTTGTTCAGAAATTACGACTTCGCATATACAAGCAGCAGCAGTTCTAGTCCACATCAAGAAGAGGTGTTCTTATGCGTTTCAAGTTGTTTAATCCGAAGATTTTGATCACATTGGTGAAGAAAGTTATCTGAAGAAACATTATGTTGTTGTTGTATCAGAAGACTCTTATGTTGTTGTTGTAAACAAAAAAATAAAAATAATAATAATAATAATTTTTGCCCACGATCTTTAAATGGGATGAATCATGAAGATTTGAAGTTTGGTAGCATTCGAAAAATTTTAGGTCAATTTTCATCCGTTGTCGACGCGGATTTGGCGAAAATTTTTAGGAATTATCAAATTCTTCCTATGATCATGATATCCAAAGTTTACATGGAATTCAAAGTTTCATGAGAACATATTTTGGCGGCAAAAATTTGGCGGGAAATCTGAAGTACCTTCTATACCCTATCTTGGCATAAGAGGACCTCGCCAGATTTACAAAAAGGAGAGGGTAGTCATCTGACTATTACAGCAGTCGAAGGTGTTCTGGGCATTAGGGTTTTGAAATTCAAGAGAATTAAAGGTTTCAGCATTGTTTTCGACCTCGTGGGCTCGTATTACCTCATCCAGCTCAATTTACGACCTGGATAGCTAATTACGACCTCGCCAGCTCAATTGCGACCTCGTTTCTCGTTTGCGACCTCATGAGCTCTTTACGACCTCACCAGTTCAATTACGACTTCGAGTGTAATTTGCGACATCGTATTTCTCTCGACCTCATTTTAATTTGCGACCTCGTTTATTTTGAACAGTTCGTATAATTTACTAGCTCGGAGAAAATGACGTCTCAATTACCCGCAAATTATCAAGCTTTGCTGAATCAATTGATTCTGATGGATCTTGAAACCGGAAAGGCCAATTCACCGCCCAAAATGATAAGCCTAGATAGATATTTCAATTGAAAGGGATTATGGGATGTACTAAAGGAGCATTGTGAAGGCGACAAAGATCGCAAGAAGAGAAGAAAGGACTTGTTGAAGAAACAGTATTACCTAGGGGATAGAGATGTGGAATTTACCTTCCCTCATAGATCGGCCTGCAGGGAGGGTTGTCTCCTACACACTGGGAGTTTTTCAAGTGGTTCGATCGAAATACATACAGGAAGTTCAAAGCTTGGGCAGAACAGAGACAAGGGAAGCTAAGCTCTTCGAGCTTTCTCACAAGTTCAAGGATGAATCTGTTGATAAGACGCTGGTTCGTTGCAGTCACTTGCTAGTTGAGTTAGCATATTTTGGGTACAAGACTGATACAGAAGATGTCAATGGATTCTGACAGCAACTTGATGTATGTAACTTCTCCGGAATCATCCATGATAGTGCATAATGGGATTCAGAATAGTAGTTCTCCAAGCTCGGGTTACACAGGGATGCCGATGAGCATAAGTTCTGCTGAGGGACATTTGGGCATGCTCGCTTCATTTGTGTCTGCTCATGAGAAGTTGATTGGAGGAAAACTAACTGATCCTGATTTGGTTAGGGAGGATTACAAACAAGTTGATCCAGGCAATTTGGAAGAAATGGATCTGAACTGGCAATCAACTATGAGAGTTCAGCTGTACACAGATAGAACAGGAAGGAAGGTTGTGAATGGCATAGTAGAGGTTGATAAAACCGAGGTGAAGTGGTTTAACGGTGATGGTTTTGGACATTTTGCTAGTGAGTGTCAGAGACCAAGACGGGACAACCATTCAACTACAGGCCGTCAGAACTTCAATCAGAGTGGTTCTATAGTGAGTCAGAATTCAAGACATCAATATGCTAATACTGGGAACCGAAGCCCAGGAGATACGGACAACTCGAGAGCTTTAGTTGTTCAATCTGATGGTAATTATTATTGGGGTTCGATTAGTACGAATGATCAGAATCATGCATTCATGGCAATAATTCATGACCTTGATGAAGAAATGAATGATCGTTCTGGTAATTCATTTGATCCTATGGTATGTGCCAATGTTCATGGTAGTTTTCATCAAAAGGTAGAAGAGGAACCTGAATCATCAGAACCAGTAAGAGCCGAGAACGAAGATGTTGCTGAAGCTGATACGCGCTTTATGGGACATCTTGAGGTTGTTGGACATAAGGAACCACTAAGGAGAACTAAAGGATTATGGTTCATCGATAGTGGATGTTCAAGATATAAGACAGGTGACAAGAGGTTATTAACAGAATTTAAGACCGTTAAAGGATCTTATGTCAACTTTGCAGGTCCCAAGGACGGAATTATTTCTGGTATTGGAAAAGTCGTCATTGGGAAAATTAATATGGAAATTGATCGACCCAAAGTCAATAAGGCTAGGGGTCCTTTGAAAAACTAACTGTTTATGAATGTGCAGGAGCTGCTAAGGAAGACCGCAGGTTTATGGTTTGTCAATAGTGGAAGCTCCAGGCATATTATGGAGGACAAGGGGTTATTAACGGAGTTTACTTCTGTTAAAGGATCCTATGTCTGTTTTATAAATTTATTTTGTAATAAACAGATTACTGTAGAAGATCATATTTGAATGATGATCTATAGTAAAGTGTTTTTGAATTGATTTTTACTTTTATTGATTAATGATATAATGTCAGTTCCAGAAGTCTGCTAGTTTATTCATAGGGATGAAGAAATTGGTACTCTTGAGGAAGTAGACATAAGTGGATGTCAGTATTCGGGAAGATATTGGAATACATGACAGCAAGTGAATGCTTGTTCACAGGCTGATCTAATTAAGGTTAGTATTTCCTTTGTACTTTCATAAAGATAGACAATATATCCACTATATCCATTACCAATAATCCTGTTAAGCACAGTAGGACTAAGCACATAGACATAAGATTTATTTTCATACGTGACTGTGCTGAAAAGAAATTAATAGTCCTTGAAAAGGTGCCGAGTGACTTTAATTTAGCTGATCTGTTCACTAAGGCTTTCGACCGAACTCGTTTCGAGTTGCTAGTCCAATTGATTGGAATGAGAAATCTATAGTGACAATGTCTCTCAACAGGAACTTTGTAAACTGTGTCAGTATTTGTGTCGTTATATATGTGTGTGTGTCATATAGTGTCAGAAAAACAAAACAAAAATGAGAAAAACCAGAAAAGAAAAAGAAAATAATAAATAGAGTAAGGTCACTACGTCAGGATGATTAGATGTGACAATACTTTTGCTTTTAAGCCTACCGAATTGTACTTTAAAATGCTCAGTTCAGTGATACCGATCATATGATGTATCAATAGGCACAAAGTACCAAGGTTTCCTTATAATCTGAACTTAAATGTATACAATGTTCTTATGGGAAACATATTCAGATATATGGCTAAGAATGCCTGCTTTTCAAATGATTAGACCTGGTCCTTAAATCTTACGAAAGATCTAGCATTGTAAATATGTATATTTGGTTTTTATATAGAAGGTCTCGGGTACATACATGTGTGTGTATTGCTTGTCGGATGTATATTTGTGACAAGATATGTAAATATCTATTAATCTTTTGAAAATTATGGAGCTAATGTGGCCTTTGAGATTCGGACAAGTAAGTCCTTAGGGTGTCTTTGTATACCTAGCCTACCTAAAGCTTCCAACTTGGGATAGGTTGTCAGAAAGTTCGCTACATGGGTCTCATCGAAAGTCACGGGTTTCCATAAGCGCGTTAAAATGATGTCACAAATATGCAAGTACTTAGCATTATGCAATGTTGGGTATATTTCCGTACGTGAGTCAAGTTATGTCGCTTTGCGTGTGAGGAATCACCGACCTGTCATCGCTGACTTGATTCTTAAAGGCCGTCTCCCTATAGTTACCAAATGTCTTAATCTTAGTGCTTGTGTCGATTGTGAGAGTATATCGCTGACGAATACTTCGTCATCTGAAAACAACCATTCTCCTCGTCTATCACTCAACCTTCTTTCTGTTGCTTTTCTTTCAAGATCTTTTGCAAACGATTTCCGTCATTTCCGGAAAGTGCACGGACAGCCGCCCTTTCCCCTTTTCACAATGTTCGTGCAGTTGCTCACGAATTCAAGTTTGAATGCCCCTTCGAAGTCCCGCACGCTATTTTTGATCGGGAGCGGGGTGGGCAACTTCAGTCGGTGCTGGCGCCTGCGGCAGCGCCCCGTGGTTCCTCGAGTGCCAGCCGCAGAGAGGAATGCCATCAACTGAATTTGAACTGGTGGGTGAATTGGTATCCCCTCAAGAATTTGAACTGGTGGGCGAATTGGTATCCCCTCAAGAACTTCTTTAAAGTAAGTAAAGGGATTATTAGGTATTTTCTCAACGCGAATACTCTGAAGACCGTAACTTAGAAAAGACATCAAAAAGAAAGCTTTCTTGTAGTTCCGCTTCTTGCTCTAAAAATTAGGAAAGACTTAAAGGAAATAGTAGGCTTGCTTGGTCCGACCAAGAAAGGCATGGGACTCTTTGGGCATTGCTTGAGATAAGTCAAGACTGACTATCTCTATATACGCAATATTTTGAAAGGCGAAGGGTTAGTACTTTTTCCTTCTCGTAGTTCTACTTGTTAATTAAAAAGAGCTAGAACAACGGGGAAAGAGCTGGGAGTTCGGCTAAGGGAAGTGGGGAAGGGAATGAGGAAGGATAAGACGGAAGACGAGAAGCCGGCCAAGCAGTTGCTTTAAAAAGGCAAGCTGTAGGAGTATAGGTAGTTCATAGAGGTAGTTAAAGACTCCATCTTCTCGTGGTTACTATTCGGTGAAGTAAGAGGATGCAGGAAAAGAAGAGATACAGGAAGCGGCTAAGAAAGTCATCAGGTAGGTAAGCAAGCCGCCCTGGTGCCAAGCTAAAGACAAGGATCACATCGATAAGAGAAAAAGCAAAGACGGCTTTTGCCGAATATCTTGAACTCAAAGAAAACCAAGCCTAACCCATTTCCATTATGTCTGCTTGCGATTCGCCCTAGTCCGTAAAGTAGGAAATGATGGAAAAAAGTCTTCCATATCTCTTAGTCTAGTGTTGCAATCCCGCTAAGGCCTAAGACTGATGAGTTGAGTGAAATCCTATCAGCCTTGGAAGCAGGGCCTAATCCTCCAAACTAGGACTATTCTTCCCGCTTTCTATTAGTCTTTTTCTTGTAATGTAAGGAGAACTACGAATCAGCCTCATGAATAAGCTCGCCTTATAAGAGAAGTGGGAGAAGGCGAGCCGGAGCTGGAAGATCATTTCGAGATCTTCGAACATATTCGAGGGTTCAATGTCACTATTGTAACTTCGGCCAACACACAAGATGAGACTTTACCACCGTGGAGCGGCTTTTTTCAAAAAGATGAGGGGGAAAGTCCCCTAACCTAATGCGGCACCGGGTTCGGACCGCAGGGAACCATAGCATGGGGGGCTTAGAATCCTTTTGCCGCCGCAAGGCTGGCTAATCGTACGCAGCAGGCTCGAAGACCCCTGGTTCTGGAAGGCACATGAGTCCGAACTTCGAATGAAACTTCATATCCGAAACGCAGGAACGATCTGACTAGAAAGTCATTAAAAACT
>CM067175.1:767817-801545 GCA_034093135.1 Erigeron breviscapus
AAATATATGTAACACATCTAGAATGCTTTTGTCACCGAGAAACATGCACTAACAGTCTCCCCCTTGACACTAGCATCTAGATGTGACCTTCAAGTCTTCATTTGTCATCCTAAGTGCTGGCCAAAAACCCTCTTCAGGAACTTCAGAAGTAGTCTACTTTATTCTGCTCTTCTTCTTCCTTTTGACATGAATCTCTTTCTCAAAATCAGAATCAGACTCTGTCAGTGTGCTTCTGGCTGCAGCAAGTTTTCGAGTTCTTTCTTGATCAGCCCGAGATCCTGGATCCTTTGGCTTAATCATGTCGGCCATTGCATTTTGATATGCCACGTTATCGTGTCCGAACTTAGTGAAGATCTCGTTTTTCAGAGTCAAGGTGCCAGAAGAGTCAGATGATAAAACATCACCTGCAGAAAGTGGACTATCAGTATCATTTGATGTTGATTCCTCCTGATGACCAACTCCTACATCTCCAGTTGGTCATTCCTGGTCACCAACTCCTACATCTCCAGTTGGTGAGGGGAAAGCATCGGCAGAAGCTTTCCCTTTGTCTTCAGCTGTGGGGGCTCGAGAGGTACCAGCAGCACCAGGCTGGTTTTGCTCCCCCTGAGATATGACAGTCCTCGTGCCTATTGGAAATCTTGAAGTCTCTCTTTGTCTGCTAGGATCATCTCCCTCGTCCTCTCTACTTTCCCTCCTAAGGGCATCATCCTTGCAGGTTTGCTGTATCTCCCCCTGAGACTTTAGATTTCCAATAATCTCATTCAGCTGGTCATAGTCGTCATCGAAGCTTGTCAAACCCGCAGTCTGGCTCTTTATCACTTCATTGTGGTTTGCCAATCTGTCAGCAATATTCTTTAGGTGCTCAGAAGTTTCAGATTTGTGACAAATCTGAAACTTCTGATCATTCAGGAGTCTGGGATGACATTATTGATGATATGCGCCCAGGATCTCAAAAGAAGACTTCTCAAAATGTTGCTGCAAAGTTAACTCTAGCGGCTGCTGTTTACTTCTTATGGCAAGAAAGGAATGCAAGGCTCTTCAAGAAAAAGAGAAAACAAATTAAGCAGGTGACGGATTGTATTCTCTCCACAGTAAGACTCAAATTGGCGACATGCAGATTCAAGAAATCAAGAAGGCTTGAGCAGTTCTTGACATCATGGGACTTACCTGTTTTATTAAATGATACAATGTAACTATCTTGTTTTAGCTGATAGGTTTCTTTGATCAGTGAATTGTAACCTTGCTTTTTGGACGGTGCACTTTCTAGTGCATGGGTTGTAAAGTCGTCTTGTCACTCTGTCAAGCGCCTATTTTAATTGTGATATATAATATCGAACCAGGGGTGAAGGCCTTTTACCGAAGTTTCAGATTGGATCGATTGTAGAGCTTCCTGCCTTGTTCGTAGCTGAGCATTCTTTGCCTTCAGCTCTTCAAGCTCCTGACGATGTGATTCTTCATGCTTAGACAGATTTTCTGTCAAGCCAGCAACCAAGGCTCTTATTTCAGCCATTTGCTTTTCCAACCCTGATATAGTATCATCGTCGGCTTGAGAGCTGCTTGGTTAGGAAGACATCACGGATGGTCGAGGAGGGATAGTTGGTGGAACAGTCGGTCTTGACTCCGGCTGTCTGATTGTGGATGCATGTGGTTGTTGGATTGCAGAAGTTCCAACAACCGGAAGTTTAACAGTGCTAAGTGGAACTGATGTAGTGGCATCACTGGTGAAAGATGTGAATGCAGACCCCGTCGCTGACAATCTGATTCTCGTACTTGTTGGCTCAACCGGTGACCTCTTCATCAACCCCTTACCTGCTCCCCTAGGTCTAGCAGTTACCTACGCAGTATCACTCTGCACATGCTCAGACACATGCCCTTGTCCCTCTTCAACTGCCACACTCATCATTGCACTAAGTCTTGGAGACTTCTGAGTGCCAGATGTGCCTTCATCAGCTCTCTTTCTCCTCCTGAGCTGTAAAGGCGAACTATCTTCTTCATCTTCCTCCTCTGGCTGGTAATCTGCATCAGCCTTTAGTTCCCTTTCAGATTGAGCAGCACGTTGCTCTTGTAGAATCCTGCGTGCTCGTTCTTGAGGGTCCTCTTGACCATCATCATCATCATCATCACTGGAGCTCTCCTCTTGATCACTCGCAGTGGCATGAGAATCACTACTTGCCTCATCATCGGCCTCGTGATCCTCGAACAGCGCGTCAATCTCTGCCTCTAGATTGGCCCGAGCGTCAAAATGTTGAACCTGATTGATAACATCGTTAGGTTCCAACATTTGATGTGCAACCTCCGCAGCATCTTCAACATTAGCTCGACCTTGTTCTACTTGAAAGAACAAGTCATCGACAGCTTCAGCTTGTACTAGGGGTTGTTGCACCGGTGGTTGTTGTTGTTGTTGTTGTTGCTGTACTTGGTGTGTTGCAGGTGGGGGTTGAGGAACTTGCTGTGGAGCTGCAGCAAAATCTCCTTCAACATCAGACCCATCATGGGCAAATCCATCATTATCCGGAGCAACATATGCTGGATTGATGACTGCACCAAACAGATGTCTGTCTGTCGGTCGAGCTGGAGGTGGGAGTGGACCTCTATAATTGTAACTATCAGTAAATATACGATTTGGCATAGTAGTTACATGCACAACCGGACCCACCCGTGGTAGATTCGGCAGACGAGTATTGAGTATCATCATGACAAACCGAGGATACATCAAGAATCGCTCGTTGGCAGCTGCACCAATTTGCCTTCTAATCTCGTTGAAGAAGTAACGAGAAAAGCTATATGGCTTGTTCAGCACAAGGGAGACAACTTGAGATTGGGTTTCGACATTCAGCTTGTCATACCCCGTCTTCCTGTTGCTAAGAGCAACCAAGACCACATGACTGAAGAACTTCTATTTCCCGTGAATACAGTTTTTCGTGAAAGTATATTTCAAATAATATACTATATCCATAATATTTTGCATACCAATCAAAAGAAGTTTTGAGAAGAAAGATTTTACCGGAAGGAATCTTAATACAACCTAAAATATCCGTACTATTATATATATAACAAATAAAGTTTTGAATAAAGAGTTGTACCGAAAAGCTTCTAATAACCTCTAGAATATCCGTACTATTATATATATAACAAACAAAGTTTTGAGAGAAGAAGTGTACCGAAAAGATCCTAAGACATCTAGAATATTCGTACCTCAATAGCGTCTAAAATTCACAAGCCGATATACTCCACGAAAATTATAGCAAACAAAATCTCTACGGATGAAAGATGGGCCTCTTAACCAAAGCAAAACGAACTCGAATAGATCTCGAAATGAACAAGAAACAACTCTAGGGTGATAGCTTAACCCGAAGCAGATCTAGCTACGAACTTTCTGACCCACGATCTAAACATAGACTCTTGTTTCTAACTTTCTGATCAATATATATAATACGGATTTGTGGTTTAACGGAAGAGTGAGACTTACCATGGTGTAGTTTTTGTTTCGAATGGTGACAATGTGATGAAGCTTATCATCAGTCGATTATATATTTTTGTATACATACTAGGTGAAACCCGTGCGTTGCACCGGTCTTTTTTTTTCTACATATATCATCGTAAATGACATGCAATAAAATAATATGTAAATGTACTTCTATCTAGATAGAGAGACTGCTTCCAGGTTCTATCTAAATGATAAAAAGACCTCACCTTTGCATGGGGTGAGGATTGAACCCATATCCTCTGTCTCTAGAGGCGAAGGTGTTAACCATTTAATCCAACCATGCTACTTATGCAATAAAAATAATGTTACCCAAAATTGTATTTTCTTAATTGAATATCTATCTAGTTAGTTACAATAAAAGAATATGAACACTAATAGAATGTAAGTAATTATGTAAACCCTGACCTATTATTATTTACATTATCGGTCACATTACAACAGTGGTTATTTTACGATGATAGACATGCAAAAATAAGGGGCCTTTGGGTTCAAGAGTCTTGGGTTCTTCATCACGGCCTTTTAGGACATCTTGTACTCCAATAGTCCAACGTGGTTGGAATACTTCTTTCTCTATCTTTAATAGCTCAATCATGGTCATAATACATCAAACAGACAAATTCAAACTGACCACTTAAAACACATATAAAAAAGAAGAATGAGGTCTCAATACAAATCTTTATAACAAAGATACTCATCTAGTTATGAGGTAATTGAAATGCAACTGTTTAGAACGGTCATTTTGTTTCATGTGCATAATATTAGAGTGTCTTTCTCTAAAAACAATAGCTGACTTGAATGAAATTAAAGGGACTCCTTTATAGCCTTTAACAGGTGAACAACATCAAAACGTTGGAGATACCATTGTTCCTAAATGAAATAGAAAGGAGGTGTGAAGGATATTAGAGATAACATTACTGAGCTAGTAGTAGAAATAACAGAGACAACTTACAGAAATTGTCACAATCCAACTAAGAGCAAACACAACACTCTACTTGCTTGATATGCGTATACATGTGTGGCTTCAGCAGCCTAGAATCCATGGATCTTGATAGTATCCATCTTCAGTATGCCCGCCTGCACAAGCTAGGAAAAGAAATTCAATTACAACTGGATTCACAAGATCATGCGAGAAGCTCCAAGTCACAACTTATGTACTGTCTTGTGTTGATGTAGAAATGTCAACCACTTTACTCTAGATGGGCTGATTTTAGTTTTGTTGAGGTCAAATGGAAATGTGGGTTAAAACTTAAAAGACATAACAAATCAAATGGGTAAAACAGGTTGAAAATTCACAAGTTCTACCTTACTGCAAACATTAAAGATCATTTTATTCACAACTTGATACTATCCGATTATATTAATATTTACCTTGCGATCACACTTAACACCAAAAAAATAACCCTCACACAATGAACAAAACATTTGTCACAGTTCAAATCAACCCGTTTTGACCGTTAATCTACCAGCCCAAACTACATATCTTCCAAGTTGCAACCCCTAACTGAGGTGGAAGAGTGGCCCCAATCACTCTCATCTATACACTAAACAATTGGTTTGTGTAAGTGGTACAATATTGATTGTAAAACCAAGTATTGGAAAACTATCTGGGTAAAAAAGCTAGAAACGTTAAAATCCATCTTTAAAAATAAATAAATATAGGTAAGGTGAAGGAAAATCTTTTCATAGTATTATAAGCTAATATGTTTGCTAGAGTCTCTACCCATAATCCAATGCCAAAATACATAAGAAAGCACTAAAAAAATGTAACAAAGTTTTGCAACAAACAAATATTATTATTTACCTTAAGCGCGTACTATAAAAGTGTCGACGACACTACTAACACATGAAAAACTGATGGATAGAAAGGGTAGTTGTAAACGTCATCTGACTTTCTCCATCCTCAACTCTCACTTAAAGTAAATGTAGCAGATTCCATAAGCCATAGCTGCAATGTCAAAAGCAATTATTAACTTTAATTTTATTCACGATTTGAAAAGATGTTTTGGTCATAAAGTTTGAAATTGAAAAACCAAATTGTGATTTGTAGATAGATTAGTATACCTGAAGCCCCGGGTATCATTTTTGCTGCCACGACAAAACATCTGCATGCAAAAAAATTAAATTATGACGACTTCCTTGAATCAAGAACATAAAAAATATACACAATGACCATTATCTTAAGATACGGCTAAATGATTATATCACGTTAAGAAAACAGAAAGAAGAGTAAAAAACATAAGTAACATTACCGTATCACACAGTTTACTCGTGTCATCAGTACAGTCTCTTGATGAACTGCATTGGCTCCATTGAAAAGCCTAGCAACCTTTACATAATGGGTCTGCAAAAAAGGAGCAAAAACAATAACTAACCCAGATCTTGATGAACTGCATTGGCTCCATTGAAAAGCCTAGCAACCTTTACATAATGGGTCTGCAAAAAAGGAGCAAAAACAATAACTAACCCAACAAACAAATGTGTAACCATTCAGAATACAGAAAATTTGAATACCTTATAGTTTCTGCAAGCCGGGCACCTGCAAAAGGGTAATTATCACAACAAATTAAACTTACTGATCGTTATTCAGGTACCATATTACATACCCTTAATTACACATGGATTATCCATTTAACCAATGAGAATAGTTGGAGTTGATACAATTTGCAATATGAGACGGACCTTACATCAAGAGCCAAACGAAAGTGCACAACTTCATTTGAGAACAAATAAAAACCAAGAAAAAATTTATACTACACTTGTATAGTTGTATATGTCAACATAGGGACTTCTATCCCTTAAGGAAGACCTTAATAAAAAAATAAGGCCTCTTCTTTGTCTTCAAGTAAAATATAGTGTTAGTTTTTTTTCTGTACCATCGAACCTGCCAATAAAGAGGGATCACTGTCGGCAATTGCGCACAACCATCAACGCAAAATCCTAAAATGAAAACCATTATCTCAGACACAACGAAGTTCATAACTATTAACAACCTTTGAGTGATATATTCACATGCTAACCAAGCTAAAAAGGCACAGTTGGAACACCATTTGATTACCGGTAAATTTAACATCATCTGCTGAACTCTTACATTTTACAGAGCCTAGATTTTAGAAGTTTCAAATGAAGGTTCCTTTAGCCCAATTTATTTCAATTTCGGCTTTCTTCGAAATCACTTGTCTAAGATCTCCGTAAAGACATACCAATGTTAAGAAATGCACAAGTGCTTAAAACAAGTCGAGATCGACTGAAGTTGTCTACAATTTGGTTAAATCAACGATTAGATGGAGGCTTGCATCACTCAAATTCAAGAACTCTACAAATGTTGATAGAATGGTGGAAGCTTGGAACTTGCCCCGTGGCAATATTACTCAACAGATCTGATGGCGATGCCCCATTAGTCATCTTCTCATTCCCTTGATTGAGGTGTTTTCTGGTCCTTGTAAATGTGTCCCTCTCACTGTTTTAGGCTAGATGATGTGCATGTTTGAGGTTGCTTGGCTCGTCCAGGTACCTTGTAAATGTGTCCCTCTCTCTGGTCTAAAGGGTTCATGTGCATGTTTGAGGCTTCAGATTCACTTCTCTTAGGGGCAACTCGGTTCTTCCACTGATCTTGCTGTTTAGTTCTATTTACTATTTTTAGATCATTGGTTGTTTTCTTTTTGAATGCTCTTTTGCTTGTTATACACATATTTGGCATGTCAAATATGTGAACTGAATTGGTGCTTTGCCATTTCACTTGTACTTATTTCTTGATGTGATATAATATACTCATCGGGGTACCCAAAAAAAGTGCTTAAAACAAATTTATTAATTAGATACTAAATTTTTTTAACAAATGTCCAAACATCAATGTTAATGGTACAAAAATATGTATGCACTATGACTGATGACTCGTCAACTTGCCTTAAAATACAATTATTAGATAGAAATTGAAACTAAGAAACATAAGAGGAGTATGCAAAGCTCATCATGAAAGATAAAATAATAGAACTAAGAGTCTATTCAATAATATTAATTGAAGTCATTTGTCATTAGTATATAATAAATCATAAACAACGTTAAAGCTTACATATTTAAACTACAACAACAACACATAAAATGTTTAATCATCTAAAGTCATTAGTATCAGAATGATGATAAGTAAACATGACAAAAAATCAACTGTGTTCTATAGTGAAAAGAATTACCCTTAAGAACTTTGTGTACCAAAGAAGCAACTTTGGTAAAAAACGTAAGTTGAGGCATAAAGTAGATGTCTTTACCTTGATTCATTATTTATTTGATCAAGAAAGCTCATATTTTAAGACTTTGGTCACGAAATTGATGCTCCAGATACATGAGAATATGGGTTCTTTGGAAACCCGAATTTAATATTCAAACTATTATCCTCTTAAAAATATATAGAGGTGATATATATAGTGATGATTAGATGCTTTACGACTTCAAAAGTGACAAAGGCTACGCTAAGCTACAGTTTCAACACCACGATCTACAGTTCTTACAATCACAATTCGCTAACGAAAAACGTAAATCTACTAAATTATTACACATAACCAATAGAATGAATAGCTTTGAACCTAACATAATTATATATCGCTATTCATGTAAAAAGAACATACATATACATATACACACATATAAATATAGATATAAATATAGATATAGTGATGCGTAAATCACGCGACAAACGACAGCGGAAGACTATTTTTGGTATTTTCTGGATTTTATATGAAACAAACAACAAACAAGACAATAAAATTAAAAGGATAGATAAAAGAATCCACCACCAAGACTCGTAAAGGCTAAGCCACCGGAATCAAGGATAAAGGAAACACTCCACCCCACCACTACAACCGATAAAGGCCTAGCCACCACGATTATAGATAAAGGAAACCGAAGATTTAAAAAGACCTCACCACAATATTTGATAAAGGACGAACCACCACAAATATTGATAAAGGGGTCACTCCTAACCACCAAGATCAAAGATCTATAAAGGTAAAAGAAGATTTGTAAGAAATAGAGGCTGCTCTATTAATTTTCATTCAACATCAAAAACTGATTTTTACAAGGAAGTTAAGCCTCTATTTATAGCCACAAGCTATTGCCTAGGAAATAACGAAAAGTAATAATAAAATAATAAAAAGCTGTCATATGCTACGGACCACCACTAATTAATTATCCAATGAAAAATGGACACATAAAGCTTCTAGAAACATTCCCCCTGCAAGTGGTCCCACAATACCGTTGGTCACACGCTCCTTCCTTGACAGATGTCATTCCTTCTTTATTGGACCCACGGGTATAAGCCTTCAGTGGGGACTTTATTATCTGGACAATGGAACATAAATCTGGACTGCCACTGGTGGACCTTCAGTGTTGGTCACTGGAGCATTCATCTGGTGGACCTTCAGTGTTGGTCACTGGAGCATTCATCTGGTGGACCTTCAGTGTTGGTCACTGGAGCATTCATCTGGTGGACCTTCAGTGTTGGTCACTGGAGCATTCATCTGGTGGACCTTCAGTGTTAGTCACTGGAGCAGTCATCTGGAGCAAGCTACTGGACATCTTCACTGGTGGATTATCAGAGTTGGTCACTGGAGCTTGCCACTGGAGAAGTGTTACCACTGGTGACTGGACTGGTTCAGAAAAGACTTGTTTGAAATGGGCCACTGCTGGCAGAATCAACATGGCTTGTTCAGATGGCATGATCAGTTCAGTTTCCTTCAGCTCAGTTAGCTTCTTCAGTTCGCTGGGTTTCTCCAGTTCAGTGAATCTGGACATCTCCGCATCATTCTCCCCTTCTGAAAAGAGACTTGTCTCAAGTCTTCGAGGTACTCATCCTCCAGATAAGGCATCAGATCTCCCACATTAAACGTGCTAGAAACTGCCATATCTCCAGGTAATTCAACCTTGTAAGAATTATCGCCATATCTCTCCAGAATCTTGAACGGACCTTCAGCTCTGGGCATTAGTTTACTCTTTCTCTTCGCTGGAACCTTTCTTTTCTCAGATGCACCCACACAAGATCACCTGGTGAAAAACTGGGCTGCTTTCTATTCTTGTTTGCTCTGGCCTTGTAACTGGCATTGGCTTTCTCTATTCTGGCCTTCACTTCTTCATGAATTTTCTTGACTTCTTTCGCTCTGGCCTCAGCTTCAATACTTGCCTTTGGTTCAATCAAAAATGGGATTAAATCAATGGGGGTCAGTGGATTGACACCATAACAAATTTCAAACGGTGATTTACTGGTAGAATAGTTAGGAGCTCTGTTGAAAGCAAACTCAGCATGAGCAAGCTTCAGATCCCAATCTTTCAGTGTCTTCTTCACCAGTGTTCTTACTAACATGCCAATTGTTCTGTTCGTAACTTCAGTCTGTCCATCAGTCTGAGGATGGTGAGACGTACTGAACAACAATCTAGTACCCATTAACCTCCATAGAGTCTTCCAGAAATAACTCAGAAATTTTACATCTCGATCTGACACAATTGTCTTTGGAATCCCATGCAAGCGAACAATTTCTTTAAAAAATAAACTTGCCACTGCTGAAGCATCATTTGTAGTATTGCAAGGAATAAAATGAGCCATTTTCGAAAATCGATCAACAACCACCATAATTGAATCTTTACCCCTCTGAGTTCTGGGCAGTGCAACAATAAAATCCATACTAAGATCTTCCCAAGGTTGGTTTGGAACTGGAAGAGAAGTATACAAACCTTTGTGAAAAGTCGCCTTCGCCTGGTGACAAGTTGGACAACGACTGATGATATTCTGAACATCCTTCAGTAAACTTGGCCAGTAGAAGTGTTCAGTGAGAATTTCTCCAGTTTTGTTAATGCCAAAATGGCCAGCTAAACCTCCTCCATGTGCTTCCCTTATCAGTAAATCTCTAATCGAACCCCTTGGAATACACAACTTACCACTTTTAAATAAGAACCCATCCTGAACAACATATGGGCCTTTCTGGTGAGCTTCAGTAAGACGATCAGCAAAGTCTGGATCAGAAACATACATCTCTTTAATAAAAGAAAATCCAAGAACTCTTGCTTCCAGAATTGATAATAACGAGTATCGTCTGGAGAGTGCATCAGCAACAACATTAGCTACTCCAGCTTTATGTTTAGAAACAAATGAATAAGACTGCAAAAATTCCACCCATTTTGCATGTCTGGCATTAAGCTTGTGTTGACCATTTATAAACTTCAGTGCTTCATGGTCAGAAAATAAGACAAACTGCTTCGGCTTCAGATAATGTGACCAGTGAGTGATAGCACGAATTATTGCATAAAATTCTTTATCATAAGTGTTGTACTTCAGTTTAGATCCATTCAGCTTCTCACTGAAGTATGCAACTGGTCTCCCTGCTTGCACTAAAACTGCACCAATACCTACTCCACTTGCATCACATTCTAGTTCAAACAACTGATCAAAATCTGGTAAGGATAGGACTGGAGCTGAACTGAGCTTTTCCTTCAGTGCTTCAAACGCCAGTTGGGCTGAACTCGGCCAGTTGAACACGCCTTTCTTCAGACAGTCAGTAATTGGGGCCACAACTGTAGAAATTTTTTTGATAAATCTTCTATAAAATGACGCCAGTCCATGAAAACTTCTTACTTCAGTAATTGTGGTTGGAACTGGCCATGATCTGATGGCATCAACCTTAGAGGGATCCATGGAAATTCCATTCTTAGACACAACATACCCCAGAAATATCACACTTTCCACCATAAAATCACATTTCTCCAGTTTGCCATACAACTGGTGTCTTCTCAACAGTTCAAATACCTTCTTCAGATGATTAACATGTTCAGCTTCAGATTTTGAATACACCAGAATATCGTCAAAGTAACGACAACAAACTGACCAATGAGTGGTCTGAGAACTTCATTCATCAGTCTCATGAAAGTACTGGGAGCATTAGATAAGCCGAAAGGCATTACCAACCATTCATAAAGGCCTCCTTTAATTTTGAAAGCAGTCTTCCACTCATCTCCATCTTTCATTCGAATCTGGTGATAACCACTTCTGAGATCAATCTTGGAAAATACTCTGGAGCCATGTAACTCATCAAGCATATCATCCAATCTGGGAATGAGATATCTATACTTAATAGTTATATTATTTATGGCCCTGCTATCAACACACATTCTCATTGTACCATCTTTCTTTGGAACCAGAAGAGCTGGCACTGAACAAGGACTCGTACTGCTCTCACATAACCTTTGGCAACCAACTCGTCTACCTGCCTTTGCAACTCCTTTGCTTCAGTAGGCGAACATCTATAAGCAGCTTTGTTTGGAAGAACTGAACCTGGAACCAGGTCAATCTGGTGTTCAATACCTCTTACTGGTGGCAAACCTTCAGGAAGGTCTTCTGGGAAAACATCAGTGAATTCCTTCAGTAAGTGACTTCAGGAGACTGGGACACCAGTGAACTCCTTGTCTTCAGTACGCTCAAGCACCAGTAACATCATAACTGGAGAACCTCCAGTGAGTTCTTCTTCAACTTCAGTTTGTGACATAAATAAAGACTTGCTGGTCTGGTCTTTCTTATTAATTTTCAATAACTCATTGGGTTTCAGAGAAGTCAAAGTGACTTTCTTACCACTTACAAATAATGAATAAGAATTCATTCGACCATTATGAAATACATAATTATCAAATAACCAAGGTCTACCCAATAAAATATGACAAGCATCCATAGGAACAACATCACAAACAATTTTATCTTAATAAACTGATCCAATGGAAAAAGGAATAGTAACTTGTCGGTTTACCTTAACTTCTGAACCTTCACTGAGCCATTGCAACTTGTAAGGACGAGGGTGCTTAACTGTAGGTAGTTCCAGTTTCTCTACCATGTAAGTTGAAGCAGCATTAGCACAACTCCCTCCATCAATGATCAGATCACACACCTTCCCTTTGACAGTACATCTGGAATGAAAGATGTTTTCTCTCTGGGCAGTATCAGTTGCAACTTCATCAGTGTGCATCACTCTTCTTATCACTAGCATTTCTCCAACATCTGCACTTACATATGTCTCTTCAGATTCATCTTCATCGTACACTGGTTCACCTTCTTCAGTGTCAACATCTGGTAAGCATTCGATCTCCTTGGCAGTAAGGGCTCTCTGGTTGGGACACTGTGACTGGAAGTGACCAAAACCATGACACTTAAAACATTTCTTTCCAACTGGCTCTTGTGATCCTCCAGTTTCCTTGCCTCTGAAGGACTGTTGACCAGTTGCACTGGACCTTTGAACTGGTTGACCAGTTGAGCTGGGCTTCAGAACTGGTTGACTGGAACTGGACGGGACCTTAGTGAAAGGTTTGTACTGGAGCTTCTTCTTCAGTTGTTTCTCAATCTGGAGAGCTAACTTGCAAGCACCTTCGTAAGTCCAGATGGGCTGCAACTCTATCTTCTCAGTAATGGATGCATTCAACCCACCAAGAAATCTGGCGATAGTATGCTCTTCAGTTTCTTTCACACCAGTTCGAGTCTTCAGTTGCTCGAATTCTCTAATATACTCCACAACCTCCTTAACACCTTGTTTCAGATTATTCATCAGTAGATACTGATCTTGCTTGTACGACTGGGGAACGAATCTCTTCTGCATAACTTCTTTCAGTTTAGACCAGGTCTTGATTTTACTTTTGCCCTTGTACTCTCTTTCAGATTTCATATTATCATACCAAGATGAAGCATATTTCTTAAGTTTAATAATGGCAACTTTAAAACTTTTTCTATCATCATAACCCTTTATTTCCATTATTCTGTCCATCACCTAGACCCATTCAAAATACTCTTCTGGGTTTGATGAACCAACAAAATCTGGTGGATCTATCTTAATATCTTTCGTATCATCAACCTTATGTCTCCTATGCCTTCTTCTAGACTGATTAGACTCTTCAGATTCACTAGAAGATCTATGTGTACTATCAGATCTGTCACTATGACCTTGAGATTCAATATCTCTCTCATTAACAACAGCATGTTCCCTATTAAACCTTAAACCACCATCTTCTAACAGATTAACAACCCTACCAAGTGTTTCTTGTAGATCTTCAATCTGCCTATCTCTTCTAGCATTATGAGCTTCTTCTAACGTCATATTTCTTCTATAAGCCATTAATATTTAACAAAATAAAACCCACAATAATAGATCTAAACAGATGACAACAAACTTCAACAACAACAAGACCCAAAAGATTAAGAAACCTTTTTTGAACCTGGCTCTGATACCAAATTTTGATGCGTAAATCACGCGACAAACGACAACGGAAGACTATTTTTGGTATTTTCTGGATTTTATATGAAACAAACAACAAACAAGACAATAAAATTAAAAGGATAGATAAAAGAATCCACCACCAAGACTCGTAAAGGCTAAGCCACCGGAATCAAGGATAAAGGAAACACTCCGCCCCCCACTACAACCGATAAAGGCCTAGCCACCACGATTATAGATAAAGGAAACCGAAGATTTAAAAAGACCTCACCACAATATTTGATAAAGGACGAACCACCACAAATATTGATAAAGGGGTCACTCCTAACCACCAAGATCAAAGATCTATAAAGGTAAAAGAAGATTTGTAAGAAATAGAGGCTGCTCTATTAATTTTCATTCAACATCAAAAACTGATTTTTACAAGGAAGTTAAGCCTCTATTTATAGCCACAAGCTATTGCCTAGGAAATAACGAAAAGTAATAATAAAATAATAAAAAGCTGTCATATGCTACGGACCACCACTAATTAATTATCCAATGAAAATGGACACGTCAGTTTAGTCACTGGAGCATTCATCTGGTGGACCTTCAGTGTTGGTCACTGGAGCATTCATCTGGTGGACCTTCAGTGTTAGTCACTGGAGCAGTCATCTGGTGGACCTTCAGTGTTAGTCACTGGAGCATTCATCTGGTGGACCTTCAGTGTTAGTCACTGGAGCATTCATCTGGTGGACCTTCAGTGTTAGTCACTGGAGCATTCATCTGGTGGACCTTCAGTGTTGGTCACTGTAGCATTCATCTGGTGGACCTTCAGTGTTGGTCACTGGAGCATTCATCTTGTGGACCTTCAGTGTTGGTCACTGGAGCATTCATCTGGTGGACCTTCAGTGTTGGTCACTGGAGCATTCATCTTGTGGACCTTCAGTGTTAGTCACTGAAGCATTCATCTGGTGGACCTTCAGTGTTAGTCACTGGAGCATTCATCTGGTGGACCTTCAGTGTTAGTCACTGGAGCATTCATCTGGTGGACCTTCAGTGTTAGGTCACTGGAGCATTCATCTGGTGGACCTTCAGTGTTAGTCACTGGAGCATTCATCTGGTGGACCTTCAGTGTTGTCACTGGAGCATTCATCTGGTGGACCTTCAGTGTTAGGTCACTGGAGCATTCATCTGGTGGACCTTCAGTGTTAGTCACTGGAGCATTCATCTGGTGGACCTTCAGTGTTAGTCACTGGAGCATTCATCTGGTGGACCTTCAGTGTTAGTCACTGGAGCATTCATCTGGTGGACCTTCAGTGTTGGTCACTGTAGCATTCATCTGGTGGACCTTCAGTGTTGGTCACTGGAGCATTCATCTTGTGGACCTTCAGTGTTAGTCACTGAAGCATCATCTGGTGGACCTTCAGTGTTAGTCACTGGAGCATTCATCTGGTGGACCTTCAGTGTTAGTCACTGGAGCATTCATCTGGTGGACCTTCAGTGTTAGTCACTGGAGCATTCATCTGGTGGACCTTCAGTGTTAGTCACTGGAGCATTCATCTGGTGGACCTTCAGTGTTGTCACTGGAGCATTCATCTGGTGGACCTTCAGTGTTGGTCACTGGAGCATTCATCTGGTGGACCTTCAGTGTTGGTCACTGGAGCATTCATCTGGTGGACCTTCAGTGTTAGTCACTGGAGCAGTCATCTGGAGCAAGCTACTGGACATCTTCACTGGTGGATTATCAGAGTTGGTCACTGGAGCATTCATCTGGTGGACCTTCAGTGTTAGTCACTGGAGCAGTCATCTGGAGCAAGCTACTGGACATCTTCACTGGTGGATTATCAGAGTTGGTCACTGGAGCTTGCCACTGGAGAAGTGTTACCACTGGAGCATTCATCTGGTGGACCTTCAGTGTTAGTCACTGGAGCATTCATCTGGTGGACCTTCAGTGTTAGGTCACTGGAGCATTCATCTGGTGGACCTTCAGTGTTAGTCACTGGAGCATTCATCTGGTGGACCTTCAGTGTTGTCACTGGAGCATTCATCTGGTGGACCTTCAGTGTTAGTCACTGGAGCATTCATCTGGTGGACCTTCAGTGTTAGTCACTGGAGCATTCATCTGGTGGACCTTCAGTGTTAGTCACTGGAGCATTCATCTGGTGGACCTTCAGTGTTGTCACTGGAGCATTCATCTGGTGGACCTTCAGTGTTAGTCACTGGAGCATTCATCTGGTGGACCTTCAGTGTTAGTCACTGGAGCATTCATCTGGTGGACCTTCAGTGTTGTCACTGGAGCATTCATCTGGTGGACCTTCAGTGTTAGTCACTGGAGCATTCATCTGGTGGACCTTCAGTGTTAGTCACTGGAGCATTCATCTGGTGGACCTTCAGTGTTGGTCACTGGAGCATTCATCTGGTGGACCTTCAGTGTTGGTCACTGGAGCATTCATCTGGTGGACCTTCAGTGTTAGTCACTGGAGCAGTCATCTGGAGCAAGCTACTGGACATCTTCACTGGTGGATTATCAGAGTTGGTCACTGGAGCTTGCCACTGGAGAAGTGTTACCACTGGTGACTGGACTGGTTCAGAAAAGACTTGTTTGAAATGGGCCACTGCTGGCAGAATCAACATGGCTTGTTCAGATGGCATGATCAGTTCAGTTTCCTTCAGCTCAGTTAGCTTCTTCAGTTCACTGGGTTTCTCCAGTTCAGTGAATCTGGACATCTCCGCATCATATAGATACGAAGTAGGTGAAGTTACATGAACATGCCCCTGGAAGACGAAACCCTATAGATTTAAGATGGCCAGCGGCACCAATAATATTTGCCCCTCAATTATATATCAGGATATTAAGAAAATCATATTTAATTTAAATAACAGTAACAAAGTAACTTGCGGACTGTGAGGCATCGATCCTGCAAGTTTTTAATATTCATGATTTATATCTCCAAAACACTATTTAAATCAAATATGGTTTATATATACAAAACCCAAAACCCATATTCAAATGATGTAACCCATACCGAAATCCCTATATATATATAACCATATTCATGATATATATTTATCTTTGCTATCGGTGACCAACAGGTATGATAATTAAACTCTTTACACTTTTTGACTTTCACCTCTTTATGGTCGGAGGTCCTTATGGTAAGACTGTAGAGACAGCTAACCTCCCCCGTACCCCGTCTAGGGATTGGGTCTTTGTTGTTGTTGTTGTTGCTGTATTCATGATTTATATTTACAAACATACAAATAAAGATTAAACTAATTTACAGATACATTAAAACAAACAAACATGAGATCGAAAAAACAAACCTGGATGAAAGGAATCGGAAGTGTGAAACTGACAGTGGAAATAGAAAAATTTTGAATGCTAAATCTTGATAAATATATTGATTGTATCCATCTAATTTAAAACTCAAAATCCCTAATTTTAGGTATTTGAGGTATCATCAGTAACGAATTTGATGGAAAGAAAATGGGGATATTTGTTTTCTTTATGTAAGTCCCAACTTGTTAGATGGTACTACTGAAGACACCTCTATGTCGATGATGGAGTTACTTTGCAATATACTTACTGAACTGGAGACGACCAGTTGCAGTGGTATATACCAAGTTCTAGATAGATTACTTATATAAAAGACAATAAGTAAAGAACAATGCAATAATACAAATAACTTGTAAACAATCTTGATGAGACAATATGTAGTTTTCAATGTGTAATTTATTTATTGATATTAAACAAATTACAAGGTTGATGCGGAACCAAGATAATACACGAATGTAAATATCCTAACAACCTATGAAATACAATTGATCTATACTCGGAATTTCTCTTCAACAATCGAAACACTTAAAGTAGTGAAATGTTCCTTTTAGCGATTGAGAGAATATTGCACAAGTTCACCAAGAATATTGCAGGTTTGCAAAGTAAGAAGTTATTCGTTTGTTTGTGAAGTAACTTGATTCTTGGTTGTGCAATGACTTGTATTTATAGGCAAAGTTAACATTTGGATGTTAACTTTAGCCGTACAAATGTGGTTGGGAGCATTTAAGGAATAGCATTTAATTCCTTAAAAAGCTATGTAAGGTCGCGTGTTAAAGTGACTTTACATAACCACCTTTATGTACCTTTTAATACTTAAATAATAAGATAAGGCTTATTATCCGGGTAAAGGTACATAAAGTATACAAGTCAATTCCTCGTAATCAGTGTAAAGCTTTGTAAGGGCTTTCCACTGATGGTCTCCAGTTTGTAACTGACTAGAATGTCAACTGGGCTTCGCTGCCATTGTCATTCTCTTTCTTCCATTTGTTGTCTTCGACTTCAACTGGAATGTTTCTTCAACTTGGTCAGTTCTCAACTGGAGGAAGTCTTCAGTTGCGTTAACTGTACGGTGCAACTGGACTTCAATATATTTCTCGACAAATCATCTTGGTCCCCAGTTTACTGGTCACCAGATGCAACTGGTGAACTGGTCAGTGTGAACTGGTGACTGGACAGTTCCAGGTGAACTGGTCCTAACAAATTCCCCCTATTTGTCTAGAAATATAGTCTAAGTCTTTTCTAGTTTTTTTTTGTATCTATACAAGTGTGAACTATAGAGACTTGTTTGATTTAAATCTATCTAAGATATCTAGGGCATTTTTATAGATCAATAAATGCCTTAGGTTTTTCTTTTATGTTTGTTAGATTTTAATCTTTTATCTACCTTGTGGTTACAAACTGGTAACTTCATTTGTACAAGGAATGAAATTTACACAAGTTACAGAATGTAAAACAAATTACAAGAAGATAAAATGAAGAAAGAACTTAAACAGATGGCCCTTCGCCAGTTCTTCTTCTTTTGGCAACTGTAGAAATGGGCTGTTTGTCTTCTGGATCAACATTTAGTCTCTCTTCAATATTTTCTTTAAACTTGAGCAGACTTTGAAGAACAAACATCCATCCTCTTTCGACCTTATTCTTCTGTTGCTTGGCCTCCAACAGTTTTGCCATTTCCACCAGTTCCGAATAACCATAAGAAAGTACGTCAGGATTCTCAGTTTGCCTCATGGGTCCATTAAGGTGTTGAACCTCAATAGTGAAATGTTTGGTACCTGGTTTGATAAAAACTTTCATATCAACAATCTTACCAGGGTGATATCTCCGCTGTTGCACTTCAGATAAGTACTCTCTAGCTTCAGATTCATTGGCCAGTTTGATCTGGCCAGTGCTCATACTATGCACTGCAGCTTTGATATCTTCACTTGAAGGTTCAGTTGTTTCCACCCAGGTTCTAAGGTCAGCATCTCTTGGCAACATCTTAGGTTTACCTTTGGACTTGGGTGGATTCAGCACCTGTTTGACCACCTTCTTAACATGTTCAACCCTTTTGAGAATTCCTTCAGTTCTTACTTCTTTTGCCTTATCCACTGTGATATTCAAACACCTGGCATCATATTCAGCCTCATCCTCCCTATAGTGTTTGTCAAGCTCAATCTCCAGTTGTTCTTTCAGTGCATTAATAATTCTGGGATCAGCCTTGACTTTGGCATATTCTGCAAGTGTCATGCCCAGGAGACGACCATCACTTATATCAAGAAGAGTTGGGGCTAAAGTATTTCTATCTTTTGCTTGATTAACCCTCATTTGTTTCTTTCTCTCCTTGATTGCATCTCCAAGCCTTGCCAGTTGCCTACTAACATCTTCTGAAACTGGAGGAAGCTGATCAACGTTGCCAGTTTCTAACACACTGGCTTCAGTACCAGTTGTTTTTGCTTGTTCACCAGTGGCCGGCACAACTTCCTTTCCTTTACCTTTATTCCCCCTATCAACAACATCTTCAAACTGTTCAATAACCTGCTGCTGGTCATCACCTTCATCTGACCCAACAACAGTCCTTTCTACCAGTTGTCTTGCACTAACTGGACCTGGCAGTCTTGGTCCAGGTGCAAGGATATTCCTTCTATCCCTTTCCCCCTTGGCAGCATCGAGACCTGCACGAATGGCTGCCCAGTCTTCATTACTGGAGGGCAAACGGGCTAGAGGCTGCCACGATTGCATATCCTTGCACTCTCTAAACACAGTGCAAATCATTCTAAAGGATCTCCACAAGTGGTTAATCTCTTGAGACTGGACCAATACATTGGCTGTAGTTTGGTCCTGTCCAGTCTTCAAGTCTTTCAACAATTTTGAGTCTTCATCTAAACCTTTAACCACTTGTTCCTTCACTTCAGCATCTTTCTTTTTCAAACTATCCACTTCAGTTACCAGTTTATTGATTGAAGAAGTGTGAGAGGCTAACTGAGTGTTCATAGCATTAACTGCTCCCCTTAACTGCCTAACTTCAAGTGCCAGAGGCTCCAGATTAATCTGAGGAGGTGGGAGCTTGGCAACTTCAGCCATAACCTTCTTAACCAGTTCATCTTCTCGACTAGCCAGTTTTTCATCAATCATCTGGCCAACAGAAGTGGCCACCTGCTGTCCAATATCAACTACATTAAGGCCAGGTCTTTCAAACAACTCCTTGACCTGCCTCTCTATCTCCTTCAAATCAACCTCTGATGATCGTACAGTGTTACTCAATAGGTTGGAGATAGATGTATTGACATTGGAATGGGTTAAGTCAAAAGCTTCCTTCAATGATGTGGACAGATTGTTACAGCTGGTGACTAACTCATTCAACTTCTGAAATACCAAGTCCTCATTGGCAGCAAACTTGTTTATTCCCAAATCAACAACCTTAGAATTTATGATTGTGTCTTTGTTGAATTTGGAAATGGACTTGGCATTTTGCTCGATTGTCTTATGAACACCCTCCACCCGTTTGATCAGGTTTTGGATATCGGTTGAGAAGGAGACAAATTGAGCTTCCAGTGACAAAGGAGAAGTTGTCACTGGACCAGTAGCAGGCTGCACCAGTTCAACTGGAGGAGGTAAAACAAAGGAAGCCTCTCCAGTTGTTCCAGTGGCAGAAGAAGGAAAAATTGGGGGTGAAAAAGAACGCTGAGGAGATTCAATGTGTTGGTCAGGCTGAGAATGCTCAGGTATGACCAACGGCGACGGTGTTGATTGAGTTCTTTGTGGGGAAATATTTGTAAGAGTATCTGGATGGGAAACTGAAACTTGGTGTTCTAGGGGTTGATCAGAGAAAGAAGGGAGTTGAGCATGTACAGATGCATCAACCATTTCTTGATCATCTTGTGTTCCTTCTGAATCCGAAGATTCAAGATGGAACTCATCCTCATTTATGCCTAGATTCATAAATGATAGGGATGGCTGAACATCAAGTTCAGGCTCCTGATGACCAGTTCCAGTTACCTGGATGGTTTCATCAGTTTGAGGATCAGATGCCGAAGCATCTTCACCAGGGATAGACGTGATAGGAATGGCTTCAGTTATGGTTGTTCTATCCTCAACCACAACTTGAGACGAACTGGAGGGTCCCTCATTATTTTGAGGCCCGCCCAGTTGTCTTTCTGATTCACTTTCCAAAGGTGCATCAGTTTTAGCAAATGCCAGCCGCATCTGCTCTGGAATCTCGACCTCTCCAGCTTCAGAAACAAGAGAGTCTAAATTCCTCAAAACATCTGGCCTTGTGAACGGAGAGTCTGTATTTCTATACTCTTCTTCACCTAGAATTTGCTTGAAACATAAAGAGAGAAATCTGGAAAAGGGGATACACACACCCCTGGAGCCTTTCAGCTTTTGCACTAGACTCCTATACAATATATCAGCAAAATCCACCCTCAACCCCTTCCATAAACAGTAAGCCATCTCTGCTTGTGAAGAGTTGATCTGGTCAAGACCACCTGAACTCCCACCTAGACTTTCAACCAGATGTACAAAGAAATACCTCCATGAAGGTGTAAGACCCTTCATGGTCATAGCACCCTTGGTCTTCAACACACCATCATTGTCCAAGCACTCCTTATGACCCATCTCAAGGAGTACTTGACGAAAATTAACATTAGAGGCTAAGACAACTGGAGACTCACCCTCTCTCCAGTAATTGAGGTGAAGAGCATCCCTCAATACTTCTACATCCAAGGTACACTTGATTGTTCCATCCTTTAACGTGAAACTGATGGAGGAACAATCGGAAGAAAGTGTGGCAGTGAACCAGAACTCACACAAGTAATCATGATACATCTTGCGTGGGTTCCTAGTGAATAAGGGTCCTATTGGAGAATCCTTCAAAAACTTTCTGATTCTACCAATAAGGGTATTAGACCCTTGAGAACCTTGTAGGCTAGCCAAAGGATTATTAGGGTTTAATTTTAGGGCTGCACTATAAGGAGCACCAGGTGCCTGGGGACATCTGGTGAGGGATTGTATGGAACAGTCAAGAGATTTACATCTCTTGAACGGGATGATTTAGGAGCCATTGAATGAAATTGAAATTTAGGAATTAGGGTTTTGATTTGAGAAGCAAAGAGAAGAATGAAGCAGTGTTTTATGATTGGAAGTAAATGAAGAGAGTAAATGAAGAGAATGAAAAAGAAAGTAAATGAGTTATGAAGTAAATAAGGGTATTTATAAGGGGATTCAAGATCCCAATGTAAACCCAAAAATCATATTTTATTAAACCAAAACATTTTCGAAGATATTTTGAAAATAAAATATAATTTTCCATGTAAGCATTAAATGTTACCATGTCAGCATTAAATGCTACGACGGCTTACTTTACCCATGACCCCACTCGCTTTTTGTTATCCCAATAAAAACAGTTGTCAAGTACTAAAAATGGTTTCAACACGTCAGATCACGATATCAAGTAGTTTAAAAACACTCGAGTATCATCACGTGTCACATAAATTGACCAAGTATTTGTAACGTTATGAAAATTAGACAAAGACCGAACCTGGTAACTGGAGGATCAATCCAGTACCAGTTTCCAACTGAAGAGTTCTCCAGTTGCATTTTCAAACAAAAACGAATTTTAGTCAGAAAATTATTTTGAGTCTTTCCCCCTAAAATGATGATCCAGTAATCAATTAGTGCCAAGATAGTATCACAAAGGCGTTCGATAGCCTGGCGAGCAAAGATTATCTGGACCTCCTCAACTGGAGAACTTCATCAGTGTCACTGACGCGTTCAATAACAAAGAAAGCTCCAGTTAAGGGTTTAGCATTCCCAGTTCGCTGATGAGATGTTTAAAAGTTTTCTCATCGAGAGGTTTAGTAAAAACATCAGCTAACTGTTTGTCAGTGGGGATGAAATGAATTTCAATATCACCTTTCATAACATGATCTCGAATGAAATGATACCTGATGTCAATATGCTTTGTTTTTGAGTGCATCACTGGATTGTGAGAGATAGCAATTGCACTGGTGTTGTCACAAAAGATTGGGGTCTTGGTGTACTTCTGACCATAATCTAGTAACTGGTTTTTGATCCAGAGAATCTGGGCACAACAACTGGCCGCAGAAATGTACTCTGCCTCAGCAGTGGACATAGAGACTGAAGTCTGCTTCTTGCTGGTCCAACTCACCAGTTTTCCTCCAAGGAAATGACAACCACCAGTTGTGGATTTTCTATCAATCTTACAACCTGCATGATCAGAATCTGAATAACCCATTAGATCTAATCCTGAGCCTTTGGGGTACCAAAGACCAAGATTAGGACACCCTTTCAGGTATCTAAAGATACGCTTTACAGCGTGCAAATGTGATTCTTTAGGGTTAGCCTGAAACCTGGCACATAAACATGTTGCAAACATTATATCTGGTCGACTGGCAGTTAAGTACATCAGTGAACCAACCATACCTCTATAGTCAGTTATGTTAACTGGTTTGCCAGTTGGGTCAGAGTCCAAATTCAATGGTGCTGCAATAGGTGTGTTTTTCGATGGGATTGAATCATATTTGTATTTTCTTAACAAATCTCTGACATATTTTCCTTGGTTTATGAAAATTCCATTTTCAGTTTGCTTAATCTGAAGACCTAAGAAAAATGTTAATTCACCCATTAAACTCATCTCATATTCAGATGACATGATTTTAGAAAACTTTTTACACATTGCATCATCAGTTGAACCAAAAATAATGTCATCAACATAAATTTGTACCAATAAGATATTACCTCTTTCTTTCAAGATAAACAAGGTATTATCTATTGCACCTCTTTGAAAGCCATTTTTAAGAAGATGTTTAGTTAAAGTATCATACCAGGCTCTTGGGGCTTGTCTTAGACCATACAATGCTTTGTTCAGTCTATAAACCCAATGAGGATGCTTCTCATCGATGAAACCTGGAGTCTGCTTAACATAAACTTCTTCTTCCAATGTTCCATTAAGGAACGCACTTTTGACATCCATCTGGAAGACCTTGAACTGCAGATGGGCTGCATAAGCCAAGAATATTCTAATGGCTTCAAGTCTTGCAACTGGAGCAAAAGTCTCATCAAAGTCAACGCCCTCTGCTTGACAATAACCCTGGGCAACTAGTCTGGCCTTGTTTCTTACAACATGGCCATCTTCATCCATTTTATTTCGGTAGACCCATCTGGTACCAATAGGTTCTTTCTTTAACCCTGGTGGACAAGGAACAAGCTCCCAAACATTGTTCCTTTCAAACTGGAGGAGCTCTTCTTGCATAGCTTCCACCCAGCTTGGGTCTGCCATAGCCTCGTCAATCTTCTTTGGTTCAATTAAAGATAAGAAGGTGACGTTTAAGCATTGCTCACTGGTGGCTCTTCTAGTCTGAACCCCACTAGTTGGATTACCCACAATTTGTTCAATTGGGTGGGCTTTAGTCCATCTAGTGTACTGACTAGGCTGGTGAACTACAATATCAGTGCAAGTCACCTGGAGATCTTCTTCAGTTGCAGCAGCATCTGGAGAAGGATCAGTCCAAACAACTTCTACATCCTCATCAGAGTCAATGAGGTCTCGATTGGCATCATGAAATTCCTCAGTTGAAGGTATTTCATGAGTAACTGGAGAAGTAGGTGCTTGAACTGGTGCTGATATTGGAGTGGCACGTACATCTGATCCAATCACCAATTCTTGTGGTAAGTTAAAATTGATGGAGGGATAAAATGATGTGTCACTGGTGCTTTTCTTCTTCTTGACTGGTTCCAGTTTGTTGTAACTGGAAGCATCTTCTGGTGAAACAACTGACCGATGAACTTGGTCAGTTTCACCAAAGTTGATTGGAATGACTGGAGAAATATCAAGGCTTGGTCTCTTGTTGATTGCTTCAGTTGATTCATCGAATGTGACATGAATTGTCTCATGCACCTTTTGGAGTCTATAATTATAAACTCTAAAGGCCTTTCGAATATCTGAATAGCCTAAAAATACCCCTTCATCAGCTTTTGCATCAAACTTTCCAAGCTGACTGGAATCGTTCAGTATATAAACTGGACAACCAAATACATGGAAATATCCAATATTTGGTTTACGATTCCTGAGTACTTCGTAGGCAGTCTTCTTATGTCTCTTGATGTAGACTGACCGGTTTTGGGTGTGACAAGCAGTTGCAACTGCCTCAGCCCAAAAACTGGTGGGAAGACCAGATTCAGATAGCATGCTTCTGGCCGCTTCTATCAGTGTACGATTCTTTCTTTCCACAACTCCATTTTGCTCTGGAGAGTGAACTGATGAGAAGTTTTGAGAATGCCAGTGTCAGTGCAAAATGTTTCAAGTACCTTATTTTGGAATTCAGTACCATTATCACTTCGCAACTGACAAACTTTTCGAGTGTACTTGAGCTCAATTCTTTTGATAAGCGAGATGATTTCAGCAGGTGCATCACTTTTGGATCTGATGAATACCACCCAGCAATATCTGGTGAATTCATCAACCACAACTAGAGTGTATTTCTTTCCAGCTCTAGTTTGAACATTCACTGGACCAAAAAGATCCATATGAAGCATGTGAAGAGGTTCAGTGATGCTAAAATTTTGCCTAGTTTTGAAACTGGCTCTCTTCTGCTTACCCATCTCACACCCTGGACATGGCTTTTCCTTATTGAAGGAAATCTGGGGTATCCCATCAACCAGTTGTTTGCGAGACAACTTGTTAATGTTCTTGAAATTAAGGTGGGATAACCTTTTATGCCATAGCCAGTTGGTGTCCTCATCAGCTTTGGTATAGAAACATTGCTCTTTTGGAGCTGGTTCCATATCCATGATGTACACATTCCCTTTTCTTGGTGCAATCATCACCACTTTCCAATCCTTGTTAAATATGGTGCCTTGTGCAATATCGAACAATACTCTGAAGCCATCATCGCAAGTTGGCTTACACTGATCAAGTTATATTTCAAACCATTCACAAATGCAACTCTTTTGGTTTACGATTCCTGAGTACTTCGTAGGCAGTCTTCTTATGTCTCTTGATGTAGACTGACCGGTTTTGGGTGTGACAAGCAGTTGCAACTGCCTCAGCCCAAAAACTGGTGGGAAGACCAGATTCAGATAGCATGCTTCTGGCCGCTTCTATCAGTGTTCGATTCTTTCTTTTTTTTTTTTTTTTTTTTTTTTTTTTTTTTTTTTTTTTTTTTTTTTTTTTTTTTTTTTTTTTTTTTTTTTTTTTTTTTTTTTTTTTTTTTTTTTTTTTTTTTTTTTTTTTTTTTTTTTTTTTTTTTTTTTTTTTTTTTTTTTTTTTTTTTTTTTTTTTTTTTTTTTTTTTTTTTTTTTTTTTTTTTTTTTTTTTTTTTTTTTTTTTTTTTTTTTTTTTTTTTTTTTTTTTTTTTTTTTTTTTTTTTTTTTTTTTTTTTTTTTTTTTTTTTTTTTTTTTTTTTTTTTTTTTTTTTTTTTTTTTTTTTTTTTTTTTTTTTTTTTTTTTTTTTTTTTTTTTTTTTTTTTTTTTTTTTTTTTTTTTTTTTTTTTTTTTTTTTTTTTTTTTTTTTTTTTTTTTTTTTTTTTTTTTTTTTTTTTTTTTTTTTTTTTTTTTTTTTTTTTTTTTTTTTTTTTTTTTTTTTTTTTTTTTTTTTTTTTTTTTTTTTTTTTTTTTTTTTTTTTTTTTTTTTTTTTTTTTTTTTTTTTTTTTTTTTTTTTTTTTTTTTTTTTTTTTTTTTTTTTTTTTTTTTTTTTTTTTTTTTTTTTTTTTTTTTTTTTTTTTTTTTTTTTTTTTTTTTTTTTTTTTTTTTTTTTTTTTTTTTTTTTTTTTTTTTTTTTTTTTTTTTTTTTTTTTTTTTTTTTTTTTTTTTTTTTTTTTTTTTTTTTTTTTTTTTTTTTTTTTTTTTTTTTTTTTTTTTTTTTTTTTTTTTTTTTTTTTTTTTTTTTTTTTTTTTTTTTTTTTTTTTTTTTTTTTTTTTTTTTTTTTTTTTTTTTTTTTTTTTTTTTTTTTTTTTTTTTTTTTTTTTTTTTTTTTTTTTTTTTTTTTTTTTTTTTTTTTTTTTTTTTTTTTTTTTTTTTTTTTTTTTTTTTTTTTTTTTTTTTTTTTTTTTTTTTTTTTTTTTTTTTTTTTTTTTTTTTTTTTTTTTTTTTTTTTTTTTTTTTTTTTTTTTTTTTTTTTTTTTTTTTTTTTTTTTTTTTTTTTTTTTTTTTTTTTTTTTTTTTTTTTTTTTTTTTTTTTTTTTTTTTTTTTTTTTTTTTTTTTTTTTTTTTTTTTTTTTTTTTTTTTTTTTTTTTTTTTTTTTTTTTTTTTTTTTTTTTTTTTTTTTTTTTTTTTTTTTTTTTTTTTTTTTTTTTTTTTTTTTTTTTTTTTTTTTTTTTTTTTTTTTTTTTTTTTTTTTTTTTTTTTTTTTTTTTTTTTTTTTTTTTTTTTTTTTTTTTTTTTTTTTTTTTTTTTTTTTTTTTTTTTTTTTTTTTTTTTTTTTTTTTTTTTTTTTTTTTTTTTTTTTTTTTTTTTTTTTTTTTTTTTTTTTTTTTTTTTTTTTTTTTTTTTTTTTTTTTTTTTTTTTTTTTTTTTTTTTTTTTTTTTTTTTTTTTTTTTTTTTTTTTTTTTTTTTTTTTTTTTTTTTTTTTTTTTTTTTTTTTTTTTTTTTTTTTTTTTTTTTTTTTTTTTTTTTTTTTTTTTTTTTTTTTTTTTTTTTTTTTTTTTTTTTTTTTTTTTTTTTTTTTTTTTTTTTTTTTTTTTTTTTTTTTTTTTTTTTTTTTTTTTTTTTTTTTTTTTTTTTTTTTTTTTTTTTTTTTTTTTTTTTTTTTTTTCCAATCCTTGTTAAATATGGTGCCTTGTGCAATATCGAACAATACTCTGAAGCCATCATCGCAAAGTTGGCTTACACTGATCAAGTTATATTTCAACCATTCACAAATGCAACTCTTTTGAATTCGACTTGTCCATTATTGAGCACACCATATCCTTCAGTCTTTCCAGATTGATCGTTACCAAACGTCACTGTCGGTCCATCTTGGACAGTGAACTCTTCCAGTAGGGGCTTACATCCGGTCATAGTCCGGCCAGCAGCGCTGTCCAGATACCAGATATTTTCCTTTCGATCGCCCTACACACACACAAAAATCATTAGTTATTTTTGTGAACCCATCTTTTCTTGATGGGTCCACTGGACTTCTCTACAGAAGCCACAGTTGATTGTTGAGGTGTTGAACTGGAGGCTACATCTGGAGCATTATCACCAGCTCCAGGTGCAGAAGTAAAAACGATTGGTATTTGATACTTACTCACCTTAAGTTTACCAGATTTTGTTCCAGATGGAACATTCTTTTGTTTAGGTACAGAAGGGAGTGATTTAATATTTTGTTTTAAAACTGGAGGTGGTGAACCTCCTTCCAGATTGTTAATCCGGGCAGTGCAACTCTGAACCTGCCGAGACAAAAGTTGGAGTTGCCTTTCCAGATTAACCAAAACATTGTTTTGTTCAGGCAGTTGAACCTTGGACATTGGTTCAACTGGAGATTTAGTCTGTCGGGTCTTGGGCTCCTTAGACTTATGAGGTAAAGGCTTGTTAACAGTGGCCTTTTTGACTGGAGCTTTAGCCTGTTTGGCTCCAGTTTTAACCTCAATGGGGGTGGTCTCATTGGTTTCAGTTTCAACAGCTTCAGGTTGATCATAAGGTGTTTCAACCTGGAGAGCTGGAGGCAATGCATGAAGATCTGGTATAAGAGCTGCCATCTCCAGATCTTCAGATTTCCATGCATTTTTCTGGGCATCGATAGTTCTTGAAAATGCATCATAGTTTTTGCCAGATGCTTTTACCCAGGACTTGATAATCTTTTGAGCTTTTTCAAAATCACAAGACAGTTTTTGATTATCAAGTTCTAAAGCCTCAATCTTTAAAACTGACTCCTTGAGAGCCAACTGGACACTTTGCAAATCATTCAGTTGTGGTTTGACATTGTTTAGTTCAATTAAGATAGTGTCTAAATATCTTTCACTATCAGCTCTAACAGTTTCTACAAATGCCAAATCACCACTTAATGATTCAGCCAGGTCCAGTTTTAATTCAGGGTCAACCTGGTGATCATAATCACATACCTTTTTCAGTATGATGTCCACCCATCTTCCAGAGATGACATCATCTTTCACCACATGCTGCTGTTGTTGATCTTCCAAGGCCATGAAACACATGTCCCTTTCCTCTTCTTCATCATCAGATGAGTCATCAGAGTACTCCCATTTTCCCTCAGTTTGTGCCATTAAGCACTGATCCTTTTCCTTTTGCATGGACAGGAGGGCAATCTGGGCCTTAAGCTGCTTGTATTTAGCTTTGTAGCTATCATCAGGCCGATTGTAATTAGGGACAGAGGGGCCAGTTTGGTTATTCAACTGACTAGATCTGCATTCCTTCATAAAATGACCTTTCTTGCCACACTTATAGCATGTAAGATTGGTCTTATCCAGAGAGCTGGAGCTGGAAGCATTGTTGGGGCCATTAAATCTTTTAGATTTATGCTTAAACCTATTAAAGGTTTTAGCAATCATGGCGACCAGATCATCATCGTCAGTTTCATCATAACCATCACTGTTTTTAGTGGTCAGCCCAGAGTTTAAGAAACTGTTCAACATCTCCTTCATCGAGTGTACCTGGACACTCTCAGCAGACATTAAAGCAGCACAAGGTCGCTCAATTGTATTAGCAACCTTGGGACTCTGAGCATGGTTCATGGCATCTTGCTCAGCCACAAGTCTTGCAGCATTATTATCTTCAGTGAATCTGAAGGCTCCATAGAGCGATGCAAGAGTGTGAGTGTGCAAGGTTTTACCTTGTCTCAAGACAAGAACCATGTTTTCCCATTTGGAAGGAAGAATATCACAAAACTTCTCAAGAAGAATATCCTTATCCTTCTCTACACCCAAACCTCTCAACTGATTGATGAGGCTAGAAAATCTGGTATATGTACCAGTTAAACTTTCATTGGGCAAGGCAAAGAAGGATTCATACTTCTTGTTCAAGGCAACTTTCTGGTGACGATTGTGTCATCACCTCCTTCAAATTGAATCACTAATTCATCCCACATAGACTTGGCACTGGGAAACAACACAAGTGTTGGAATTAGGTCTTCAGGGACAGCCCCAAGGATCATGTTTTTCAGTCTGGTGTCCAAGTCCACCAGTCTGCGATCCTCATCAAGACCAATGGTCTTCTGGCTTTTCCCTTGAGCCTCTTCTTCCAGTTGAATCAAGAAGAGGACTCACCCCAATAGACATAGGTATATATGGTCCATCCTTAAGGATTTTCAACATATACCTCTCAATACCACCAAAATGCAACAGCATTCTAGCTTTCCATGTACCAAAAGTCTCACTGTTTCCATCAAATTTTGGAACAGGAGTGTTTGAGTAATGTACATGGACGTGGTTTGGGGCAGAAGGAGGAGGAGGGTTGGTGTTAACGTTTTGAAAAGGTTGTGCATTAGTGTTCGATGGGTTTTTACCTGAACCAGAACCATCTCCACCTTCAGTAGTGTTCATCTTTGCAGATCTAGGCAAGTTTATTAGCCTTCTGCTCTGATACCACTTGTAAGTCCCAACTTGTTAGATGGTACTACTGAAGACACTCTATGTCGATGGTGGAGTTACTTTGCAATATACTTACTGAACTGGAGACGACCAGTTGCAGTGGTATATACCAAGTTCCTAGATAGATTACTTATATAAAAGACAATAAGTAAAGAACAATGCAATAATACAAATAACTTGTAAACAATCTTGATGAGACAATATGTAGTTTTCAATGTGTAATTTATTTATTGATATTAAACAATTACAAGGTTGATGCGGAACCAAGATAATACACGAATGTAAATATCCTAACAACCTATGAAATACAATTGATCTATACTCGGAATTTCTCTTCAACAATCGAAACACTTAAAGTAGTGAAATGTTCCTTTTTAGCGATTGAGAGAATATTGCACAAGTTCACCAAGAATATTGCAGGTTTGCAAAGTATGAAGTTATTCGTTTGTTTGTGAAGTAACTTAAATTCTTGGTTGTGCAATGACTTGTATTTATAGGCAAAGTTAACATTGGGATGTTAACTTTAGCCGTACAAATGTGGTTGGAAGCATTTAAGGAATAGCATTTAATTCCTTAAAAAGCATTGTAAAGTCGCATGTTAAAGTGACTTTACATAACCACCTTTATGTACCTTTTAATACTTAAATAATAAGATAAGGCTTATTATCCGGGTAAAGGTACATAAAGTATACAAGTCAATTCCTCGTAATCAGTGTAAAGCTTTGTAAGGGCTTTCCACTGATGGTCTCCAGTTTGTAACTGACTAGAATGTCAACTGGGCTTCGCTGCCATTGTCATTCTCTTTCTTCCATTTGTTGTCTTCGACTTCAACTGGAATGTTTCTTCAGCTTGGTCAGTTCTCAACTGGAGGAAGTCTTCAGTTGCGTTAACTGTACGGGCAACTGGACTTCAATATATTTCTCGACAAATCTTCTTGGTCACCAGTTTACTGGTCACCAGATGCAACTGGTGAACTGGTCAGTGTGAACTGGTGACTGGACAGTTCCAGGTGAACTGGTCCTAACATATTAAATCTTTTTTGATGAAGGCACGAATATGAGGGGATAAATTAGAGATCTGATTCTACTATCAGTAGCAAGGAATGACCTGTTATCAACTTTGGGTTTCCAGTTCAAAAACAAAACCAAGCTTGGTTCAAGTGGTAGATGCGCTGTACATGAATTCGGAGGTCATGGGTTCGAATCAGCCTTATATATGCTTAAGTGGACACTGACGCCACATAAGAAAATGCTGACCAGGCTAAGAGAGCGCCATGTGAGCGCTTTCTGATAGCCTTTTAATATATATATTAAAAGGCTATCAGAAAGCGCTCACATGGCGCTCTCTTAGCCTGGTCAGCATTTTCTTAAGATAGTATAATGGGATGTAAAAGGTTGTTCAACCACAAAACTCGATCAAATGATGAGTGATAAATGAAATCACAAAAGCTATATATAGCCGATGGTTTCTTTGATACGTAATTTATGAACTTTCATTTACATGGACATGCTTATCTCTATCTATAATATAACTAAAAGAGGGGGTTGGGGGTACATTTGGCACCCCTAATCCTCCTCCTATAGCCTAATCCTCCATCCTTATTAATCCTTTAAATTTTTAATATTAATCTAAATTAATTTACACTTTTTGGTTTTCCATCACCAATTTACACTTTAACCCCATAAAATTAATTTACACTTTTTGGTTTCCCATCACCAATTTACACTTTAACCCAATTTAAAAATAATTAACTTACACTTTTTGATTTTCCATCACCAATTTACACTTTAACCCAATTTAAAAATTTAACTAATTTACACTTTTTGATTAATTATGTGCAAAGTATATAAAAAGAAAAAACCTTTTGTAGTTGATCGTAGCTTCTTTTTTTGTTTTCGTATGTGAGTTATATTATAGATTACCAATAAAACCGAAAAGTGTAAATTAATTAGTTTTAAATTGGGTGAAATTGTAAATTGGTGATGGAAAACCAAAAAGTGTAAATTAATTATTTTTAAGTGTAAATTGGTGATGGAAAACCAAAAAGTATAATTAATTATTTTTAAATTGGGTTAAAGTGTAAATTGGTGATGGAAAATCAAAAAGTGTAAGTTAATTTTTAAATTGGGTTAAAAAGTGTAAATTGGTGATGGAAAACCAAAAAGTGTAAATTAATTGTTTTAGATTGGGTTAAAGTGTAAATTGGTGATGGAAAACCAAAAAGTGTAAATTAATTTAGATTAATATTAAAAAATTAAAGGATTAATAAGGATGGAGGATTAGGCTAAAGGAGGGGGATAAGGGGTGCGTACCCCCAAACCCCTATTTTAGTTATATTATAGATCATTATTATTATCTTTTAACATTGAATTCTTATGTCATTGTTATTATTATTTCTTTTAATTTAGGTTGAGTTTCGTTATGGCTTTTTCTTCAACAACAAAAAATATGACCACATTAGTTCATCTTGAAGATCTTAAACCAACACATGTTAACCATCATTTACGACTACGTGTTGTGCATGTATGGACTGTTTCGAGTGGAACAACCCAAAGAAAATCAAAACGTTCGAGATGGTCTTTGTTGATGATTGGTATGTATTTTTCAAATTATATAGTTTACACTTTTAGAATATAAGAAACTGTAAATTTTTTATTTAACTAAAGTTGGAAAAAAAAAGGGTAAACTGTAATCAATATTTATATGGAGTTAATTTTCGTATGTTTCTTCTTTAGCTTTCATATTGATTAATATGTGATATATGACTTAAGTAATCTAAATATTAAATATTAAATTTTGTATTTGTAACTATATTAACTCTTATGATTTACGATTATATTATTTGCTATCAGTAGGTTTCTGATTACTTTAATATATTGACTTTGATTATTTTGATATCGTTTTGAAAGTAGCTCATTAATGGTGTATACTTAAGATTTACGATTATATCTTTCTATAAGCTTTTAGATAAAAAGTCGAATTTTGCTATGAGTAAGATTATGATTATTTTAATATATCGACTATGATTATTTTGAATCTGTTTTGAAACTAGCTCATTAATGGTGTAATTTTTTAGCCGCTGTTATTCTATCAGGGGAAAATGCTACATATTGAGATGGTGTTGAATGTTTTAGTATGATTATTTAGCATGGTGGAACAATTCAT
>CM067175.1:805045-871161 GCA_034093135.1 Erigeron breviscapus
GACAAACGGTAATTACAAGATAAATTACAAGACTTGAATATATATACAAATATATGTAACACATCTAGAATGCTTTTGTCACCGAGAAACATGCACTAACAGTCTCCCCCTTGACACTAGCATCTAGATGTGACCTTCAAGTCTTCATTTGTCATCCTAAGTGCTGGCCAAAAAACCCTCTTCAGGAACTTCAAAAGTAGTCTACTTTATTCTGCTCTTCTTCTTCCTTTTGACATGAATCTCTTTCTCAAAATCAGAATCAGACTCTGTCAGTGTGCTTCTGGCTGCAGCAAGTTTTCGAGTTCTTTCTTGATCAGCCCGAGATCCTGGATCCTTTGGCTTAATCATGTCGGCCATTGCATTTTGATATGCCACGTTATCGTGTCCGAACTTAGTGAAGATCTCGTTTTTCAGAGTCAAGGTGCCTGAAGAGTCAGATGATAAAACATCACCTGCAGAAAGTGGACTATCAGTATCATCTGATGCTGATTCCTCCTGATGACCAACTCCTACATCTCCAGTTGGTCATTCCTGGTCACCAACTCCTACATCTCCAGTTGGTGAGGGGAAAGCATCGGCAGGAGCTTTCCCTTTGTCTTCAGCTGTGGGGGCTCGAGAGGTACCAGCAGCACCAGGCTGGTTTTGCTCCCCCTGAGATATGACAGTCCTCGTGCCTATTGGAAATCTTGAAGTCTCTTCTCTTTGTCTGCTAGGATCATCTCCCTCGTCCTCTCTTCTTTCCCTCCTGAGGGCATCATCCTTGCAGGTCGGCTGTATCTCCCCTGAGACTTTAGATTTCCAATAATCTCATTCAGCTGGTCATAGTCGTCATCGAAGCTTGTCAAACCCGCAGTCTGGCTCTTTATCACTTCATTGTGGTTTGCCAATCTGTCAGCAATATTCTTTAGGTGCTCAGAAGTTTCAGATTTGTGACAAATCTGAAACTTCTGATCATTCAGGAGTCTGGGATGACATTATTGATGATATGCGCCCAGGATCTCAAAAGAAGACTTCTCAAAATGTTGCTGCAAAGTTAACTCTAGCGGCTGCTGTTTACTTCTTATGGCAAGAAAGGAATGCAAGGCTCTTCAAGAAAAAGAGAAAACAAATTAAGCAGGTGACGGATTGTATTCTCTCCACAGTAAGACTCAAATTGGCGACTTGCAGATTCAAGAAATCAAGAAGGCTTGATTAGTTCTTGACATCATGGGACTTACCTGTTTTATTAAATGATACAATGTAACTATCTTGTTTTAGCTGATAGGTTTCTTTGATCAGTGAATTGTAACCTTGCTTTTTGGACGGTGCACTTTCTAGTGCATGGGTTGTAAAGTCGTCTTGTCACTCTGTCAAGCGCCTATTTTAATTGTGATATATAATATCGAACCAGGGGTGAAGGCCTTTTACCGAAGTTTCAGATTGGATCGATTGTAGAGCTTCCTGCCTTGTTCGTAGCTGAGCATTCTTTGCCTTCAGCTCTTCAAGCTCCTGACGATGTGATTCTTCATGCTTAGACAGATTTTCTGTCAAGCCAGCAACCAAGGCTCTTATTTCAGCCATTTGCTTTTCCAACCCTAATATAGTATCATCGTCGGCTTGAGAGCTGCTTGGTTAGGAAGACATCACGGATGGTCGAGGAGGGATAGTTGGTGGAACAGTCGGTCTTGACTCCGGCTGTCTGATTGTGGATGCATGTGGTTGTTGGATTGCAGAAGTTCCAACAACCGGAAGTTTAACAGTGCTAAGTGGAACTGATGTAGTGGCATCACTGGTGAAAGATGTGAATGCAGACCCCGTCGCTGACAATCTGATTCTCGTACTTGTTGGCTCAACCGGTGACCTCTTCATCAACCCCTTACCTGCTCCCCTAGGTCTAGCAGTTACCTACGCAGTATCACTCTGCACATGCTCAGACACATGCCCTTGTCCCTCTTCAACTGCCACACTCATCATTGCACTAAGTCTTGGAGACTTCTGAGTGCCAGATGTGCCTTCATCAGCTCTCTTTCTCCTCCTGAGCTGTAAAGGCGAACTATCTTCTTCATCTTCCTCCTCTGGCTGGTAATCTGCATCAGCCTTTAGTTCCCTTTCAGATTGAGCAGCACGTTGCTCTTGTAGAAACCTGCGTGCTCGTTCTTGAGGGTCCTCTTGACCATCATCATCATCATCACTGGAGCTCTCCTCTTGATCACTCGCAGTGGCATGAGAATCACTACTTGCCTCATCATCGGCCTCGTGATCCTCGAACAGCGCGTCAATCTCTGCCTCTAGATTGGCCCGAGCGTCAAAATGTTGAACCTGATTGATAACATCGTTAGGTTCCAACATTTGATGTGCAACCTCCGCAGCATCTTCAACATTAGCTCGACCTTGTTCTACTTGAAAGAACAAGTCATCGACAGCTTCAGCTTGTACTAGGGGTTGTTGCACCGGTGGTTGTTGTTGTTGTTGTTGCTGTACTTGGTGTGCTGCAGGTGGGGGTTGAGGAACTTGCTGTGGAGCTGCAGCAAAATCTCCTTCAACATCAGACCCATCATGGGCAAATCCATCATTATCCGGAGCAACATATGCTGGATTGATGACTGCACCAAACAGATGTCTGTCTGTCGGTCGAGCTGGAGGTGGGAGTGGACCTCTATAATTGTAACTATCAGTAAATATACGATTTGGCATAGTAGTTACATGCACAACCGGACCCACCCGTGGTAGATTCGGCAGACGAGTATTGAGTATCATCATGACAAACCGAGGATACATCAAGAATCGCTCGTTGGCAGCTGCACCAATTTGCCTTCTAATCTCGTTGAAGAAGTAACGAGAAAAGCTATATGGCTTGTTCAGCACAAGGGAGACAACTTGAGATTGGGTTTCGACATTCAGCTTGTCATACCCCGTCTTCCTGTTGCTAAGAGCAACCAAGACCACATGACTGAAGAACTTCTATTTCCCGTGAATACAGTTCTTCGTGAAAGTATATTTCAAATAATATACTATATCCATAATATTTTGCATACCAATCAAAAGAAGTTTTGAGAAGGAAGATTTTACCGAAAGGAATCTTAAAACACCTAAAATATCTGTACATTATATATATAACAAATAAAGTTTTGAAGAAAGATTGTACCGAAAAGCTCCTAATAACCTCTAGAATATCCGTACTATTATATATATAACAAACAAAGTTTTGAGAGAAAGAATTGTACCGAAAAGATCCTAAGACATCTAGAATATCCGTACCTTACGTTCAAAATTCTGAAGCCGATATACTCCACGAAAATTATAGCAAACAAAATCTCTACGGATGAAAGATGGGCCTCTTAACCAAAGCAAAACGAACTCGAATAGATCTCGAAATGAACAAGAAACAACTCTAGGGTGATAGCTTAACCCGAAGCAGATCTAGCTACGAACTTTCTGACCCACGATCTAAACATAGACTCTTGTTTCTAACTTTCTGATCAATATATATAATACGGATTTGTGGTTTAACGGAAGAGTGAGACTTACCATGGTGTAGTTTTTGTTTCGAATGGTGACAATGTGATGAAGCTTATCATCAGTCGATTATATATTTTTTATACATACTAGGTGAAACCCGTGCGTTGCACCGGTCTTTTTTTTTCTACATATATCATCGTAAATAACATGCAATAACAATAATTATGTAAATGTACTTCTATCTAGATAGAGAGACTGCTTCCAGAGTCTATCTAGATGATAAAAAATGACCCTCGACCTTTACACGGGGTGAGGATTGAACCCATATCCTCTGTCTCTAGAGGCGAAGGTGTTAACCATTTAATCCAACCATGCTACTTATGCAATAAAAATAATGTTACCCAAAATTGTATTTTCTTAATTGAATATCTATCTAGTTAGTTACAATAAAAGAATATGAACACTAATAGAATGTAAGTAATTATGTAAACCCTGACCTATTATTATTTACATTATCGGTCACATTACAACAGTGGTTATTTTACGATGATAGACATGCAAAAATAAGGGGCCTTTGGGTTCAAGAGTCTTGGGTTCTTCATCACGGCCTTTTAGGACATCTTGTACTCCAATAGTCCAACGTGGTTGGAATACTTCTTTCTCTATCTTTAATAGCTCAATCATGGTCATAATACATCAAACAGACAAATTCAAACTGACCACTTAAAACACATATAAAAAAGAAGAATGAGGTCTCAATACAAATCTTTATAACAAAGATACTCATCTAGTTATGAGGTAATTGAAATGCAACTGTTTAGAACGGTCATTTTGTTTCATGTGCATAATATTAGAGTGTCTTTCTCTAAAAACAATAGCTGACTTGAATGAAATTAAAGGGACTCCTTTATAGCCTTTAACAGGTGAACAACATCAAAACGTTGGAGATACCATTGTTCCTAAATGAAATAGAAAGGAGGTGTGAAGGATATTAGAGATAACATTACTGAGCTAGTAGTAGAAATAACAGAGACAACTTACAGAAATTGTCACAATCCAACTAAGAGCAAACACAACACTCTACTTGCTTGATATGCGTATACATGTGTGGCTTCAGCAGCCTAGAATCCATGGATCTTGATAGTATCCATCTTCAGTATGCCCGCCTGCACAAGCTAGGAAAAGAAATTCAATTACAACTGGATTCACAAGATCATGCGAGAAGCTCCAAGTCACAACTTATGTACTGTCTTGTGTTGATGTAGAAATGTCAACCACTTTACTCTAGATGGGCTGATTTTAGTTTTGTTGAGGTCAAATGGAAATGTGGGTTAAAACTTAAAAGACATAACAAATCAAATGGGTAAAACAGGTTGAAAATTCACAAGTTCTACCTTACTGCAAACATTAAAGATCATTTTATTCACAACTTGATACTATCCGATTATATTAATATTTACCTTGCGATCACACTTAACACCAAAAAAATAACCCTCACACAATGAACAAAACATTTGTCACAGTTCAAATCAACCCGTTTTGACCGTTAATCTACCAGCCCAAACTACATATCTTCCAAGTTGCAACCCCTAACTGAGGTGGAAGAGTGGCCCCAATCACTCTCATCTATACACTAAACAATTGGTTTGTGTAAGTGGTACAATATTGATTGTAAAACCAAGTATTGGAAAACTATCTGGGTAAAAAAGCTAGAAACGTTAAAATCCATCTTTAAAAATAAATAAATATAGGTAAGGTGAAGGAAAATCTTTTCATAGTATTATAAGCTAATATGTTTGCTAGAGTCTCTACCCATAATCCAATGCCAAAATACATAAGAAAGCACTAAAAAAATGTAACAAAGTTTTGCAACAAACAAATATTATTATTTACCTTAAGCGCGTACTATAAAAGTGTCGACGACACTACTAACACATGAAAAACTGATGGATAGAAAGGGTAGTTGTAAACGTCATCTGACTTTCTCCATCCTCAACTCTCACTTAAAGTAAATGTAGCAGATTCCATAAGCCATAGCTGCAATGTCAAAAGCAATTATTAACTTTAATTTTATTCACGATTTGAAAAGATGTTTTGGTCATAAAGTTTGAAATTGAAAAACCAAATGGTGATTTGTAGATAGATTAGTATACCTGAAGGCCCTAGTATCATTCTTGCTGCCACGACAAATCATCTGCATGCAAAAATGTTAACTAACGACGACTTCCGTGAATCAAGAAAATAGAAAGCACTTACAGAATGACCATTATCTTAAGATACGGCTAAATGATTATATCACGTTAAGAAAACAGAATGAAGAGTAAAAAACCTAAGTAACGTTACCGTATCACACAGTTTACTCGTGTCATCAGTACAGTCTCTTGATGAACTGCATTGGCTCCATTGAAAAGCCTAGCAACCTTTACATAATGGGTCTGCAAAAAAGGAGCAAAAACAATAACTAACCCAGATCTTGATGAACTGCATTGGCTCCATTGAAAAGCCTAGCAACCTTTACATAATGGGTCTGCAAAAAAGGAGCAAAAACAATAACTAACCCAACAAACAAATGTGTCACCATTCTAAATAACGAAAATTTGAATACCTTATAGTTTCTGCAAGCCGGGCACCTGCAAAAGGGTAATTATCACAACAAATTAAACTTACTGATCGTTATTCAGGTACCATATTACATACCCTTAATTACACATGGATTATCCATTTAACCAATGAGAATAGTTGGAGTTGATACAATTTGCAATATGAGACGGACCTTACATCAAGAGCCAAACGAAAGTGCACAACTTCATTTGAGAACAAATAAAAACCAAGAAAAAATTTATACTACACTTGTATAGTTGTATATGTCAACATAGGGACTTCTATCCCTTAAGGAAGACCTTAATAGAAAAAATAAGGCATCTTCTTTGTCTTCAAGTAAAATATAGTGTTTTTTTTTCTGTACCATCGAACCTGCCAATAAAGAGGTACCACTGTCGGCAGCGCACAACCATCAACGCAAAATCCTAAAATGAAAACCATTATCTCAGACACAACGAAGTTCATAACTCTTAACAATCTTTGAGTGATATATTCACATGCTAACCAAGCTAAAAAGGCACAGTTGGAACACCATTTGATTACCGGTAAATTTAACATCATCTGCTGAACTCTTACATTTTACAGAGCCTAGATTTTAGAAGTTTCAAATGAAGGTTCCTTTAGCCCAATTTATTTCAATTTCGGCTTTCTTCGAATCACTTGTCTAAGATCTCCGTAAAGACATACCAATGTTAAGAAATGCACAAGTGCTTAAAACAAGTCGAGATCGACTGAAGTTGTCTACAATTGGTTAAATCAACGATTAGATGGAGGCTTGCATCACTCAAATTCAAGAACTCTACAAATGTTGATAGAATGGTGGAAGCTTGGAACTTGCCCCGTGGCAATATTACTCAACAGATCTGATGGCGATGCCCCATTAGTCATCTTCTCATTCCCTTGATTGAGGTGTTTTCTGTCCTTGTAAATGTGTCCCTCTCACTGTTTTAGGCTAGATGATGTGCATGTTTGAGGTTGCTTGGCTCGTCCAGGTACCTTGTAAATGTGTCCCTCTCTCTGGTCTAAAGGGTTCATGTGCATGTTTGAGGCTTCAGATTCACTTCTCTTAGGGGCAACTCGGTTCTTCCACTGATCTTGCTGTTTAGTTCTTATTTACTATTTTTAGATCATTGGTTGTTTTCTTTTTGAATGCTCTTTTGCTTGTTATACACATATTTGGCATGTCAAATATGTGAACTGAATTGGTGCTTTGCCATTTCACTTGTACTTATTTCTTGATGTGATATAATATACTCATCGGGGTACCCAAAAAAAGTGCTTAAAACAAATTTATTAATTAGATACTAAATTTTTTTAACACATGTCCAAACATCAATGTTAATGGTACAAACATATGTATGCACTATGACTGATGACTCGTCAACTTGCCTTAAAATACAATTATTAGATAGAAATTGAAACTAAGAAACATAAGAGGAGTATGCAAAGCTCATCATGAAAGATAAAATAATAGAACTAAGAGTCTATTCAATAATATTAATTGAAGTCATTAGTATATAAATCATAAACAATGTTAAAGCTTACATATTAAACTACAACAACAACACATAAAATGTTTAATCATCTAAAGTCATTAGTATCAGAATGATGATAAGTAGACATGACAAAAAATCAACTGTGTTCTATAGTGAAAAGAATTACCCTTAAGAACTTTGTGTACCAAAGAAGCAACTTTGGTAAAAAACGTAAGTTGAGGCATAAATAGATGTCTTTACCTTGATTCATTATTTATTTGATCAAAGAAAGCTCATATTTTAAGACTTTGGTCACGAAATTGATGCTCCAGATACATGAGAATATGGGTTCTTTGGAAACCCGAATTTAATATTCAAACTATTATCCTCTTAAAAATATATAGAGGTGATATATATAGTGATGATCAGATGCTTTACGACTTCAAAAGTGACAAAGGCTACGCTAAGCTACAGTTTCAACACCACGATCTACAGTTCTTACAATCACAATTCGCTAACGAAAAACGTAGAATCTACTAAATTATTACACATAACCAATAAAATGAATAACTTCAAACCTAACATAAGCTTATATATCGCTATTCATGTAAAAAGAACATACATATACATATACACACATATAAATATAGATATAAATATAGATATAGTGATGCGTAAATCACGCGACAAACGACAGCGGAAGACTATTTTTGGTATTTTCTGGATTTTATATGAAACAAACAACAAACAAGACAATAAAATTAAAAGGATAGATAAAAGAATCCACCACCAAGACTCGTAAAGGCTAAGCCACCGGAATCAAGGATAAAGGAAACACTCCACCCCACCACTACAACCGATAAAGGCCTAGCCACCACGATTATAGATAAAGGAAACCGAAGATTTAAAAAGACCTCACCACAATATTTGATAAAGGACGAACCACCACAAATATTGATAAAGGGGTCACTCCTAACCACCAAGATCAAAGATCTATAAAGGTAAAAGAAGATTTGTAAGAAATAGAGGCTGCTCTATTAATTTTCATTCAACATCAAAAACTGATTTTTACAAGGAAGTTAAGCCTCTATTTATAGCCACAAGCTATTGCCTAGGAAATAACGAAAAGTAATAATAAAATAATAAAAAGCTGTCATATGCTACGGACCACCACTAATTAATTATCCAATGAAAAATGGACACGTAAAGCTTCTAGAAACATTCCCCCTGCAAGTGGTCCCACAATACCGTTGGTCACACGCTCCTTCCTTGACAGCTGTCATTCCTTCTTTATTGGACCCACGGGTATAAGCCTTCAGTGGGGACTTTATTATCTGGACAATGGAACATAAATCTGGACTGCCACTGGTGGACCTTCAGTGTTGGTCACTGGAGCATTCATCTGGTGGACCTTCAGTGTTGGTCACTGGAGCATTCATCTGGTGGACCTTCAGTGTTGGTCACTGGAGCAGTCATCTGGAGCAAGCTACTAGACATCTTCACTGGTGGATTATCAGAGTTGGTCACTGGAGCTTGCCACTGGAGAAGTGTTACCACTGGTGACTGGACTGGTTCAGAAAAGACTTGTTTGAAATGGGCCACTGCTGGCAGAATCAACATGGCTTGTTCAGACGGCATGATCAGTTCAGTTTCCTTCAGCTCAGTTAGCTTCTTCAGTTCGCTGGGTTTCTCCAGTTCAGTGAATCTGGACATCTCCGCATCATTCTCCCCCTCTGAAAAGAGACTTGTCTCAAGTCTTCGAGGTACTCATCCTCCAGATAAGGCATCAGATCTCCCACATTAAACGTGCTAGAAACTGCCATATCTCCAGGTAATTCAACCTTGTAAGAATTATCGCCATATCTCTCCAGAATCTTGAACGGACCTTCAGCTCTGGGCATTAGTTTACTCTTTCTCTTCGCTGGGAACCTTTCTTTTCTCAGATGCACCCACACAAGATCACCTGGTGAAAAACTGGGCTGCTTTCTATTCTTGTTTGCTCTGGTCTTGTAACTGGCATTGGCTTTCTCTATTCTGGCCTTCACTTCTTCATGAATTTTCTTGACTTCTTTCGCTCTGGCCTCAGCTTCAATACTTGCCTTTGGTTCAATCAAAAAATGGGATTAAATCAATGGGGGTCAGTGGATTGACACCATAACAAATTTCAAACGGTGATTTACTGGTAGAATAGTTAGGAGCTCTGTTGAAAGCAAACTCAGCATGAGCAAGCTTCAGATCCCAATCTTTCAGTGTCTTCTTCACCAGTGTTCTTAACTAACATGCCAATTGTTCTGTTCGTAACTTCAGTCTGTCCATCAGTCTGAGGATGGTGAGACGTACTGAACAACAATCTAGTACCCATTAACCTCCATAGAGTCTTCCAGAAATAACTCAGAAATTTTACATCTCGATCTGACACAATTGTCTTCGGAATCCCATGCAAGCGAACAATTTCTTTAAAAAATAAACTTGCCACTGCTGAAGCATCATTTGTAGTATTGCAAGGAATAAAATGAGCCATTTTCGAAAATCGATCAACAACCACCATAATTGAATCTTTACCCCTCTGAGTTCTGGGCAGTGCAACAATAAAATCCATACTAAGATCTTCCCAAGGTTGGTTTGGAACTGGAAGAGAAGTATACAAACCCTTGTGAAAAGTAGTCTTCGCCTGGTGACAAGTTGGACAGCGACTGATGATATTCTGGACATCCTTCAGTAAACTTGGCCAGTAGAAGTGTTCAGTGAGAATTTCTCCAGTTTTGTTAATGCCAAAATGGCCAGCTAAACCTCCTCCATGTGCTTCCCTTATCAGTAAATCTCTAATCGAACCCCTTGGAATACACAACTTACCACTTTTAAATAAGAACCCATCCTGAACAACATATGGGCCTTTCTGGTGAGCTTCAGTAAGACGATCAGCAAAGTCTGGATCAGAAACATACATCTCCTTAATAAAAGAAAATCCGAGAACTCTTGCTTCCAGAATTGATAATAACGAGTATCGTCTGGAGAGTGCATCAGCAACAACATTAGCTACTCCAGCTTTATGTTTAGAAACAAATGAATAAGACTGCAAAAATTCCACCCATTTTGCATGTCTGGCATTAAGCTTGTGTTGACCATTTATAAACTTCAGTGCTTCATGGTCAGAAAATAAGACAAACTGCTTCGGCTTCAGATAATGTGACCAGTGAGTGATAGCACGAATTATTGCATAAAATTCTTTATCATAAGTGTTGTACTTCAGTTTAGATCCATTCAGCTTCTCACTGAAGTATGCAACTGGTCTCCCTGCTTGCACTAAAACTGCACCAATACCTACTCCACTTGCATCACATTCTAGTTCAAACAACTGATCAAAATCTGGTAAGGATAGACTGGAGCTGAACTGAGCTTTTCCTTCAGTGCTTCAAACGCCAGTTGGGCTGAACTCGGCCAGTTGAACACGCCTTTCTTCAGACAGTCAGTAATTGGGGCCACAACTGTAGAAATTTTTTTGATAAATCTTCTATAAAATGACGCCAGTCCATGAAAACTTCTTACTTCAGTAATTGTGGTTGGAACTGGCCATGATCTGATGGCATCAACCTTAGAGGGATCCATGGAAATTCCATTCTTAGACACAACATACCCCAGAAATATCACACTTTCCACCATAAAATCACATTTCTCCAGTTTGCTATACAACTGGTGTCTTCTCAACAGTTCAAATACCTTCTTCAGATGGCTAACATGTTCAGCTTCAGATTTTGAATACACCAGAATATCATCAAAGTACACAACAACAAACTGACCAATGAGTGGTCTGAGAACTTCATTCATCAGTCTCATGAAAGTACTGGGAGCATTAGATAAGCCGAAAGGCATTACCAACCATTCATAAAGGCCTCCTTTAATTTTGAAAGCAGTCTTCCACTCATCTCCATCTTTCATTCGAATCTGGTGATAACCACTTCTGAGATCAATCTTGGAAAATACTCTGGAGCCATGTAACTCATCAAGCATATCATCCAATCTGGGAATGAGATATCTATATTTAATAGTTATATTATTTATGGCCCTGCTATCAACACACATTCTCATTGTACCATCTTTCTTTGGAACCAGAAGAGCTGGCACTGAACAAGGACTCATACTGGCTCTCACATAACCTTTGGCAACCAACTCGTCTACCTGCCTTTGCAACTCCTTTGCTTCAGTAGGCGAACATCTATAAGCAGCTTTGTTTGGAAGAACTGAACCTGGAACCAGGTCAATCTGGTGTTCAATACCTCTTACTGGTGGCAAACCTTCAGGAAGGTCTTCTGGGAAAACATCAGTGAATTCCTTCAAATTCCTTCATTAGTGACAGGAGACTGGGGACACAGTGAACTCCTTGTCTTCAGTACGCTCAAGCACCAGTAACATCATAACTGGAGAACCTCCAGTGAGTTCTTCTTCAACTTCAGTTTGTGACATAAATAGAGACTTGCTGGTCTGGTCTTTCTTATTAATTTTCAATAACTCATTGGGTTTCAGAGAAGTCAAAGTGACTTTCTTACCACTTACAAATAATGAATAAGAATTCATTCGACCATTATGAAATACATAATTATCAAATAACCAAGGTCTACCCAATAAAATATGACAAGCATCCATAGGAACAACATCACAAACAATTTTATCTTAATAAACTGATCCAATGGAAAAAGGAATAGTAACTTGTCGGTTTACCTTAACTTCTGAACCTTCACTAAGCCATTGCAACTTGTAAGGACGAGGGTGCTTAACTGTAGGTAGTTCCAGTTTCTCTACCATGTAAGTTGAAGCAGCATTAGCACAACTCCCTCCATCAATGATCAGATCACACACCTTCCCTTTGACAGTACATCTGGAATGAAAGATGTTTTCTCTCTGGGCAGTATCAGTTGCAACTTCATCAGTGTGCATCACTCTTCTTATCACTAGCATTTCTCCAACATCTGCACTTACATATGTCTCTTCAGATTCATCTTCATCGTACACTGGTTCACCTTCTTCAGTGTCAACATCTGGTAAGCATTCGATCTCCTTGGCAGTAAGGGCTCTCTGGTTGGGACACTGTGACTGGAAGTGGCCAAAACCATGACACTTAAAACATTTCTTTCCAACTGGCTCTTGTGATCCTCCAGTTTCCTTGCCTCTGAAGGACTGTTGACCAGTTGCACTGGACCTTTGAACTGGTTGACCAGTTGAGCTGGGCTTCAGAACTGGTTGACTGGAACTGGACGGACCTTAGTGAAAGGTTTGTACTGGATCTTCTTCTTCAGTTGTTTCTCAATCTGGAGAGCTAACTTGCAAGCACCTTCATAAGTCCAGATGGGCTGCAACTCTATCTTCTCAGTAATGGATGCATTCAACCCACCAAGAAATCTGGCGATAGTATGCTCTTCAGTTTCTTTCACACCAGTTCGAGTCTTCAGTTGCTCGAATTCTCTAATATACTCCACAACCTCCTTAACACCTTGTTTCAGATTATTCATCAGTAGATACTGATCTTGCTTGTACGACTGGGGAACGAATCTCTTCTGCATAACTTCTTTCAGTTTAGACCAGGTCTTGATTTTACTTTTGCCCTTGTACTCTCTTTCAGATTTCATATTATCATACCAAGATGAAGCATATTTCTTAAGTTTAATAATGGCAACTTTAAAACTTTTTCTATCATCATAACCCTTTATTTCCATTATTCTGTCCATCACCTGGACCCATTCAAAATATTCTTCTGGGTTTGATGAACCAACAAAATCTGGTGGATCTATCTTAATATCTTTCGTATCATCAACCTTATGTCTCCTATGCCTTCTTCTAGACTGATTAGACTCTTCAGATTCACTAGAAGATCTATGTGTACTATCAGATCTGTCACTATGACCTTGAGATTCAATATCTCTTTCATTAACAACAGCATGTTCCCTATTAAACCTTAAACCACCATCTTCTAACAGATTAACAACCCTACCAAGTGTTTCTTGTAGATCTTCAATCTGCCTATCTCTTCTAGCATTATGAGCTTCTTCTAACGTCATATTTCTTCTATAAGCCATTAATATTTAACAAAATAAAACCCACAATAATAGATCTAAACAGATGACAACAAACTTCAACAACAACAAGACCCAAAAGATTAAGAAACCTTTTTTAAACCTGGCTCTGATACCAAATTTGATGCGTAAATCACGCGACAAACGACAACGGAAGACTATTTTTGGTATTTTCTGGATTTTATATGAAACAAACAACAAACAAGATAATAAAATTAAAAGGATAGATAAAAGAATCCACCACCAAGACTCGTAAAGGCTAAGCCACCGGAATCAAGGATAAAGGAAACACTCCGCCCCCCACTACAACCGATAAAGGCCTAGCCACCACGATTATAGATAAAGGAAACCGAAGATTTAAAAGACCTCACCACAATATTTGATAAAGGACGAACCACCACAAATATTGATAAAGGGGTCACTCCTAACCACCAAGATCAAAGATCTATAAAGGTAAAAGAAGATTTTGTAAGAAATAGAGGCTGCTCTATTAATTTTCATTCAACATCAAAAACTGATTTTTACAAGGAAGTTAAGCCTCTATTTATAGCCACAAGCTATTGCCTAGGAAATAACGAAAAGTAATAATAAAATAATAAAAAGCTGTCATATGCTACGGACCACCACTAATTAATTATCCAATGAAAAATGGACACATAAAGCTTCTAGAAACATTCCCCCTGCAAGTGGTCCCACAATACCGTTGGTCACACGCTCCTTCCTTGACAGCTGTCATTCCTTCTTTATTGGACCCACGGGTATAAGCCTTCAGCGGGGACTTTATTATCTGGACAATGAAACATAAATCTGGACTGCCACTGGTGGACCTTTAGTGTTGGTCACTGGAGCATTCATGGTGTACCTTCAGTGTTGGTCACTGGAGCATTCATCTGGTGGACCTTCAGTGTTAGTCACTGGAGCATTCATCTGGTGGACCTTCAGTGTTAGTCACTGGAGCATTCATCTGGTGGACCTTCAGTGTTAGTCACTGGAGCATTCATCTGGTGGACCTTCAGTGTTAGTCACTGGAGCATTCATCTGGTGGACCTTCAGTGTTAGTCACTGGAGCATTCATCTGGTGGACCTTCAGTGTTAGGTCACTGGAGCATTCATCTGGTGGACCTTCAGTGTTAGTCACTGGAGCATTCATCTGGTGGACCTTCAGTGTTAGTCACTGGAGCATTCATCTGGTGGACCTTCAGTGTTGGTCACTGTAGCATTCATCTGGTGGACCTTCAGTGTTGGTCACTGGAGCATTCATCTGGTGGACCTTCAGTGTTGGTCACTGGAGCATTCATCTGGTGGACCTTCAGTGTTGGTCACTGGAGCATTCATCTGGTGGACCTTCAGTGTTAGTCACTGAAGCATTCATCTGGTGGACCTTCAGTGTTAGTCACTGGAGCATTCATCTGGTGGACCTTCAGTGTTAGTCACTGGAGCATTCATCTGGTGGACCTTCAGTGTTAGGTCACTGGAGCATTCATCTGGTGGACCTTCAGTGTTGGTCACTGTAGCATTCATCTGGTGGACCTTCAGTGTTGGTCACTGGAGCATTCATCTTGTGGACCTTCAGTGTTGGTCACTGAAGCATTCATCTGGTGGACCTTCAGTGTTAGTCACTGGAGCATTCATCTGGTGGACCTTCAGTGTTAGTCACTGGAGCATTCATCTGGTGGACCTTCAGTGTTAGGTCACTGGAGCATTCATCTGGTGGACCTTCAGTGTTAGTCACTGGAGCATTCATCTGGTGGACCTTCAGTGTTAGTCACTGGAGCATTCATCTGGTGGACCTTCAGTGTTGTCACTGGAGCATTCATCTGGTGGACCTTCAGTGTTAGTCACTGGAGCATTCATCTGGTGGACCTTCAGTGTTAGGTCACTGGAGCATTCATCTGGTGGACCTTCAGTGTTAGTCACTGGAGCATTCATCTGGTGGACCTTCAGTGTTGGTCACTGTAGCATTCATCTGGTGGACCTTCAGTGTTGGTCACTGGAGCATTCATCTGGTGGACCTTCAGTGTTGGTCACTGGAGCATTCATCTGGTGGACCTTCAGTGTTGGTCACTGGAGCAGTCATCTGGAGCAAGCTACTGGACATCTTCACTGGTGGATTATCAGAGTTGGTCACTGGAGCTTGCCACTGGAGAAGTGTTACCACTGGTGACTGGACTGGTTCAGAAAAGACTTGTTTGAAATGGGCCACTGCTGGCAGAATCAACATGGCTTGTTCAGATGGCATGATCAGTTCAGTTTCCTTCAGCTCAGTTAGCTTCTTCAGTTCACTGGGTTTCTCCAGTTCAGTGAATCTGGACATTTCCGCATCATATAGATACGAAGTAGGTGAAGTTACATGAACATGCCCCTGAAAGACGAAACCCTATAGATTTAAGATGGCCAGCGGCACCAATAATATTTGCCCCTCAATTATATATCAGGATATTAAGAAAATCATATTTAATTTAAATAACAGTAACAAAGTTACTTGCTAACTGTGAGGCATCGATCCTGCAAGTTTTAATATTCATGATGTATATCTCCAAAACACTAATTTAAATCAAATATGCTTTATATATGCAAATCCCAAAACCCATATTCAAATGATGTAACCCATACCGAAATCCCTATATATATATAACCATATTCATGATATATATTTATCTTTGCTATCGGTGACCAACAGGTATGATAATTAAACTCTTTACACTTTTTGACTTTCACCTCTTTATGGTCGGAGGTCCTTATGGTAAGACTGTAGAGACAGCTAACCTCCCCCGTACCCCGTCTAGGGATTGGGTCTTTGTTGTTGTTGTTGTTGCTGTATTCATGATTTATATTTACAAACATACAAATAAAGATTAAACTAATTTAGAGATACATTAAAACAAACAAACATGAGATCGAAAAAACAAACCTGGATGAAAGGAATCGGAAGTGTGAAACTGACAGTGGAAATAGAAAAATTTTGAATGCTAAATCTTGATAAATATATTGATTGTATCCATCTAATTTAAAACTCAAAATCCCTAATTTTAGGTATTTGAGGTATCACAGCAACGAATTTGATGGAAAGAATTGAGTATTTGTTTCTTTATGTAAGTCCCAACTTGTTAGATGGTACTACTGAAGACACCTCTATGTCGATGGTGGAGTTACTTTGCAATATACTTACTGAACTGGAGACGACCAGTTGCAGTGGTATATACCAAGTTCTAGATAGATTACTTATATAAAAGACAATAAGTAAAGAACAATGCAATAATACAAATAACTTGTAAACAATCTTGATGAGACAATATGTAGTTTTCAATGTGTAATTTATTTATTGATATTAAACAAATTACAAGGTTGATGCGGAACCAAGATAATACACGAATGTAAATATCCTAACAACCTATGAAATACAATTGATCTATACTCGGAATTTCTCTTCAACAATCGAAACACTTAAAGTAGTGAAATGTTCCTTTTAGCGATTGAGAGAATATTGCACAAGTTCACCAAGAATATTGCAGGTTTGCAAAGTAAGAAGTTATTCGTTTGTTTGTGAAGTAACTTGATTCTTGGTTGTGCAATGACTTGTATTTATAGGCAAAGTTAACATTGTGATGTTAACTTTAGCCGTACAAATGTGGTTGGGAGCATTTAAGGAATAGCATTTAATTCCTTAAAAAGCTATGTAAGGTCGCGTGTTAAAGTGACTTTACATAACCACCTTTATGTACCTTTTAGTACTTAAATAATAAGATAAGGCTTATTATCCGGGTAAAGGTACATAAAGTATACAAGTCAATTCCTCGTAATCAGTGTAAAGCTTTGTAAGGGCTTTCCACTGATGGTCTCCAGTTTGTAACTGACTAGAATGTCAACTGGGCTTCGCTGCCATTGTCATTCTCTTTCTTCCATTTGTTGTCTTCGACTTCAACTGGAATGTTTCTTCAACTTGGTCAGTTCTCAACTGGAGGAAGTCTTCAGTTGCGTTAACTGTACGGTGCAACTGGACTTCAATATATTTCTCGACAAATCATCTTGGTCACCAGTTTACTGGTCACCAGATGCAACTGGTGAACTGGTCAGTGTGAACTGGTGACTGGACAGTTCCAGGTGAACTGGTCCTAACAAATTCCCCCTATTTGTCTAGAAATATAGTCTAAGTCTTTTCTAGTTTTTTTGTATCTATACAAGTGTGAACTATAGAGACTTGTTTGATTTAAATCTATCTAAGATATCTAGGGCATTTTTATAGATCAATAAATGCCTTAGGTTTTTCTTTTATGTTTGTTAGATTTTAATCTTTTATCTACCTTGTGGTTACAAACTGGTAACTTCATTTGTACAAGGAATGAAATTTACACAAGTTACAGAATGTAAAACAAATTACAAGAAGATAAAATGAAGAAAGAACTTAAACAGATGGCCCTTCGCCAGTTCTTCTTCTTTTGGCAACTGTAGAAATGGGCTGTTTGTCTTCTGGATCAACATTTAGTCTCTCTTCAATATTTTCTTTAAACTTGAGCAGACTTTGAAGAACAAACATCCATCCTCTTTCGACCTTATTCTTCTGTTGCTTGGCCTCCAACAGTTTTGCCATTTCCACCAGTTCCGAATAACCATAAGAAAGTACGTCAGGATTCTCAGTTTGCCTCATGGGTCCATTAAGGTGTTGAACCTCAATAGTGAAATGTTTGGTACCTGGTTTGATAAAAACTTTCATATCAACAATCTTACCAGGGTGATATCTCCGCTGTTGCACTTCAGATAAGTACTCTCTAGCTTCAGATTCATTGGCCAGTTTGATCTGGCCAGTGCTCATACTATGCACTGCAGCTTTGATATCTTCACTTGAAGGTTCAGTTGTTTCCACCCAGGTTCTAAGGTCAGCATCTCTTGGCAACATCTTAGGTTTACCTTTGGACTTGGGTGGATTCAGCACCTGTTTGACCACCTTCTTAACATGTTCAACCCTTTTGAGAATTCCTTCAGTTCTTACTTCTTTTGCCTTATCCACTGTGATATTTAAACACCTGGCATCATATTCAGCCTCATCCTCCCTATAGTGTTTGTCAAGCTCAATCTCCAGTTGTTCTTTCAGTGCATTAATAATTCTGGGATCAGCCTTGACTTTGGCATATTCTGCAAGTGTCATGCCCAGGAGACGACCATCACTTATATCAAGAAGAGTTGGGGCTAAAGTATTTCTATCTTTTGCTTGATTAACCCTCATTTGTTTCTTTCTCTCCTTGATTGCATCTCCAAGCCTTGCCAGTTGCCTACTAACATCTTCTGAAACTGGAGGAAGCTGATCAACGTTGCCAGTTTCTAACACACTGGCTTCAGTACCAGTTGTTTTTGCTTGTTCACCAGTGGCCGGCACAACTTCCTTTCCTTTACCTTTATTCCCCCTATCAACAACATCTTCAAACTGTTCAATAACCTGCTGCTGGTCATCACCTTCATCTGACCCAACAACAGTCCTTTCTACCAGTTGTCTTGCACTAACTGGACCTGGCAGTCTTGGTCAGGTGCAAGGATATTCCTTCTATCCCTTTCCCCCTTGGCAGCATCGAGACCTGCACGAATGGCTGCCCAGTCTTCATTACTGGAGGGCAAACGGGCTAGAGGCTGCCACGATTGCATATCCTTGCACTCTCTAAACACAGTGCAAATCATTCTAAAGGATCTCCACAAGTGGTTAATCTCTTGAGACTGGACCAATACATTGGCTGTAGTTTGGTCCTGTCCAGTCTTCAAGTCTTTCAACAATTTTGAGTCTTCATCTAAACCTTTAACCACTTGTTCCTTCACTTCAGCATCTTTCTTTTTCAAACTATCCACTTCAGTTACCAGTTTATTGATTGAAGAAGTGTGAGAGGCTAACTGAGTGTTCATAGCATTAACTGCTCCCCTTAACTGCCTAACTTCAAGTGCCAGAGGCTCCAGATTAATCTGAGGAGGTGGGAGCTTGGCAAATTCAGCCATAACCTTCTTAACCAGTTCATCTTCTCGACTAGCCAGTTTTTCATCAATCATCTGGCCAACAGAAGTGGCCACCTGCTGTCCAATATCAACTACATTAAGGCCAGGTCTTTCAAACAACTCCTTGACCTGCCTCTCTATCTCCTTCAAATCAACCTCTGATGATCGTACAGTGTTACTCAATAGGTTGGAGATAGATGTATTGACATTGGAATGGGTTAAGTCAAAAGCTTCCTTCAATGATGTGGACAGATTGTTACAGCTGGTGACTAACTCATTCAACTTCTGAAATACCAAGTCCTCATTGGCAGCAAACTTGTTTATTCCCAAATCAACAACCTTAGAATTTATGATTGTGTCTTTGTTGAATTTGGAAATGGACTTGGCATTTTGCTCGATTGTCTTATGAACACCCTCCACCCGTTTGATCAGGTTTTGGATATCGGTTGAGAAGGAGACAAATTGAGCTTCCAGTGACAAAGGAGAAGTTGTCACTGGACCAGTAGCAGGCTGCACCAGTTCAACTGGAGGAGGTAAAACAAAGGAAGCCTCTCCAGTTGTTCCAGTGGCAGAAGAAGGAAAAATTGGGGGTGAAAAAGAACGCTGAGGAGATTCAATGTGTTGGTCAGGCTGAGAATGCTCAGGTATGACCAACGGCGACGGTGTTGATTGAGTTCTTTGTGGGGAAATATTTGTAAGAGTATCTGGATGGGAAACTGAAACTTGGTGTTCTAGGGGTTGATCAGAGAAAGAAGGGAGTTGAGCATGTACAGATGCATCAACCATTTCTTGATCATCTTGTGTTCCTTCTGAATCCGAAGATTCAAGATGGAACTCATCCTCATTTATGCCTAGATTCATAAATGATAGGGATGGCTGAACATCAAGTTCAGGCTCCTGATGACCAGTTCCAGTTACCTGGATGGTTTCATCAGTTTTAGGATCAGATGCCGAAGCATCTTCACCAGGGATAGACGTGATAGGAATGGCTTCAGTTATGGTTGTTCTATCCTCAACCACAACTTGAGACGAACTGGAGGGTCCCTCATTATTTTGAGGCCCGCCCAGTTGTCTTTCTGATTCACTTTCCAAAGGTGCATCAGTTTTAGCAAATGCCAGCCGCATCTGCTCTGGAATCTCGACCTCTCCAGCTTCAGAAACAAGAGAGTCTAAATTCCTCAAAACATCTGGCCTTGTGAACGGAGAGTCTGTATTTCTATACTCTTCTTCACCTAGAATTTGCTTGAAACATAAAGAGAGAAATCTGGAAAAGGGGATACACACACCCCTGGAGCCTTTTAGCTTTTGCACTAGACTCCTATACAATATATCAGCAAAATCCACCCTCAACCCCTTCCATAAACAGTAAGCCATCTCTGCTTGTGAAGAGTTGATCTGGTCAAGACCACCTGAACTCCCACCTAGACTTTCAACCAGATGTACAAAGAAATACCTCCATGAAGGTGTAAGACCCTTCATGGTCATAGCACCCTTGGTCTTCAACACACCATCATTGTCCAAGCACTCCTTATGACCCATCTCAAGGAGTACTTGACGAAAATTAACATTAGAGGCTAAGACAACTGGAGACTCACCCTCTCTCCAGTAATTGAGGTGAAGAGCATCCCTCAATACTTCTACATCCAAGGTACACTTGATTGTTCCATCCTTTAACGTGAAACTGATGGAGGAACAATCGGAAGAAAGTGTGGCAGTGAACCAGAACTCACACAAGTAATCATGATACATCTTGCGTGGGTTCCTAGTGAATAAGGGTCCTATTGGAGAATCCTTCAAAAACTTTCTGATTCTACCAATAAGGGTATTAGACCCTTGAGAACCTTGTAGGCTAGCCAAAGGATTATTAGGGTTTAATTTTAGGGCTGCACTATAAGGAGCACCAGGTGCCTGGGGACATCTGGTGAGGGATTGTATGGAACAGTCAAGAGATTTACATCTCTTGAACGGGATGATTTAGGAGCCATTGAATGAAATTGAAATTTAGGAATTAGGGTTTTGATTTGAGAAGCAAAGAGAAGAATGAAGCAGTGTTTTATGATTGGAAGTAAATGAAGAGAGTAAATGAAGAGAATGAAAAAGAAAGTAAATGAGTTATGAAGTAAATAAGGGTATTTATAAGGGTCAAGATCCCAATGTAAACCCACAAATCATATTTTATGAAGAGAGTAAATGAAGAGAGTAAATGAAGAGAGTAAATGAAGAGAGTAAATGAAGAGAGTAAATGAAGAGAGTAAATGAAGAGAGTAAATGAAGAGGTAAATGAAGAGAGTAAATGAAGAATGTATATGATAAGGTAAATGAAGAGAGTAAATGAATAGAATGAAAAAGAAAGTAAATGAGTTTTGGAGTAAATAAGGGTATTTATAAGGAATATTCAAGAAGTAAATGAAGTACCAAAAATGAAGAGAGTAAATGAAGAGAAGAATGAAGCAATGTTTATGATTGGAAGTAAATGAAGAGAGTAAATGAAGGGAATGAAAAGAGAGTAAATGAGTTTCGGAGTAAATAAGGTATAAGAAGTAAATGAAGAGAGTAAATGAAGAGGAATGAAGAGAGTAAATGAAGAGAGTAAATGAAGAGGTATGAAAAGAAGTAAATGAAGAGAGTAAATGAAGGGATTTATAAGAAGTAAATGAAGAGTAAATAAGAGAGTAAATAAGAGAGTAAATGATTAGAGAGTAAATGAAACGAAGTAAATGAAAGAGAAATAAGGAGTAAATGAAGGAGTAAATGAAGAGAGTAAATGAAGAGGAAATGAAGAGAGTAAATGAAGAGAGTAAATGAAGGAGTAAATAAGAAGTAAATAAGAGAGTAAATGAAGAGAGTAAATGAAGAGAGTAAATGAAGAGAGTAAATGAAGAGAGTAAATGAAGAGAGTAAATGAAGAGAGTAAATGAAGAGAGTAAATGAAGAGAGTAAATGAAGAGAGTAAATGAAGAGAGTAAATGAAGAGAGTAAATGAAGAGAGTAAATGAAGAGAGTAAATGAAGAAGAAATGAAGCAGTGATTTATGATTGGAAGTAAATGAAGAGAGTAAATGAAGAGAATGAAAAGAAAGTAAATGAGTTATGAAGTAAATAAGGGTATTTATAAGGGATTCAAGATCCCAATGTAAACCCAAAAATCATATTTTATTAAACCAAAACATTTTCGAAGATATTTTGAAAATAAAATATAATTTTCCATGTAAGCATTAAATGTTACCATGTCAGCATTAAATGCTACGACGGCTTACTTTACCCATGACCCCACTCGCTTTTTGTTATCCCAATAAAAACAGTTGTCAAGTACTAAAAATGGTTTCAACACGTCAGATCACGATATCAAGTAGTTTTAAAAACACTCGAGTATCATCACGTGTCACATAAATTGACCAAGTATTTGTAACGTTATGAAAATTAGACAAAGACCGAACCTGGTAACTGGAGGATCAATCCAGTACCAGTTTCCAACTGAAGAGTTCTCCAGTTGCATTTTCAAACAAAAACGAATTTTAGTCAGAAAATTATTTTGAGTCTTTCCCCCTAAAATGATGATCCAGTAATCAATTAGTGCCAAGATAGTATCACAAAGGCGTTCGATAGCCTGGCGAGCAAAGATTATCTGGACCTCCTCAACTGGAGAACTTCATCAGTGTCACTGACGCGTTCAATAACAAAGAAAGCTCCAGTTAAGGGTTCAACATTCCCAGTTCGCTGATGAGATGTTTAAAGGTTTTCTCATCGAGAGGTTTAGTAAAAACATCAGCTAACTGTTTGTCAGTGGGGATGAAATGAATTTCAATATCACCTTTCATAACATGATCTCGAATGAAATGATACCTGATATCAATATGCTTTGTTTTTGAGTGCATCACTGGATTGTGAGAGATAGCAATTGCACTGGTGTTGTCACAAAAGATTGGGGTCTTGGTATACTTCTGACCATAATCTAGTAACTGGTTTTTGATCCAGAGAATCTGGGCACAACAACTGGCCGCAGAAATGTACTCTGCCTCAGCAGTGGACATAGAGACTGAAGTCTGCTTCTTGCTGGTCCAACTCACCAGTTTTCCTCCAAGGAAATGACAACCACCAGTTGTGGATTTTCTATCAATCTTACAACCTGCATGATCAGAATCTGAATAACCCATTAGATCTAATCCTGAGCCTTTGGGGTACCAAAGACCAAGATTAGGACACCCTTTCAGGTATCTAAAGATACGCTTTACAGCGTGCAAATGTGATTCTTTAGGGTTAGCCTGAAACCTGGCACATAAACATGTTGCAAACATTATATCTGGTCGACTGGCAGTTAAGTACATCAGTGAACCAACCATACCTCTATAGTCAGTTATGTTAACTGGTTTGCCAGTTGGGTCAGAGTCCAAATTCAATGGTGCTGCAATAGGTGTGTTTTTCGATGGGATTGAATCATATTTGTATTTTCTTAACAAATCTCTGACATATTTTCCTTGGTTTATGAAAATTCCATTTTCAGTTTGCTTAATCTGAAGACCTAAGAAAAATGTTAATTCACCCATTAAACTCATCTCATATTCAGATGACATGATTTTAGAAAACTTTTTACACATTGCATCATCAGTTGAACCAAAAATAATGTCATCAACATAAATTTGTACCAATAAGATATTACCTCTTTCTTTCAAGATAAACAAGGTATTATGTCTTAGACCATACAATGCTTTGTTCAGTCTATAAACCCAATGAGGATGCTTCTCATCGATGAACCTGGAGTCTGCTTAACATAAACTTCTTCTTCCAATGTTCCATTAAGGAACGCACTTTTGACATCCATCTGGAAGACCTTGAACTGCAGATGGGCTGCATAAGCCAAGAATATTCTTATGGCTTCAAGTCTTGCAACTGGAGCAAAAGTCTCATCAAAGTCAACGCCCTCTGCTTGACAATAACCCTGGGCAACTAGTCTGGCCTTGTTTCTTACAACATGACCATCTTCATCCATTTTATTTCGGTAGACCCATCTGGTACCAATAGGTTCTTTCTTTAACCCTGGTGGACAAGGAACAAGCTCCCAAACATTGTTCCTTTCAAACTGGAGGAGCTCTTCTTGCATAGCTTCCACCCAGCTTGGGTCTGCCATAGCCTCGTCAATCTTCTTTGGTTCAATTAAAGATAAGAAGGTGACGTTTAAGCATTGCTCACTGGTGGCTCTTCTAGTCTGAACCCCACTAGTTGGATTACCCACAATCTGTTCAATTGGGTGGGCTTTAGTCCATCTAGTGTACTGACTAGGCTGGTGAACTACAATATCAGTGCAAGTCACCTGGAGATCTTCTTCAGTTGCAGCAGCATCTGGAGAAGGATCAGTCCAAACAACTTCTACATCCTCATCAGAGTCAATGAGGTCTCGATTGGCATCATGAAATTCCTCAGTTGAAGGTATTTCATGAGTAACTGGAGAAGTAGGTGCTTGAACTGGTGCTGATATTGGAGTGGCACGTACATCTGATCCAATCACCAATTCTTGTGGTAAGTTAAAATTGATGGAGGGATAAAATGATGTGTCACTGGTGCTTTTCTTCTTCTTGACTGGTTCCAGTTTGTTGTAACTGGAAGCATCTTCTGGTGAAACAACTGACCGATGAACTTGGTCAGTTTCACCAAAGTTGATTGGAATGACTGGAGAAATATCAAGGCTTGGTCTCTTGTTGATTGCTTCAGTTGATTCATCGAATGTGACATGAATTGTCTCATGCACCTTTTGGAGTCTATAATTATAAACTCTAAAGGCCTTTCGAATATCTGAATAGCCTAAAAATACCCCTTCATCAGCTTTTGCATCAAACTTTCCAAGCTGACTGGAATCGTTCAGTATATAAACTGGACAACCAAATACATGGAAATATCCAATATTTGGTTTACGATTCCTGAGTACTTCGTAGGCAGTCTTCTTATGTCTCTTGATGTAGACTGACCGGTTTTGGGTGTGACAAGCAGTTGCAACTGCCTCAGCCCAAAAACTGGTGGGAAGACCAGATTCAGATAGCATGCTTCTGGCCGCTTCTATCAGTGTACGATTCTTTCTTTCCACAACTCCATTTTGCTCTGGAGAGTGAACTGATGAGAAGTTTTGAGAAATGCCAGTGTCAGTGCAAAATGTTTCAAGTACCTTATTTTGGAATTCAGTACCATTATCACTTCGCAACTGACAAACTTTTCGAGTGTACTTGAGCTCAATTCTTTTGATAAGCGAGATGATTTCAGCAGGTGCATCACTTTTGGATCTGATGAATACCACCCAGCAATATCTGGTGAATTCATCAACCACAACTAGAGTGTATTTCTTTCCAGCTCTAGTTTGAACATTCACTGGACCAAAAAGATCCATATGAAGCATGTGAAGAGGTTCAGTGATGCTAAAATTTTGCCTAGTTTTGAAACTGGCTCTCTTCTGCTTACCCATCTCACACCCTGGACATGGCTTTTCCTTATTGAAGGAAATCTGGGGTATCCCATCAACCAGTTGTTTGCGAGACAACTTGTTAATGTTCTTGAAATTAAGGTGGGATAACCTTTTATGCCATAGCCAGTTGGTGTCCTCATCAGCTTTGGTATAGAAACATTGCTCTTTTGGAGCTGGTTCCATATCCATGATGTACACATTCCCTTTTCTTGGTGCAATCATCACCACTTTCCAATCCTTGTTAAATATGGTGCCTTGTGCAATATCGAACAATACTCTGAAGCCATCATCGCAAAGTTGGCTTACACTGATCAAGTTATATTTCAAACCATTCACAAATGCAACTCTTTTGAATTCGACTTGTCCATTATTGAGCACACCATATCCTTCAGTCTTTCCAGATTGATCGTTACCAAACGTCACTGTCGGTCCATCTTGGACAGTGAACTCTTCCAGTAGGGGCTTACATCCGGTCATAGTCCGGCCAGCAGCGCTGTCCAGATACCAGATATTTTTCTTTCGATCGCCCTACACACACACAAAAATCATTAGTTATTTTTGTGAACCCATCTTTTCTTGATGGGTCCACTGGACTTCTCTACAGAAGCCACAGTTGATTGTTGAGGTGTTGAACTGGAGGCTACATCTGGAGCATTATCACCAGCTCCAGGTGCAGAAGTAAAAACGATTGGTATTTGATACTTACTCACCTTAAGTTTACCAGATTTTGTTCCAGATGGAACATTCTTTTGTTTAGGTACACAAGGGAGTGATTTAATATTTTGTTTTAAAACTGGAGGTGGTGAACCTCCTTCCAGATTGTTAATCCGGGCAGTGCAACTCTGAACCTGCCGAGACAAAAGTTGGAGTTGCCTTTCCAGATTAACCAAACATTGTTTTGTTCAGGCAGTTGAACCTTGGACATTGGTTCAACTGGGGATTTAGTCTGTCGGGTCTTGGGCTCCTTAGACTTATGAGGTAAAGGCTTGTTACCAGTGGCCTTTTTGACTGGAGCTTTAGCCTGTTTGGCTCCAGTTTTAACCTCAATGGGGGTGGTCTCATTGGTTTCAGTTTCAACAGCTTCAGGTTGATCATAAGGTGTTTCAACCTGGAGAGCTGGAGGCAATGCATGAAGATCTGGTATAAGAGCTGCCATCTCCAGATCTTCAGATTTCCATGCATTTTTCTGGGCATCGATAGTTCTTGAAAATGCATCATAGTTTTTGCCAGATGCTTTTACCCAGGACTTGATAATCTTTTGAGCTTTTTTAAAATCACAAGACAGTTTTTGATTATCAAGTTCTAAAGCCTCAATCTTTAAAACTGACTCCTTGAGAGCCAACTGGACACTTTGCAAATCATTCAGTTGTGGTTTGACATTGTTTAGTTCAATTAAGATAGTGTCAAGATATCGTTCACTATCAGCTCTAACAGTTTCTACAAATGCCAAATCACCACTTAATGATTCAGCCAGGTCCAGTTTTAATTCAGGGTCAACCTGGTGATCATAATCACATACCTTTTTCAGTATGATGTCCACCCATCTTCCAGAGATGACATCATCTTTCACCACATGCTGCTGTTGTTGATCTTCCAAGGCCATGAAACACATGTCCCTTTCCTCTTCTTCATCATCAGATGAGTCATCAGAGTACTCCCATTTTCCCTCAGTTTGTGCCATTAAGCACTGATCCTTTTCCTTATGCATGGACAGGAGGGCAATCTGGGCCTTAAGCTGCTTGTATTTAGCTTTGTAGCTATCATCAGGCCGATTGTAATTAGGGACAGAGGGGCCAGTTTGGTTATTCAACTGACTAGATCTGCATTCCTTCATAAAATGACCTTTCTTGCCACACTTATAGCATGTAAGATTGGTCTTATCCAGAGAGCTGGAGCTGGAAGCATTGTTGGGGCCATTAAATCTTTTAGATTTATGCTTAAACCTATTAAAGGTTTTAGCAATCATGGCGACCAGATCATCATCGTCAGTTTCATCATAACCATCACTGTTTTCAGTGGTCAGCCCAGAGTTTAAGAAACTGTTTAACATCTCCTTCATCGAGTGTACCTGGACACTCTCAGCAGACATTAAAGCAGCACAAGGTCGCTCAATTGTATTAGCAACCTTGGGACTCTGAGCATGGTTCATGGCATCTTGCTCAGCCACAAGTCTTGCAGCATTATTATCTTCAGTGAATCTGAAGGCTCCATAGAGCGATGCAAGAGTGTGAGTGTGCAAGGTTTTACCTTGTCTCAAGACAAGAACCATGTTTTCCCATTTGGAAGGAAGAATATCACAAAACTTCTCAAGAAGAATATCCTTATCCTTCTCTACACCCAAACCTCTCAACTGATTGATGAGGCTAGAAAATCTGGTATATGTACCAGTTAAACTTTCATTGGGCAAGGCAAAGAAGGATTCATACTTCTTGTTCAAGGCAACTTTTCTGGTGACGATTGTGTCATCACCTCCTTCAAATTGAATCACTAATTCATCCCACATAGACTTGGCACTGGGAAACAACACAAGTGTTGGAATTAGGTCTTCAGGGACAGCCCCAAGGATCATGTTTTTCAGTCTGGTGTCCAAGTCCACCAGTCTGCGATCCTCATCAGACCAATGGTCTTCTGGCTTTTCCCTTGAGCCTCTTCTTCCAGTAGGATCAAGAAGAGGACTCACCCCAATGGACATAGGTATATATGGTCCATCCTTAAGGATTTTCAACATATACCTCTCAATACCACCAAAATGCAACAGCATTCTAGCTTTCCATGTACCAAAAGTCTCACTGTTTCCATCAAATTTTGGAACAGGAGTGTTTGAGTAATGTACATGGACGTGGTTTGGGCAGAAGGAGGAGGAGGGTTGGTGTTAACGTTTTGAAAAGGTTGTGCATTAGTGTTCGATGGGTTTTCACCTGAACCAGAACCATCTCCACCTTCAGTAGTGTTCATCTTTGCAGATCTAGGCAAGTTTATTAGCCTTCTGCTCTGATACCACTTGTAAGTCCCAACTTGTTAGATGGTACTACTGAAGACACCTCTATGTCGATGGTGGAGTTACTTTGCAATATACTTACTGAACTGGAGACGACCAGTTGCAGTGGTATATACCAAGTTCTAGATAGATTACTTATATAAAAGACAATAAGTAAAGAACAATGCAATAATACAAATAACTTGTAAACAATCTTGATGAGACAATATGTAGTTTTCAATGTGTAATTTATTTATTGATATTAAACAAATTACAAGGTTGATGCGGAACCAAGATAATACACGAATGTAAATATCCTAACAACCTATGAAATACAATTGATCTATACTCGGAATTTCTCTTCAACAATCGAAACACTTAAAGTAGTGAAATGTTCCTTTTAGCGATTGAGAGAATATTGCACAAGTTCACCAAGAATATTGCAGGTTTGCAAAGTAAGAAGTTATTCGTTTGTTTGTGAAGTAACTTGATTCTTGGTTGTGCAATGACTTGTATTTATAGGCAAAGTTAACATTTGGATGTTAACTTTAGCCGTACAAATGTGGTTGGGAGCATTTAAGGAATAGCATTTAATTCCTTAAAAAGCTATGTAAGGTCGCGTGTTAAAGTGACTTTACATAACCACCTTTATGTACCTTTTAGTACTTAAATAATAAGATAAGGCTTATTATCCGGGTAAAGGTACATAAAGTATACAAGTCAATTCCTCGTAATCAGTGTAAAGCTTTGTAAGGGCTTTCCACTGATGGTCTCCAGTTTGTAACTGACTAGAATGTCAACTGGGCTTCGCTGCCATTGTCATTCTCTTTCTTCCATTTGTTGTCTTCGACTTCAACTGGAATGTTTCTTCAACTTGGTCAGTTCTCAACTGGAGGAAGTCTTCAGTTGCGTTAACTGTATGGTGCAACTGGACTTCAATATATTTCTCGACAAATCATCTTGGTCACCAGTTTACTGGTCACCAGATGCAACTGGTGAACTGGTCAGTGTGAACTGGTGACTGGACAGTTCCAGGTGAACTGGACACCAGGTGCAACTGGTGACTGGTCAGTGTGAACTGGTGACTGTACAATTCCAGGTGAACTGGTCCTAACACTTTACTTAAATCTTTTTTGATGAAGGCACGAATATGAGGGGATAAATTAGAGATCTGATTCTACTATCAGTAGCAAGGAATGACCTGTTATCAACTTTGGGTTTCCAGTTCAAAAACAAAACCAAGCTTGGTTCAAGTGGTAGATGCGCTGTACATGAATTCGGAGGTCATGGGTTCGAATCAGCCTTATATATGCTTAAGTGGACACTGACGCCACATAAGAAAATGCTGACCAGGCTAAGAGAGCGCCATGTGAGCGCTTTCTGATAGCCTTTTAATATATATATTAAAAGGCTATCAGAAAGCGCTCACATGGCGCTCTCTTAGCCTGGTCAGCATTTTCTTAAGATAGTATAATGGGATGTAAAAGGTTGTTCAACCACAAAACTCGATCAAATGATGAGTGATAAATGAAATCACAAAAGCTATATATAGCCGATGGTTTCTTTGATACGTAATTTATGAACTTTCATTTACATGGACATGCTTATCTCTATCTATAATATAACTAAAAGAGGGGGTTGGGGGTACATTTGGCACCCCTAATCCCCCTCCTTTAGCCTAATCCTCCATCCTTATTAATCCTCTAATTTTTTAATATTAATCTAAATTAATTTACACTTTTTGGTTTTCCATCACCAATTTACACTTTAACCCAATTAAAATAATAATTTACACTTTTTGGTTTTCCATCACCAATTTACACTTTAACCCAATTAAAATAATTAACTTACACTTTTTGATTTTTCATCACCAATTTACACTTTAACCCAATTAATTAATTTAACTAATTTACACTTTTTGATTAATTATGTGCAAAGTATATAAAAAGAAAAAACCTTTTGTAGTTGATCGTAGCTTCTTTTTTTGTTGTCGTATGTGAGTTATATTATAGATTACCAATAAAACCGAAAAGTGTAAATTAATTAGTTTTAAATTGGGTGAAATTGTAAATTGGTGATGGAAAACCAAAAAGTGTAAATTAACTATTTTTAAGTGTAAATTGGTGATGGAAAACCAAAAGTATAATTAATTATTTTTAAATTGGGTTAAAGTGTAAATTGGTGATGGAAAACCAAAAAGTGTAAATTAATTATTTTTAAATTGGGTTAAAGTGTAAATTGGTGATGGAAAACCAAAAAGTGTAAATTAGTTGTTTTAGATTGGGGTTAAAGTGTAAATTGGTGATGGAAAACCAAAAAGTGTAAATTAATTTAGATTAATATTAAAAAATTAGAGGATTAATAAGGATGGAGGATTAGGCTAAAGGAGGGGGATTAGGGGTGCCAAGTGTACCCCCAACACCCTCTTTTAGTTATATTATAGATCATTATTATTATCTTTTAACATTGAATTCTTATGTCATTGTTATTATTATTTCTTTTAATTTAGGTTGAGTTTCGTTATGGCTTTTTCTTCAACAACAAAAAATATGACCACATTAGTTCATCTTGAAGATCTTAAGCCAACACATGTTAACCATCATTTACGACTCCGTGTTGTACATGTATGGACTGTTTCGGAGTGGAACAACCCGAAGAAAATCAAAACGTTCGAGATGGTCTTTGTTGATGAATTGGTATGTATTTTTCAAATTATATAGTTTACACTTTTAGAATATAAGAAACTGTAAATTTTTTATTTAACTAAAGTTGGAAAAAAAGGGTAAACTGTAATCAATATTTATATGGAGTTAATTTTCGTATGTTTCTTCTTTAGTTTTCGTATAGATTAAGTTGTGATATATGACTTAAGTAATCTAAATATTATATATTAACTTTTGTATTTATAATCTATATTAACTCTTAGTATTTATTACTCATTACTTCTTCAACTTTTCTATGAGTAGGTTTCTGATTACTTTAATATATTGACTTTGATTATTTTGATATCGTTTTGAAAGTAACTCATTAATGGTGTATACTTAAGATTTATGATTATATCTTTCTATAAGCTTTTAGATAAAAAGTCGAATTTTGTTATGAGTAAGATTATGATTATTTTAATATATCGACTATGATTATTTTGAATCTGTTTTGAAACTAGCTCATTAATGGTGTAATTTTTTAGCCGCTGTTATTCTATCATGGAAAAATGCTACATATTGAGATGGTGTTGAATGTTTTACTATGATTATTTAGCATGGTGGAACAATTCATCATTTTAGTTTGTGTATGACAGATATACTTCGACTCGTATGAAAAGCATGGTATCAATTTTAAATAATACCTTTAGATAAAACCCTTTGATCCACGTTATGTTTGGGATTTAACACAACAGGAGACGGCTTTGCAAGGTTTTTGGCTCGACTCTTTTTTTTTATCAACAATTTGTTTCCCTATCTTTCTTGCATTAGCCGATAAAATCATTTGATCGACGTTTGGAATTGGTTGGGTTCCTTTTTTATCCTGAATAATTTTCCTGGATCTGTATGCAAAGATGTTTATTCGATTCTTATGGTTAATTTGTTTGGGGTTTATTTTTTAAAATTGGATTAAATACATAGAAACACACTAGAGAACTTACCAGTTTTTTCCATGTTTTTTTTGCTATTTGCAGGGCACTATCATACATGCTCGGTCAATGGTGAATGGCGGAAAATTTTAGGAGTATTTTGACCGATGGAGTGGCTATTCAGCTAGCAAATTTCCAAGTTGATTTCGGTATATCTATTTAATATATTTGAATTCCAATTTTTTAGCTTTGATTAATATATTTTGAGACTACCCGTCATAACTAAAAGAGGAGGTTGGGGGTACACTTGGCACCCTTAATCCCCCTCTTTGAGCCTAATTATCCCTCCTTATTAATCCTCTATTTTTTAATATTTATATTTATTTAATAGTTATATTTATTAAGGCCGACCTTTATATTATTAATAAAAAAAGACTCCCAAAAATTATTATTATTTTATCATCTATATATATACAACCTAGAAAAAAACCCTCACATATTCTAAACCCCCCCAAAAAAAAATACGGCAAAAAAAAGAGCTACGATCGACTACGAAAAGGGTTTTTTTATTTATATACTTTATTCATAGCAATATGACCTGAGGAATTTCTAGGTGATCCACTCCGTACGGGTGAGTCCCTTTGAGAAATCCTTTTGGGTGAAACACTTGTTAACCTTTCTTTAACTTGTTTACCCTTATTCTTTCTCAATTGAATGTCTGTATCTTCAATATCTCTGTCACTTGAGTCATTAGACTGCCCTGATTTGCTGAGTTTACCCTTTTGTGGACACTTGCTTGCTACATGTCCTCTTTCTCTACAAATGAAACAAGAGATTCTGTCAATAGTTTTTATCCTTTTCTTTTTGTCCTTTTCACGATATGAGAACTTGGATCTTTATAAGTAATCTCTTGTAACTTAAGTTTTGTAGGTCGTTCTGAAGAAACTTTTGATTGAGCATTAGGGTCAGTTTCTGATTTAGTGAAAGAGAGGTTTTTGTTAAGCTTATTTGATATTGATTTTCTAGGACTTCTTTCTCTGAATTGTCTGTTCTTCTGCTCAAAGTCAGTTTTCCCAAACTTTATCAATCAACTCTGGCTCGATACTTTCCAAGGAGTACTCCTTTTCAGTAAACACTCTTTTACTTCCTTTAAGAGTGTGGTGAGTGATTGAACCTTTGTCATAAACATATTTGGTTGGTTTTGAAGATTCTGACTTCTCTTGATGTTCTTTAACATTGTTTGAAGAAGTCCTATTATCAGTATCACTCACTTTAACAATGGGATCATAAATATGGTTGACAGGAGGAGGTATCTCAACATTATAATTCATTTTGCCAGGGATCCCCTCAAAACTATGACAATCTCCATTCTTAATACATTCATATGCATGATGTGTCATAATTCGAATATCTCTCATTTTGTCAATTCGGGACTACAACTCAGTAATCTCAGATTGAGCTGTAAGTAGTTCCTTTTGAACAGATGCATACTCATCACTCAATTTTTTATGATTTTCTTGTCCCAATTGTTTTCTAAGATTAATCTCCTTCAACTCATTCCTTAAACGATCATTCTCTCGTTCACCACTTCTAAACTTGTCCGAAAAATCATTTTCTCTTTTAGTTAAGATGTTCACTTGTTTTTTTTTTGGTTAATGGGATATCCCTGTGAATTTTATACCATCACCAAAAAATCATTACAAAGCAAGTAACATGGCTAAAAACCATACTAGTTCATAAGCATGAAGCAATCATGCTATGTTAACAAGCGAAAAAACGCTACCTATTAAGGAAACAAGAGACATACTAGCTATACAGAAAAAAACTAATATGTATCAAACAAGACAAATTGCAGCTTCAAACATCATAGACCCCAAGAGAATGTGGTAACCTCCAAGCTTTGACAAAGCGCTCAACTTGTGACGTATTTTTGAACCGCAAAGTAACAAGTTTCAGTCGTATATTTGTTGCCACAAGATCCCGAACCTGCTCCATCTTCCTTGACGTATTAGAGAATAATCTATTGTTCCGCTCTTGCCAGATGTAGTAAGCAGTTGCAGCGACCAGCAGCTTGCCAATAACCGTCCTTGCAGATTTCGACTTGGCACGCTGAATAAGCCAATTGGTAATATCATCCCAAGAAGCACTCACAGAAGCCATTTGAGCTAAGTGTCGAACTTGATTCCAAACCTGGCTGGAAAACGAACACTCAAAGAAAAGGTGATTACACGAATCAGGTCCATGTTGGCATAATGGACAGCAAGTCAGATTATAGTTCATATTCCTGCCTTTGGACCATTTAATCATCCTAACTTGGGTCGACAATTTATCTTGCATAATAAGCCACATTAAGAAAGCATGCCTTGGTATCATTTGAGGGAACCAAACAACATTACACCAAGGTACAACTTCACGTTTGACCCGGATAGTTTCCCAAACAACAGAAGATGAGAAATTCTGTTCATTCCCCTTATCATCCTTCCAAATTAAACGATCAGTAGAGTGAGCTGCAAGATCGCATAGGGGCAGGTTAATTAACACAGGAAAAAGGTCATACCAAGCAATTGGAAACTTCCAACAGCCCTCCTCAGTTAAATCAGCAACTGTATCATTCAGATTAAAACCTGCATTAGCTATCTCACGCGGAGTGATGTGATTCCGAATGGGACAAATCTCATTCCATTTATCAAACCACATAGAGGAAGTCTTGCCATTACCGATTTGTTTCCACAAGAAAGGTCGAATACAGTCTCGCAATTGTAACAGCTTACGCCAGCCCCACGAACAATTCTGTGGGATTGGGACATCCCAAAAGCTTCGACCCTTCAATCTATATGACTGAATCCACTTAACCCATAGAGATTCCCTATTACTTAGAAGGCTCCATATATGTTTAACCATTAGAGCTCTATTCACATCTACAATACGTCGAATGCCAAGCCCTCCCTCAGCCTTTGGAGTACATAGGGATTTCCATGCAACCTTAGCTTTTCCTTTGATCGAATTCCCTTGATTCCATAAGAAAGCCCTCATTTTCATCTTTAAATCCTCAATAATTCTGTGTGGAAGAATAAAGACCGAAGCCCAGTAGATATGTAATGAAGACAAGACCGATCTTATAAGTTGGAGCCTCCCAGCAAAATAAAGAGACTTATTCTTCCAGTCAGTTATTCGTTTTTCCATGCGTTCAACTAAAACCTTGCAGTCCTTATACAATAATCGAGTGGAAACAAGTGGGACTCCAAGGTATTTGACCGGCAATAATCCTTCTTCAAATGGCATAATATCCAAGATAGATAGCTTTACCTGATTCGACACATTGCAAAAGAAAATGGTACTTTTAGGCAGACTTGGTAAAAGGCCCGACATGCTACTGAACGTATTGATGGAGTCCATAATGCTTCTAGCAGATCTTGTATCACCACGAGAGAAGATAAACAAATCATCAGCAAACCATAGATTAATGATGCTTTGTTTCTCACACTTATTATGCAACCTGAAGTTGGAAGACAAAGACATAGAATTATTCAAAATTAGCGTTAGTACTTCCATAACTAAGGTAAATAAATATGGCGACATAGGGTCTCCTTGTCTCAATCCTCGCTTTCCTTTAAAATACCCGTGGAGATTGCCATTAATACTTAGAGAAAACGAAGCAGTAGAGACACAAATCATAATCCAGTTAATCATAACAGGATGGAACCCAAAACCACAAAGAATCTCCTTTAAAAACCTCCAATCCACCGTATCATAAGCCTTCTGAATGTCAATCTTAAATGCATATCTTGGAGGGCCAATATTACGGTGATAATTGTGCATTAACTCTTGAGTCAGGAGGATATTATCAGAAATGAGTCTCCCAGGCACAAAAGCATATTGGTTAATACTAACAATATCATGGAGCCCTTCCTTTATTCTATTGGTAATGATCTTGCTAATACACTTATAAATGGTGTTGCAACAAGATATAGGCCTATAATCATTTATGAAGGATGGTGTAGAAACCTTCGGGACCAAAGCAATGAAAGTGTGATTGATTTGCTCGAGGATTTTCCCATTACGAAAAAATTCATGCACTGCAAGACACACCTCCTCGCCAACTACATTCCATGCACTTTTGAAGAATTCAGAAGTATAACCATCTGGACCAGGTGCTTTATTTTCTCCAATATTGAAGATGGCTTGCTTGATTTCCTCATCCGTGACAGCCCTAACCATTTTTAAAGCCTTTTCATGATCCAACGTCTTGGTGAACAAAGCCGGAGAAGGACTACCCATTTTTTCACCTTCCATACCCAAAAAATTCATATAATGAGTTACAAAAGCTTTTGGTGCATCTCCACCTTCATAGGTAATACCATGCATGTCCTTAATTATTTCAATACGAGACCGGTGGTTATTGCATTTTAATGACTTATGAAAGAAGGCAGAATTGGTATCACCCACTTGGAGCAAAATGAAAAGCATGTACAGAAATATGTTCACTTGTTGTCTCAGGAGTGATTTTTCTTCTTGATCCTCATCTAGTCTCTTTTGTAAATCATTGACCTTTAGATACAATTCACATGTTTGAGATATTTTAAAGTTATCCTTGCAAACATTAATTAATGAATGCAAAGAGAAATCTATACGTTGGTCCGGAGCATGCAAATTTATCATGAAGGTAACTAAATCCCTTACTCCCAAATTCTCAGGAATCTTTACATTTTCAGTCTTTAAAACTTCTTCTTTTGAACGATTATCACCGTCTTTTATGCTTGATGTTCCTCCTTTTAGTGAGAAATTTTCAGATGAGGTGAGAGGAACGCTTTCATTGAGAGGGCGATTCATCTGAATGATCATTACTGCTTCTTGAATCAACTTCAGCAACGTAAGCGTTATCTTCTTCATTAACAGTTAAACTCCAGTCATATGATCCATCTTGCTGCTGGACCACTAATGCTCTTAATGTATTTTGATCAACTGGGCCTAGTTTTCCATTTGATTCATCATAGAATGACCTTTGTTTTGAGATATTAGAAGATGACTGTACTGTTCCACCTTGATGAAGGTTATGATGAGTCACAATAGACCGATCAACCTTCATAGGTCTCCGGCATTCCCTAGCAAAGTGTCCTATTCCCTCGCAATTGTAACACTTAATCTTTGACTTATCAAAGCCAAGCTTGGAACCCATGACCTTTTGCCCTGTTCTTGAAAAGAACCGTTTAGCCCGAAGAGTCAGCATAGCCATTTGCTATTGCAGATCCATCTCTTCTAAGTCCAAAGGATCAATTTGCTCATAGTCTTCATCTATAAGACTAGGGTCTTGAACCTTTCCTTGGATAAACTGTTCATATGATGTCATGAATGGCGCAAGAACGGATAAGTGACTTTCCGCACAATTGACACTTATAGGCACGGTGGAACTAGCACTGGAGGTAGGATATCCACGATTGCCTGAATTGTTGCTCTGACTTAAAACAAGAAATCTGTTCCCTTCAGAGTCAAACAAGATCTTCTGTAAGTCAACATCTTCACTCAGGAATGCCTTTGTGCTTCCTTCTGGGGAACTTGGACTTACATTGATCGTAGGCCTACCGTAATAAAGCTCGGGAATCTGAGCATTATTATATCCTGCTTCCCTCCGTTTTAGTTTCATTTCTTGTCCCCTACACTTAGCAACTATTTGAGTTAAAGACATGCCGCCGAAATCTGCTTTCTCTTGCAAAGTGGTAATATAATAATTCCACTTTTCTCGCAAAGAGCTCAAAAATTTCTCGACCTTCTCTTTCTTAGAATACGTAACCTCAAATGCTTGCAACTCTGCTAGCAAATGATAATATCGTATAATTAGTTGATCTAAGTTTTCACTTCTTAACCCATTAAATACATTATACTGATGCTTTAGAAGGTCTCTTCTATTCTTTTTAAGTGTTTCATCCCCTTCACAATGATTTTTTAATGCTAACCAAAGTTCTTTTGATGTATTGAATCCATTAAATAAATGTAATATATCTTGTGGCAATGACATTTTTAAACATGATAGTGCCTTTTTCTCTGCCTCATATAATTTTTTATCAGATTCGGTCATATCTTGGTAAGCATATACTTTGTTAACACCACTGTCCTCATATGTTGGGACTTTATATCCTTCTATCATACAAGTCCACATTCTAATATCGGTGAATTGCATAAAGGATTCGAATCGACCATTCCATGAAAAGTATTGATCAATGATCATCAGTTTAGGTGGTGAATTACCCTTACCGGTTTTTTGATCCATTAGTATTAATTGGTTAAGATAGTTTGCTGTCATTGTGTATGTTGTTCAACTTATAAACACGCAAATACACAAGAACAAGCAAAGAGGGAAACACGCAAATGAAACGCGCAAGGTGTAGGAACACGCAAATCTAGGAACACGCAAAATTCAAGAAACACACAAAGTTCAAGAAACACACAAAATCTCAAGAACTCTCAAAATTTCAAGAACAATCAAAACACAAAAACACTCAAAAGCGTTAGTAATAACGAAACGCGCAAAAAGGTACAATGCACAAGAACACGCAAAGTACACTTTTCAAGAACACACAAAACACCACTTTTACACAATTTCTTAGATCCCGAACCCAATATTGCTCAAGGATCAACGACACTATGAGAAAGTGTTACTAGGATATAGATTAATCTATTTTTGGCATCAAGTTTGAACCTTTATTTCAAACACGCGTCCAAAGAGTAAGGATATGTCGAGGTGCGGAAATTCCTCGAGATAACCCACGGTTTTATATCAACCTTTAGATGATATATATAACACTATATATATATATATCTTTTTGCGTGAATATAAACACTCGGGGAACGGCTCTCCGGACTCACTTTACCAAACACGTGGTAATCTAAATCTACGAGCCGTTCGGGGGCCGGGTGTGTGTTTGCGGTTCGTGCACGAGACGAGTATTACCCACAAGACAAACTATGCGTGTTCTTAGTTTTCTCTCTAGGATTTACTCGTTTCTCTCTCTACATTCTTGTCCAAACGCGCATGAACACACACCCATATATATAGGCACGCCCAGAAACACGTATATCATGATGGGTTTGCGTGTTTCTTTGGGCCAGGCCCATTAGGGTTTTGGCCGTTTGCGTGTTTCCCTGAACACACAAAACTGTTTGAGAGTTCTTGTGGTCAAGCATACTTTTGCTTGTTTCCACAGAAACTCTCAAACCATTTGAGAGTTCTTATGAACAAGCATACTTTTGCTTGTTTCTTAGAAACTCTCAAATGACCATTTGAGTGTTCTTACTTGAACAAGCAAAACTTTTGCTCGTTCCTAAAAACCCTCAAATAACACTTAGGATATGTTGAGTTAATGCCTTTACTGCTGTCAAGACGCAGAACAGACATTACACTCAGAGTTAATGTCTTTACTGCTGTCAAGACGCAGAACCGACATTAACTCACTAATGTTTCAACTGCTGTAAATATACGCATAAACAACATTAGCTTTCAACAACATTTCTACTGCTATGAATACGCAGAAACAACGTCGTCTATATTACCCATTGGAAGTTTATATTTAAGATAATGTTTATCCTGCTGTAATTCGCAGAAACACAGTTATCTTAACTTCCCTTTGGAAGTACATTAAGTTAATATCCCAACTGCTGTTAAACGCAAAAACAATATTAACTTAATGACTCTTTACATGTTATGTCTAAAACCTGCAAAATACAAATAATAAACAAACACATAAACATAAAAGGATCCCAATTGGATCAACAATATATGCCAAGGTAATATTATTGACAGACGGTAATTACAAGAAAATTACAAGACTTGAATATATAAACAAATATACTTCACATATCTAGAATGCTCATGTCACTGAGAATCATGCACTAACAGCGACCTCGTATATGTTTGTCGGCATCGTATTAGAAATTGACCTCGTATTACAAAAATGACCTCGTAATTTTAATTTAGCATCGTATATGGGTCTTGTTAGTGCATGTTTCTCGGTGACAAAAGCATTCTAGATGTGTTACATATATTTGTATATATTCAAGTCTTGTAATTTATCTTGTAATTACCATTTGTCAATAATATTACCTTGGCATATTTTGTTGATCATATTGGGATCCATTTATGTTTATGTGTTTGTTTATTATTTGTATTTTGCAGGTTTTAGACATAACATGTAAAGAGTCATTAAGTTAATATTGTTTCTGCGTTTAACAACAGTTGAAATATTAACTTAATGTACTTCCAAAGGGAAGTTAAGTTAACTGTGTTTCTGCGTATTTACAGCAGGAGAAACAGTAACTTAGTTAATACTTCCAATAGGTAATATAGACAATGTTGTTTCTGCGTATCTACAGCAGTAGAAACATTGTCGTTAGCCAATGATTGGTTCTGCGTATATTTACGGCAGTTTAAACATTGGCTGAGTTAATATCGGTTCTGCGTCTTGACAGCAGTAAAGATATTAACTCTGAGTGTAATGTCGGTTCTGCGTCTTGACAGCAGTAAAGACATTAACTCAATATATCCTAAGTGTTATTTGAGGGTTCTTAAGAACAAACAAAAGCATGCTTGTTCAAATTAAGAACACTCAAATGAATTTGAGAGTTTATGAGAACAAGCAAAAGTTTGCTTGTTCATAAGAACTCTCAAATGGTTTGAGAGTTTCTGTGGAAACAAGCAAAAGTATGCTTGACCACAAGAACTCTCAAACAGTTTGTGTGTTCAGGGAAACACGCAAACAGGCCAAAACCCTAATGGGCTTGGACTTTGGGAAACACGCAAACCCAATGGGTTTTGCGTGTTTCTGTCCCTTGCCTATATATAGTGGTGTGTGTTTGGGTGTTCCAATAAGAGTGTAGTGAGAGAAACGAGCAAAACCTAGAGAGAGAAAACCAAGAACACGCACGGTTTGTCTTGTGGGTACTCGAATCACGCACGAACCGCAAACACACACCCGGTTTGGATGGCTTGTAGACTTAGGTTACCACGTTGGTTGGTAAGGTTTGTCCGGAGAGCCGTTTCACTATAGTAACCAAATACGGGTGTTTATATTCACGCAAAAAGATATATATATATATATATATATATATATATATATACATATATATATATAGAGATATATATATATCATAAAAGGTAGATATAGAAACCGTGGGTTATCTCGAGGAATTCCGCACCTCGACATATCCTTAAGTCAATCTCGGTTCGGTAAGACCCGGGGGACTTACAACTGGTATCAGAGCCATAGGTTATTAACAACCTTGGTTCGAGATTGATCACGGTTTGGGTATCCCGTTTTTGCGTGTTCTTAGGTAGAGAAGTGTTTTCGGGTGCGTTTTGGAATAAAGGTTCAAACTTGACGCCAAAATAAGACATATCTCATTCCTAAGATCATTTTCTCAAGTTTTCATTGATCAAGGAACAATATCGGGTTCGGGATCTAAGAAATTGTGAGAAAATTGGTGTTTGCGTGTTCTTGGTACTGTACCATTTGCGCGTTTCTTGGTACTGTACCTTTTGCGTGTTTTGTTAATAACAAGGCAATTTATGTGTTTCTTGGTTTGCTTGTTCTATTTGAGAGTTCTTGAGGATTTGCGTGTTCCTACCTCTTGCGTGTCTCATTTGCGCGTTTCCCTTTTGCGTGTTTTTGTGTGCGTCACTACTAGAAACAGGGCTATTCTTGACGCGCAATGCGCGTCATAAAGGGGTCAGATGACGCGCAAAAGCGCGTCAAGGAAGGACCAGTCATAAATTTTCATGACCCGCATTTGGGCGTCATCCGTCTATGACGCGCACTTATGACCCTCGGTTTATGACGTGCGTTTTTGCGTGTCATAACCTATTTTTTTTTTTTTTTTAAATAATTTTTTTCAGTTCCTAATTTTCTATTAAATGAGAATTAAAAACCTGATAATACAAAATTAAAAACACAAATATCAAAATAACGCATTTCATATATATATATACATCAAAACAATTTAATTATATAATTTCTTTTTTTCCGGTAAAGGCCGTCACCCCTGGTTCGATTTATATATTAACAATAAAAAACAGGCGTATTGACTGAATTGTCAATACGACTTTTACAAGCATGCACGAAAGTGCCATGTCCAAAATAAACAAGGGAAATAACCCAAACAAGCTAACCTAGCCATACAAAGCATTCCACTAAGCTATTTGAGTGAAACAAGCACCTCAAACATGCACATCAACTAATACCAAGACAAATGAGAGGGACACATTTACAAGGCAACCGAAATTACCTCAAACATGCACATCAACCTGTCCAAGTACCAGTGAGAGGGACACATTTACAAGATGCCTATAGCACCACAAATACAAAGCATTACAAAGAAAACAAAGACCTAATTAGTAACATGCAGCAAAGACTTAGGCAATTTCCAGACTTCCACAATCCCTTCCGTTCGTATCTTCTTCTTGAACCTAAATGCAAGTAGCTTGAGACGAACCGTAGCCTTAATAACTTCAATTAATTGGTGGGCAGATCTCTTACTTTTGTTGAATAAACGTGAGTTCCTTTCCTGCCAAATAAAGTAAGTAGAAGCTGCAAGAAGTAACTTTGCAATAATAACATCAGCTCTTTCCCTCTTAGCAAAGGAAATGAACGAATTCACAATTACATCCCATTGAACAGAATAATGATCCAAATCTGCATACGCACAAATCCCTTTCCAAACTTGTGTAGCATAAGAGCATTCAAAGAATAAATGATCATGAGAATCCGCCTGCAACTCACACAAGGCACAAACCATAGGAATATCCGTGCGCCCATGAATCTCCCATGAAGATAATAAATCTTGTGTTTTGAGCTTACGCTTAAACACAAGCCACAAATGAAATGCATGCTTTGGGATACAATGTGTAAACCAAACAACATTAAACCAAGGAACCTCCAAACCTCTTAGCCGTAGAGTCTCCCATGCCATAGTAACAGAAAAATCTTGAAATCCATCACTATTCTTCCAAAATAGCTCATCCTGTTTATGTTGTACAAGAGCGGGAACCTGAACATTTTGAAACTTATCATTCCACTCCACAGGCCACACCCAAGCATTGTCAGAAATCAAGCTAGAAACAGTATCCTTAATGCTTTTTTTTCGGTAAAGGCCGTCACCCCTGGTTCGATTTATATATTAACAATAAAAAACAGGCGTATTGACTGAATTGTCAATACGACTTTTACAAGCATGCACAAAAGTGCCATGTCCAAAATAAACAAGGGAAATAACCCAAACAAGCTAACCTAGCCATACAAAGCATTCCACTAAGCTATTTGAGTGAAACAAGCACCTCAAACATGCACATCAACTAATACCAAGACAAATGAGAGGGACACATTTACAAGGCAACCGAAATTACCTCAAACATGCACATCAACCTGTCCAAGTACCAGTGAGAGGGACACATTTACAAGATGCCTATAGCACCACAAATACAAAGCATTACAAAGAAAACAAAGACCTAATTAGTAACATGCAGCAAAGACTTAGGCAATTTCCAGACTTCCACAATCCCTTCCGTTCGTATCTTCTTCTTGAACCTAAATGCAAGTAGCTTGAGACGAACCGTAGCCTTAATAACTTCAATTAATTGGTGGGCAGATCTCTTACTTTTGTTGAATAAACGTGAGTTCCTTTCCTGCCAAATAAAGTAAGTAGAAGCTGCAAGAAGTAACTTTGCAATAATAACATCAGCTCTTTCCCTCTTAGCAAAGGAAATGAACGAATTCACAATTACATCCCATTGAACAGAATAATGATCCAAATCTGCATACGCACAAATCCCTTTCCAAACTTGTGTAGCATAAGAGCATTCAAAGAATAAATGATCATGAGAATCCGCCTGCAACTCACACAAGGCACAAACCATAGGAATATCCGTGCGCCCATGAATCTCCCATGAAGATAATAAATCTTGTGTTTTGAGCTTACGCTTAAACACAAGCCACAAATGAAATGCATGCTTTGGGATACAATGTGTAAAAAAAAAAAAAAAAAAACAAAAATTGAAATGCATACCCCCGCCTCCCCCCCCCCCCCCCCCCCCCCCCCCAACCCCCCCATGCTTTGGGATACAATGTGTAAACCAAACAACATTAAACCAAGGAACCTCCAAACCTCTTAGCCGTAGAGTCTCCCATGCCATAGTAACAGAAAAATCTTGAAATCCATCACTATTCTTCCAAAATAGCTCATCCTGTTTATGTTGTACAAGAGCGGGAACCTGAACATTTTGAAACTTATCATTCCACTCCACAGGCCACACCCAAGCATTGTCAGAAATCAAGCTAGAAACAGTATCCTTAATGCTTTTTTTTCGGTAAAAGGCCGTCACCCCTGGTTATAAAATTAATATAAAATGAAAATTCAGGCAATCTAGTTGAGTACTAGATTGACTATTACAACCATGCACTACGTGCAAAAACCACTTAAAACAGGAAAACACACTACAAGCTAATAATTACACATGAGAATTACAAACCTCTAACTATCATGAATAATTAAAGAAGAAAGATCCCATGCAATTCGTAGCTCGTCCACTCTTTGAGTCTTCTTGAACCGAAAAGTAAGTAGCTTTAATCGAATGGTGTGAATAATTTCATTAACAAGTTGATCAGCACTCCTCTTCTTCTTAGCAAAAAGCCGAGCATTACGTTCTTTCCAAATATAGTAAACCGAAGCTGCTAGAGAGAGCTTGGTCACCACACTAACAACAGATTTCTTATGCGCGAACTGTAGAATATCAGCCACAATAACATCCCACCCTGAAAGACTCGAATGAACTAGAGGCTTTCCACAAATAGAAGACCAAACCTGTGATGAGAAACTACAATCAAATAACAAATGAGAATGTGAATCAGATTGTGTCCCACATAGAGGACATAACAAAACGTTCCCATCCGATCCATCAACCAAGTCCCAATCTCTAAGCATATCTTGTGTTTTAAGCTTCCTCAATACGACTAACCATAATATAAACGAGTGTTTGGGAATACATTGAGAGAACCAAACTGATGCGTAAATCACGCGACAAACGACAGCGGAAACTATTTTTGGTATTTTCTGGATTTTATATGAAACAAACAACTAAACGAGACAATAAAGTAAAATGATAGATAAAAAGAATCCATCACCAAGACTCGTAAAGGCTAAGCCACCGGAATCAAGGATAAAGGAAACACTCCGCCCCACCACTACAATCGATAAAGGTCTAGCCACCACGACTATAGATAAAGGGAAACCGAAGATTTAAAAGACCTCACCACAATATTTGATAAAGAATAAATCACCACTTGATAAAGAATAAATCACCACAAATATTGATAAAGGGGTCACTCCTAACCACCAAGATCAAAAGATCTATAAAGGTAAAAGAAGATTTTTGTAAGAAATAGAGGCTGCTCTATTAATTTTCATTCAACATCAACTTTTTTTTACAATGAGAAATAAAGGCCTTATTTATAGCCACATACTCTTACCTAGGAATCAACGACAAAATAATAAAATAATACAAAAGCTGTCATGTGCAAGCCACTAATTAATTTGGACCAATAGGAAATAGACACATAAGGCTTCTAGAAACAATCCTCTTCAAGTGGCCCACAATATCGTTAGGAATATTAATGCTTTTGCACGCTCCTCCTTGATCCACTAAAAAGCTGCCACGCGTCCATACCCACGTCCTTATTGACCCCACACAACCTTCAGTTAAAAGCAAACTTTATTATAGACAACTGGAGCATTCATCTGGAGTACTTCACTAGTGGCCTTCAGTATTCACTACTGGAGCCCTTCAGATGCAACTGGAGCTCGTCAGATGCCACTGGTGATAATTCCCACTGGAGCAAGGTCACTACTGGAGATTGAGTTGTTTCAGAAAATAGATGGTTAAAATGTGATACAGCTGGCAATATTAACATTGCTTGTTCAGACTGCATGGTTCGCTCAGACCCCTTCTTCAGTTTAGTCAACTGCTTTTCTCCAGATTCCTCCAGCTCAGTTTCAGTCAAACTTGGTTCGTTGAATCTGGACATTCCCGCATCATTCTCCCCCTCTAAAAAGAGACTTGTCCTCAAGTCTTCGAGATACTCATCCTCCAGGTAGGGCATCAGATCACCAACATTGAATGTACTAGAGACTGACATATCTCCAGGAAGTTCAACTTTGTAAGCATTTTCTCCATATCTCTCCAGAATCTTGAATGGACCGTCAGCTCTGGGCATCAGTTTGCTTTTTCTCTTGGCTGGAAATCTTTCCTTTCTGAGATGCACCCAAACAAGATCACCCGGTGAAAAACTGGGCTGCTTCCTGTTCTTGTTTGCCTTGGCCTTGTAACTGGCATTTGCTTTCTTAATTCTGGTCTTCACTTGTTCATGAATCTTCTTGATTTCTTTTGCTCTGGTCTCTGCTTCAACACTTGCCTTTGGTTCAATCGAAAAAGGAATTATATCAATAGGAGTCAGTGGATTGACACCATAACAAACTTCAAATGGGGATTTACTGGTGGAATAATTTGGAGCTCTATTGAAGGCAAACTCAGCATGAGCAAGCTTCAGATCCCAATCCTTCAGCGTCTTCTTTCACCAGTGTTCTTAATAACATACCAATTGTTCTGTTCGTGACTTCAGTCTGTCCATCAGTCTGAGGATGGTGAGACGTACTGAACATCAATCTGGTACCCATCAGTCTCCATAGAGTCTTCCAGAAATAGCTTAAAAACTTCACATCTCGATCAAAAACAATGGATTTAGGAATTCCATGTAATCTGACAATCTCCTTAAAGAACAAATTCGCTACAGCTGAAGCATCATTTGTTGTATTACAAGCAACAAAATGAGCCATTTTTGAGAATCTATCAACAACAACCATTATAGAATCTTTTCCCCTCTGGGTTCTGGGCAGTGCAACAATAAAGTCCATACTGAGATCTTCCCAAGGTTGGTTTGGAACTGGAAGAGGAGTGTACAAACCTTTGTGAAATGTTGTCTTTGCCTGGTGACAAGTTGGACAGCGACTGATAATACTCTGGACGTCCTTCAGTAGACTTGGCCAGTAGAAGTGTTCAGTCAGAATCTCTCCAGTTTTGTTGATTCCAAAATGTCCAGCTAGACCTCCCCCATGTGCTTCCCTTATTAATAAATCTCTTATCGAACCCCTTGGAATGCACAACTTACCATTCTTGAATAAGAAACCATCTTGAACAGTGAATGGTCCTTTCAGATTAGCTTCAGTAACTTTCTCAGAAAAATCTGGATCAGCAGCATATAACTCCTTAATGAAAGAAAATCCAAGTACTCTTGCTTCCAGAACTGATAATAAAGAATATCTTCGTGATAGTGCATCAGCAACAACATTGCAAACTCCAGCCTTGTGCTTTGAAACAAATGAATAAGACTGCAAGAACTCTACCCACTTTGCATGTCTGGCATTAAGCTTGTGCTGACCATTTATAAACTTTAGTGCTTCATGATCAGAAAACAATACAAACTGTTTCGGTTTCAGATAATGTGACCAGTGAGTGATAGCACGAATAATTGCATAGAATTCTTTGTCATAAGTACTATACTTCAGTTTAGATCCATTCAGTTTCTCACTGAAGTATGCGACTGGACGACCACTTTGCACCAGTACTGCACCAATACCCACACCACTTGCATCACATTCAAGTTCAAATAGCATGTCGAAATCTGGTAAAGATAGAACTGGAGCTGAACTGAGCTTCTCCTTCAGTGATTCAAACGCCAGTTGGGCTGAACTTGGCCAGTTGAACACACCTTTCTTCAGACAGTCGGTAATCGGAGCTACAACTGTAGAGAAATTCTTGATAAATCTTCTATAAAATGATGCCAGTCCATGAAAACTTCTAACTTCAGTGATGGTTGTAGGAACTGGCCATGACTTGATAGCATCAACCTTCGAAGGATCCATAGAAATTCCATCCTTGGACACAACATACCCCAGAAATATAACACTGTCCACCATAAAATCACATTTCTCCAGTTTTCCATACAACTGGTGTCTTCTTAGCAGTTCAAATACTTTTTTCAGATGACCAACATGTTCAGCTTCAGATTTAGAGTACACCAGAATATCATCAAAGTAAACAACAACAAACTGACCTATAAGTGGTCTCAGAACTTCATTCATTAGCCTCATGAAAGTACTTGGGGCATTTGATAAGCCAAAAGGCATCACTAACCATTCATACAAACCTCCCTTGATTTTGAAAGCAGTCTTCCATTCATCTCCATCCTTCATTCTTATCTGGTGATAACCACTTCTGAGATCAATCTTTGAAAACACTCTAGAGCCATGTAACTCATCAAGCATATCATCCAATCTGGGAATAGGATATCTATACTTAATAGTTATATTGTTGATGGCTCTGCTGTCAACACACATTCTCATCGTTCCATCTTTCTTTGGGACTAGTAGAGCAGGAACTGAACAAGGACTCATGCTTGCTCTGACATAACCCTTCTCGACCAGTTCATCTACTTGTCTTTGTAATTCTTTGGCTTCATTAGGAGAACAACGATAAGCAGCTTTGTTTGGAAGAACTGAGCCTGGAACCAAGTCAATCTGGTGCTCAATACCTCTAACTGGAGGTAAACCTTCAGGTAGATCTTCAGGAAAAACATCTCTGAACTCCTTCAGTAATGACTTCAGTAAACTGGGACTTCAGTGGACTTCTTCTCTTCAGACTTTTCAATGACCAGTAGCATTAGAACTGGAGAGCCTTCAGATAACTCTTCTTCAACTTCAGATTGAGATAAAAACAAAGGCTTACTGGACTGATCCTTCTTGACTTTCATCAGTTCGGTGGGCTTCAAAGAAGTCAGTGTGACCTTCTTTCCACTTATATTCAGAGAATATGAATTCATACGACCATCATGATGAACATAATTATCAAATAACCATGGTCGACCCAACAAAATGTGACAGGCATCCATGGGAACAACATCACATATAATTTTATCTTGGTAAACTGACCCAATTAAAAAGGGAATAGTGACTTGTCGATTTACCTTTACTTCAGAACCTTCGCTTAACCATTGCAACTTGTAAGGTCTGGGATGCTTCACTGTTGGTAGTTCCAGTTTCTCTACCATGTAAGTTGAAGCAGCATTTGCACAACTGCCACCATCGATGATCAGATCACATACCTTGCCTTTCACTGTGCATCTGGAGTGGAAAATATTCTCTCTCTGAGCAGTATCAGCTGTAACTTCATCAGTATGCATCACTCTCCTGACAACCAACATTTCTCCCACATCTGCACCAACATATGATTCTTCATCTTCTTCTTCATCGTACACTGGCTCACCTTCTTCAGTGTCGACATCTGGCAAACATTCAATTTCTCTTGCAGTCAATGCTCTTTGATTAGGACACTGGGCCTGGAAGTGACCAAAGCCATGACACTTGAAATATTTTCTTCCAACTGGTTCTTTAGAAGCTCCAGTTTCTTTTTCTTTCCCTCTGGAGGATTTCTGAGCAGCTTCAGTAAATCTGGCAACTGGTTGACTAGCAACTGGTTGACTTGCACTGGCAGGAACCTTACTGAATGACTTGTACGGAACCTTCTTCTTCAGTTGTCTTTCAATCTGGATAGCCAGTTTACATGCACCTTCGTATGTCCAGATAGGCTGCAATTCAATCTTCTCAGTAATGGCAGCGTTCAGACCACCAAGAAATCTGGCTATAGTGTGCTCTTCAGTTTCATTCACACCAGTTCTGGTCTTCAGATGCTCAAACTCTCTAATGTATTCTACAACCTTCTTAACTCCTTGCTTCAGATTGTTCATCAGTAAGTACTGGTCTTGCTTGTACGACTGGGGAACAAATCTCTTTTGCATAACTTCCTTCAGTTTGGACCAAGTCTTGATTTTGCTTTTGCCTTTATATTCCCTTTCAGACTTCATGTTATCATACCAGGATGAAGCATATTTCTTCAGTTTAATAATGGCAACTTTGAAGCTTTTTTCTATCATCATAACCTTTTATCTCCATAATCCTGTCCATCACCTGGACCCATTCAAAATACTCTTCTGGGTTAGAAGACCCATTAAAATCTGGTGGATCTATCTTAATATCCCTAGTATCATCACCCTTATGCCTCCTACGCCTTTCTCTAGGATGTGGTTCATCAGAATCACTAGAGTGTCTAGGATTACTATCAGATCTTTCACTAGGACCTTGAGATTCAGAATCTCTTTCACTTGGAACAACATTTTCTCGATTAAATCTTAAACCACCATCTTCTAACATATGAACAACTCTACCAAGAGCTTCTTGTAGATCTTCTATCTGTTTATCTCTCCTAGCATTATTAGCTTCATCTAAAGTCATATTCCTTCTAAAAGCCATTTATAACCAACAAATAACTCACAATTAATAGATCTAAGCAAAACCTCAACAGATCTAAAACAATACCCCAACGGACAAAAAGATTAAGAAACCTTTTTCAAACCTGGCTCTGATACCAATTTGATGCGTAAATCACGCGACAAACGACAGCGGAAACTATTTTTGGTATTTTCTGGATTTTATATGAAACAAACAACTAAACGAGACAATAAAGTAAAATGATAGATAAAAAGAATCCCCCACCAAGACTCGTAAAGGCTAAGCCACCGGAATCAAGGATAAAGGAAACACTCCGCCCCACCACTACAATCGATAAAGGTCTAGCCACCACGACTATAGATAAAGGGAAACCGAAGATTTAAAAGACCTCACCACAATATTTGATAAAGAATAAATCACCACAAATATTGATAAAGGGGTCACTCCTAACCACCAAGATCAAAGATCTATAAAGGTAAAAGAAGATTTTTGTAAGAAATAGAGGCTGCTCTATTAATTTTCATTCAACATCAACTTTTTTTTACAATGAGAAATAAAGGCCTTATTTATAGCCACATACTCTTACCTAGGAATCAACGACAAAATAATAAAATAATACAAAAGCTGTCATGTGCAAGCCACTAATTAATTTGGACCAATAGGAAATAGACACATAAGGCTTCTAGAAACAATCCTCTTCAAGTGGCCCACAATACCGTTAGGAATATTAATGCTTTTGCACGCTCCTCCTTGATCCACTAAAAAGCTGCCACGCATCCATACCCACGTCCTTATTGACCCCACACAACCTTCAGTTAAAAACAAACTTTATTATAGACAACTGGAGCATTCATCTGGAGTACTTCACTAGTGGCCTTCAGTATTCACTACTGGAGCCCTTCAGATGCAACTGGAGCTCGTCAGATGCCACTGGTGATAATTCCCACTGGAGCAAGGTCACTACTGGAGACTGAGTTGTTTCAGAAAATAGATGGTTAAAATGTGATACAGCTGGCAATATTAACATTGCTTGTTCAGACTGCATGGTTCGCTCAGACCCCTTCTTCAGTTTAGTCAACTGCTTTTCTCCAGATTCCTCCAGCTCAGTTTCAGTCAAACTTGGTTCGTTGAATCTGGACATTCCCGCATCACAAACCAAGTGAAACCAAGGAACTTTATCACTTCTTGGGCGTACGTATATCTTCCCAAACTGCCCCAACCGAAAAATCAATCAACTTATCCTGTCTATCTTTCCATAATAACTCATCCTTACGCGAATCATAAAGAATAGGAGGGGTAAGCATATTACAACGAGCATTCCAGCAATCTGACCATATCCAATCACCATTCACCATAATATCAGCCAACTTCGAAAACATAAGAAAACCAGAACTAAGAATAAGCCGAGGAGTTAAATTGTCAATCAAAGGACAATTGTCACACCAAGAATCAAACCAGACTGAAATAGTACGTCCATTACCAACTTTAAACCGAAAATGCTTCCTAATAACCTGACGAATCATAAGCATCTTTCGCCAACTCCAAGTAGCATTACTCGGGACCTTAACTTCCCAAAAACTTTTACCTCTAAGTTTGTACCTATGAATCCAATTGACCCAAAGAGAACGTTGAGAAGAAAGAAAACGCCAAACATGGGAAGACATCAATGCAATATTAAACTGTTCAAGCTTACGAATACCAAGTCCTCCCTCATCTTTAGGCAAACAAACCACTTCCCAAGCAACTTTTGCTTTTCCTCTTTTCAATTCTCCTTGACTCCAAAGAAAACCTCGCAAAATCTGTTCAATGTCCAAAATAACCCGAGAAGGCAAGATGAACACTGAAGACCAATAAACATGCATAGAAGAAATAACCGAGTTAATAAGTTGAAGACGCCCAGCAAATGACAAGAATTTGTTTTTCCAATCATTTACTCTCTTTTTAACCCTTTCAATTAATTCTCTACAATCCCTCAGCATCAATCTAGATGAAACTAACGGAACTCCCAGATATTTAATTGGTAAGCTCCCTTCTTCAAATGGAAGAATATCAAGAATGGAAACTTTAATATGATTCAAAACATTACAGAAGAAAGCTGTACTCTTGGGAAGACTAGGAGTTAAACCAGAAACTGATTTAAACTCATCAAGAGACTCCATAACCACTCTAGCCGACTCAACATCACCCCTCATAAAGATAAAAAGATCATCAGCAAAGCACAAATTAACAATATAAGTCCTCACAAAACGGATGAAAGCGAAAAGAATCCGCATTCCTAATCCTCCTATTGAGAATAAGCGTCAGGATTTCCATTACCAAAGTAAACAGATAGGGAGATAATGGATCACCTTGTCTTAACCCACAGGAACCATGAAAGAAACCATGCAAACAGCCATTGATACTAATAGAAAAAGAAGTCGTAGACACACACTCCATAATCCAATGCACCATATGATCATGAAATCCAAAATCCAATAAAATGCACTTAAGGAAGCCCCAATCGACTGTATCATACGCCTTTTGAATGTCAACTTTAAAGGCAGCACGAGGAGTACCTCTATCAAGATGATAGTTATGCATAAGCTCTTGAGTAAGGAGAATATTGTCCGTAATCTTTCGACCTGGAATAAACGCAGATTGATTAATACTTACAATATCATCCAAACAGTCTTTAATCCTGTTAGCAATAATCTTTGTAATACACTTGAATATAGTGTTACAAAGCGAAATAGGTCTGAAATCAGTAACACGAGTAGGGGCAGCCACTTTAGGTAACAAAGAGATCACCGTATGATTAACTTCCTTAAGAAGCTTGCCACCCGTAAAGAAATCTTTAACAGCCAAAGTTACATCAGACCCTACTATATCCCAAGCTCCTTTGAAAAAAGCCGCAGAATACCCATCAGGACCAGGCGATTTATCATCACCCATAGAGAAAATAGCATGTTTAACTTCTTCATCAGAAATCTCCGAAATCATAGCAAGAGCTTTATCAGGAGTCAGACGAGAAGAGAATAAACCATGCTGGTCCAAATCAGACACCACCCCAGGTTGGCCAAGAAACTGAGTATAGTGAGATTCAAACTCATGTGCAACATCATTTCCATCAACTAGCACTCCATCCGAATTTAGAATAGAGTCAATCCTCTTTCTAGCAGTTCTGGTTTTAACCACTTTATGAAAGTAAGCCGAATTCGAATCCCCAACTTGTAACCAATCAACTTTAGCTTTTTGCTTAAGAAAGCGCTCTTCATCAAGTAAGGCATCATTATAAGCTTGTAAAGAAACTGCATGATCGTTTTTAAGAGTCCTATTATCAGGATCCTTATCAAGAGCTGTCTGAACCTCATCCAATTCCCCACGAAGAGTAATAACTCGCTTATGAATGTTACCACAATCCCGAAGCAATTTTCTAAGAGGCTTTTTAGTTGCCTTTAATTTCTGAACTAAACAATACATGGGATAACCAGTCACCTCTAACTTCCATGCATCCAAAACAGTATCTTTAAACTTATTGTGAAAAACAAGCAGATTAGAGAATTTAAACGGTTGAGGTTTAAACTTCACAGGAATAGGAATCCGCAAAACAGCAGGCGCATGATCCGAGATCCTATATGGTTGAAAAACTGTTGTAGCACCAACAAATTGATCACAGAACTCCAAATTCGCTAACACTCTGTCAATCTTTTTCAAAATACCAGAAGATCCTTTGGGCTTTTGATTCCAAGTATATTGTAAGCCAATCATATTCACATCAACAATGCCCAAACCATCAACACATTCTTTAAAATCTCTCATAGCAATGTCCACATTAGAAGAACCCGAAGACTTATCTTCAAGATTTAGAGCAACATTAAAATCTCCCAACAAAACCCAAGGACATTGACCAACAAACAGTTTATGTTTCAAAAGATCCTCCCATAAAGGACGTCGAGCTATATAATAATTATGAGCATAAATGAAACAACACATAACAACTTTTTTCAACTCTTTAATAACAACTTGAGCAAGAATAACCTGGTCTGATTGAGTTAAGATCATAACATCCACCAAATCCGGATTCCATCCCAAAATAATACGAGGGCCTTTAGTACAGAAATTACTATTCGAAGTCCACTGCCATTTCCAAAAAACCTTCGCACACAAGTTTTGAAGTTTTTCTGAACCAACATGGGACTCCAACACAGCACAAATACACAATTGATTATCAGAGATAATCTGTCGAACCTCTTTTTGTTTCGGGGTTTGGTTCAATCCCCGTATATTCCAAGAAGCGATGTTATACATTGGGCACCGATCTACCAGGAGTGCTTGCCCCCGTTATTGGATACCCATATTCATCATAAGAGTCAACAAAATCGTCTTCATCACTTTCTTGCACATTAGAAGGATCACTTTGAAAAAAACCATCCTTCTGAGAATTACCTTGCTTAGGTATGTCACTCATATTAACTTCTTGTTTTCCAATCGGCCGATTTGCAAAAGCCTCCTCCAAAACAGAATATGCATTACTAGTACTAATAGGTGGAGAACCTGCCACGTTAGTAGTCTTCGGGCAGCAGTGGAAGAAGAACCAGCTACATTAGCATTAGTAGGACCCTCATTAGATGTACTTGACTTTGGAACGCCCCCCCACCATATTAGCATTGGAAGAACCCACATTAGATGTACTTGACTTTGAAACAGCCCCTGAAGTTTGTCTCTGACGATAAACCCAGTTTGATTTCGGTTTTGTAAATTTAATGCCCTCAACTTGTCTTCCTTTAGGTTTATTCTTCTTGCGAGAAACAGTAACAAACCCATCATCATTGACCACATCACCTGGTTGCTTAACCACCTTTACATTTACCGGACATCTAGCATCTTCATGTCCAAACACTTTACAATGTTCACAATGGGGAGGATACCATTCATATTCAACACTAACAACTTCCTTAGTAAACCCGTCCCCACTTATCTTAGGAATCCCCACAATCAACTTATCTTTTAATTTATGGGATGCATCAAGTTCAATCAAAGCTCTAGCAAAACTATGCCTACCCCACGATTGCACACACATCTGACTAGAATAAGAATCAAGAAGAATAGGCTTTCCCAACTTTGTAGCCAACATGCTTAACCCATCCTCCGTATAAGCAGCCAAAGGAACATCATAGAATTTAACCCAAACAGGTACACTAGAGAATTCCTGCTTAGTTAAACACGAGTTAGGTGTCCATTCCTTGAGAAAAATAGGAGTAGAGTGTATCATCCAGGGCCCTTTTTCCAAGACTTGTTCCATACCTGATTTTGAATCAAATTGAAAAAAGAAAAAACCCGCATTATTCATCATCACCTTTCTTAGGCCAAATTTTGCCCAAGAATTCTTGACATACATCTCAACTACAGGATATGCTAGTCTATCACCCAGGAAATAACCATATAGTGAATTAGAAAACCGACTATTCACTTCAAGTACTGATTGCATTGGAATAAAAACATCCACACCCTCAACTTCATCAGCCCCTTTACATTCACGAAAATTCACTTTCTTTTGAGAAACATCAGATTTAAATAAGTTGGCATATGAAACCGGTTTCTCTTTACCCTTAGAGCTAGGATCAGCACCCGCTGAATTCGGGTTAGCTGGTGGAATTTCAGAATTGGTAATATTCTCATGAACAGATGCAACATCAGGAGGAGATTCTGAATTCCCACTCGACCCATTATTAGGGTTTATCTTATCATCTTCATTAAGTTTATTCGGCATAAAATCCTGACCTTCACCAGATGGTCTATCCGAAACCCCTTCCTTCACTTGATCAGAATGATAATCAGCTTTATTAATATCGCTCTCTTCTTTCTGATTATCCATATTTATATTAACTGGACTACTTGGAGTTTGCTGAGAATTACGACAACCCTCACCTAGTGTATCTTCAACCTTCGATGATTTGTTATCAGTACAATGATCACCTCCAGAATCATTTCCACCCTCATTTGTTTAGTACCCTTATTAGGGCTTCCACCTTTCTTCTTCTTCTTTCCCGACATCTCATCAACACGAATCTCACCAACACGAATTCTATTAAACCTTTCGTCTAAAGCTTTCAAATCAAATGGACTATCTCTCTTCATACACAATAAATACCATGCAGCAAAAATCAAAAAACCACGATCAGACGAAAAACAATAAAAAGAAAAACCCTAAAACCCTAATAAACCCTAAATCGTAAACCTGTCCCCTTAACCTGTTAACAAGCTCAATGATCTAGCTAAACTACACGAGGGCAGCCGCGATCCAAGCAAGGTAACTGATCAGGAAAAACAAATAAAACAATCTAGGGTTTCGGCAATAAAAGAAACGAATGACAATAGAACAAAAAACCCTAAATGAATCTCTAACATGCACATCACTTAATTCGAGAATCAAGGAGAGGGACACATTAACAAGATCAAACAGGGCAGATCGTATAGATTGTCATGGGAAGAGGGGGACGATCGCCTTAGGGTAGCGAGAAATTAGGGTTTTTTCAAATTAGCACTGGTATCCTTAATGCTAAAACCAACATTATTAATCAAACGAGAAGATAAATGGTTAATCAATGGACTGGCATCACACCAGTTATCAAACCAAGCCGAAACCAAATTTCCATCACCAATTCTGAACCAAAAGAAATCACGAATGATCGGTCGAATCTGCAATATTTTCCTCCAGCTCCAAGACATGTTGCCTTTATAAGGAATCTCCCAAAAATTCTTGTCCTTAATTTTGTACATGTTAATCCACTTGACCCATAACGACTCCTTCCTAATAAGCAACTTCCAAACATGAGCAGTAAGTAAAGCTATATTAAAATCATATAGCCTTCGAACTCCTAACCCCCCTTCAGCTTTAGGGAGACATACTACATCCCACGCTACTTTGGCTTTTCCTTTTTGTAATGAACCTTGAGACCAAAGAAAGTTTCTCATTATTTGTTCAATTTCATGAGATACCGCAGCTGGTAACATAAACATCGTACTCCAATACACATGCATAGAAGACAAAACCGACTGAACCAATTGCAACCTACCAGCAAAGGAAAGGAATTTATTCTTCCAATCCGACACACGATTTCTAACCTTTTCAATCAATTCACGACAATCTCGATACACCAATCTAGTAGAAACTAACGGAACTCCAAGATATTTAACCGGAAGTGATCCTTCCTCAAACGGTAGAACACGAAGAATAGAAAGCTTAACATGATTCACAACATTACAAAAATAAGCTGTACTCTTCGGTATACTAGGAGTTAATCCCGAAGCAGCCTTGAATTCTTCCAACGATTCCATGACCACTTTCGCTGATCCAACATCACCATGTAAAAAGATAATAAGATCGTCAGCAAAACATAAATTAATGATATCAAGACCTTCACATTTCGGATGAAAAACGAACTCGCCCGAATCACGCACCCTCCTTTTCAACATAAGTGCCAGTACCTCCATAACCAAGGTAACACTAAGAGGGTCGAGAATTGTTAGAAATCCAAAAATAGTGATAAATTGTAATCTAGATTAGAGGAATTTCTTGTTATTAAATCATAATAAATGATCACTAAGGTTGAGGGGCTAATTGTGACAATTAGCATAATTGTGTAGTTAGACTATAAATAGCCCTCTCATACCTTATAGATCATAACTTTTGTATAATCCTTTCATAACTTTAATACCTGATAACTTTAACACACAATTTCTCTCTCAAAACACACACAAACACCAAGAACACACACTCACCAAATCCACCATTGATGACTTGAATTCGGTGTTATAAATCGTGTTATAACATAAACTTTACCGGAAAAGAAACCATGAAGAAATCCATTTATGCACAAAGAGAATGATGTAGTGGCCACACAAGTAATAATCCAATGAACCATAGTCGGGTGAAAACCAAACTCTAACAAAATTCTCTTCAGAAATCTCCAATCAACAGTATCGTATGCTTTCTGTATGTTGACCTTAAAAGCACACCTCGGAGTACCTCTATCTAAATGATAATTATGCATTAATTCCTGTGTCAGCAAGATATTATCTGAAATACTCCTTCCCGGAATAAAGGCTGATTGATTCGAACACACTAAATACTGTAAAGAATCCTTAATCCGATTGGCAATAATCTTAGTAATGCATTTAAAGATAACATTACATAAAGATATTGGCCGGTAGTCATTAATTCGAGTCGGCGATTCTACCTTAGGCAATAATGATATAACAGTATGATTTACCTCCTTAAGTAATCGACCAGTCACAAAGAAATCTTTAACAGCATCAATAACATTTGGCCCGACGATGTCCCAAGAGTTTTTAAAGAACGCAGCAGAAAAACCATCTGGCCCAGGCGCCTTATCATCTCCCATCTCAAATATTGCCAATTTTACCTCTTCATCCAAAACTGGTCTCACCATATCACTTGCCTGATCATTAGTGAGTTTCTTACAAAATAAACCATCAGAATTAAGGTGAGATACCATACCAGGCGATCCAAGGAAGGTTTTATAATGAGCAACGAATGCAGCCCCAACACCCTCCCCATCAATGCGATTACCAGCAGAATCAATAACCGAATCAATTCTATTTCTAGCCTTCCTAGCTTTAACAACCTTGTGAAAATAGGCCGAATTAGAATCGCCTACCCGAAGCCAATGAACCTTAGCTTTTTGCTTCAGAAATCGCTCTTCATCTAGTACCGCATCATTATAAGCTTTCAAGTATGCCGCTTCTTCATCCCTGAGATCATGATTAGAAGGATCTCTATCTATAGCCTTCTGCACCTCATCAAGCTCATTACGCAAATTCTCCACTTTAGCATGCAAATTACCTTTATTAAACAACATCTTACGTAAAGGTTGTTTTAGTGCCTTAAGCTTTTTAACCACCTTAAACATATGATGACCCTCAACCTCATTACTCCATGAATCCAAAACCACCTGTTTAAAATTATCATGATGCACCAAGACATTAGAAAATTTAAAAGGCCTAGGTTTGAACTTCGACACCAAAGGGAAACAAAGCACAGCCGGAGCATGATCAGAAATTCGATATGGTTGAAACAAAGCATGAGCTCCCACAAAATCAGCAAGGAAACACTGGTTGGCCATGATTCTATCCAGTTTCTTCATAATCCCACCTCTTCCCCTCGGCTTTTGTACCCACGTAAAATGTAACCCGGTTCTATTAACATCCGTGACCTCAATCTCATCCACACATTCTTTAAAATCTCGCATTCCAGTATCAATGCGTGAACTACCCACATCTTTATCCTCAAGAAAAAGAGCTACATTGAAATCCCCAAATAAAACCCAAGGTTTAGCTTGAACAAAAGCCTTATGCATAACTAAATCTTGCCATAAAGCCCTACGATCAATATAATAATTGTGCGCATATACAAAAGAACAAAACACAGTCCGCTTATCAGACTTCACAAAAACTTGCAAAAATGAACAACTTGATCACTCTGAGATAAAACCATCAAATCAACCACATTTGGATCCCACCCCAAAATAATTCTGGAGTTTTTGTCACAAACTAGTCCATTCGAAGTCCAATGCCAATTATTAAAAACCCTACTACAAATACTATTAACCTGAGAAACAGAAGCATGCGATTCGAGAATAGCACAAACAGATAATTTATTCTCATTAATTACCTGCCGAACCTCACTTTGTTTAGGGGATCGGTTCAGTTTAATAACATGTTTTGAAAAACCATCACCAACCATATTAGGAATTCCAACAATCAGCTCAGATTTTATCTCCATATTAGCATCCAATTCAATTAGAGCCTGTGCATAACTACTACGACCCCATGATTCAGTGCACATGGAACTCGTATAAGCATCCAAAGCAACTGGTCTTCCAAGCTTGGTCGCTAGCATGCTTAGACCATCTTCATTAAAGATGACCAATGGTACATTATGCATCTTCACCCAAACAGGAACCTTCTTAATGTCAGACATACTAAAATCAGGGGTCCAAACATTAAGGAAAAGAGGAACTGAGCGAATTAACCAAGGTCCTTGTTCTAACACTTTATCCATCCCTGATTTCTCCTCAAATTTAAAGAAGAAAAAACCAGATGAGTTCATCATAATACGCTTAAACCCGTATTTAGCCCAAGCATTCTTCACATAGTTTTCAACAACGGGAAAAGCAAGTCGTTTTCCAAGAAAATAACCAACCAAAGTATTAGCATATTTAGTGTTTGCTGAAATAATAGCTTCCTTTGGAATAAGCAAATCGAAACCTTCAATACTAGAATCAACACTCAAAGGACGAAAATTAACCTTGGGCTTAATATTCAAATCAGACTGCACCACCTTTGCATACGAAATAGGTGCAGTAGTACCAAGAGGATCAGCTTTGTGATCCACATTTGTTTGTCCATCTCCCTGCTTTCCTGGAATACTATCAGGTTTAGGCTCATTGTTTGTTAAGACAGGTTGACCCACCAGATTCTCATAATGAACACCCTTATTTTGAGTCGAATTAAAACCCATACCCTCAAACGAAGGTGGCGGTGGCATATCAGGTATAGAGAATTCCGGGTATTGTTCCATCGTGTTTTTATAATTCTTTTTTTGCACTCCTTCATCGATCAAGGTTTCATGCTGATCAGGTTGCACAATATCATTAACTTCATCTCCTAGCTTCCCAACATCCTTATCCACCTGAACATCATCAATATTATTGCTACCACCAGGAGTTTGATCAGTGGTATGAGAACCACCACCTGGATTTTCAGCGACCTTGGACGAAGAAACACTTTCTTTGTTAGGGCTTCCTCCCTTTTGAGGGCTGGCCCCCTTCTTTTTCTTCTTTCCCGACATTGAATCTTGTCGAATCTTATTAAAACGTTCGTCAAGAGCTTTTAAATCAAACGGACAATCCCTCCTCATACACGATAATCACCATGAACAAGAGAAATCTAGATCAGCAATAAAAGTAAACTAAATGAAGAACAGCAAAACGAAAACCCTAAAACCCTATAAAAGAAGAAAAAGAAGAAAAAACCCTAAATCAGGAAACAATGAGGTTAATTCAAGTACTAATTCACGATAAGTCACAAGTTAATTAGCGACAAAAATTACATATCGATAGTAATTCACAAGTTAGTTTGACAGCTTCCACATCGTATCCTGTTACGACATAAAAGACCATTTGTAAAGTTCTTAGACAAAGATTCATCTTGCTTCTAACCCTTCTTTACTCGAATGAGAATCTTCATCAATTTGGTTTACTCCATAAGTACCATGTATACTTGACCAAAGGGATAAATACCTGCTGTCGTCAAAGAAGTAAGTTGGAATCGCCATTGGGAAAGATTCAGAAACACATTTGAACTGCCATTTGAAAGTAAAGAATTTCATCAGCTTTATAAGCTTTAAAAAGAGTATCACAACTAATTAATTGCAATTGTAGTACAAACCTTAGCTTGCTTGTATTTTTCTCTAATTGCAACCAAATTTCCAGCTCTTCTACCTGATTACAGATAAAATAAAAGGTTCCACATATTCTTTTAAATCTGATGGTTTATATCCCGCGAGTTGTTCCAGGGTCGTATCCTGTTGAGCAGATGTTATAAACACATCAGAATTATGGTTTCTTAACATAAGATCTAAGAGAACAAAGTATTTAGGATTCTTACCCATGGATGTGACTTTGGTCTGAGCATAAATCTTGCAAGAAATGTAACAGATGCTGCCATCATTGAAGGCAAAAACTTGATGCAATTGTATTCTAAAAAGCTTAATTCGGCTAAATAACAACTCAAAAATTCCAACTGCAAATTGGGCGTCTGTAAAATTTAAAATAAACACATAAAGGAAAATTTGCATAATGAATCACGACACACAAAACAAGCAACAAACGTTTATGAATTACACAAAACTTTATCCAAACTTATATATATAATTACATTCATAAACGTTCTGTTCGGTTACTAGTTTGCTTTCAAGTATCATATATTCTTACAATGTGCTTATAATGCATTTCTCGTTACTACATCTCACCCCCACCATGGTGTTTTTGTGCATACATACACATACTTAAATTATAAACAAACACTCTCACATAAACAATTTCCAAACTGCCCCAACCTTAAACTATAATATACATACACACACATATTGTTTTCAACTATAATCAAGAACTTATATATAGTAATGATAATAATAATATATATAAATAATAATATATATATATATATATACATACACACACATATTGTTTTCAACTATAATCAAGAACTTATATATAGATGTGCTTGTGAAGATTATACCTTCTTTTCTTCAGCAGCGGGAGCAGCTGCGCCAGCAGGGGCAGAAACGGCAACGGCACCACCACCACCGCCGGCACCGACGTTCATGATGAGGTCATCAAGAGATTTCTTCTCGCACAACTTAGCAAATAAACCTGGCTAGTGTTGCTATCTTGTCAGCCTATAAATACATATACATATACATATTATACATACATCAAACCCTAATTATTCATAACACAAAATAAACAAACATAAATATAGATATAAATATATATAAACAGAATTAAAGAAATCAATGAAGAAGAAGAGTACAGTGATTGCGATGCCAAATTTCACTAATCAAAAAAGACAAGAAAGAAAAGAAAACTTACATTTTGGTTGGTGGTTACGGTGGTGGAGCGAAGGTTGGTGGCTGCGGGTGTGTGTGTTTATGAATTTTCCGGCGGTGGTGCTAGAGAGAAAAAAAGAAAAGTTTTTGGTACCAAATGTAAGATCTGATTCAATTGAGAGGGTAAATGCTTTCTTTAAAAAATTTCAGATCTAATTGGGAGGGTAAAGTTTGACTTTTAAAACTTTTCAGATCCAATTTGGAGGGTAAATTGGATTATGACCCATATGTTATGACGCTTCTGAAAACGCGTCAGTAAATTTACTCGTAATGACCCTTATTTTATGACTTCTCACTTTGCGCGTCATCTATTAGCGTGGGTCATAAAAAGCGGGTCAAGGATAACCCTGTTTCTAGTAGTGCGTGTTCCTGTATTTTGCGTGTTTCTATTCTGAACATTTTACACAATGGCCGCAAATTATCTTAACCAATTAATACTTATGGACCATGAGACTGGTAAGGGTAATTCACCACCCAAGCTAATGATCATTGACCAATACTTTTCTTGGAAAGGTCGATTCGAATCCTTTATGCAATTCACGGACATTAGGATGTGGACTTGTATGACTGAAGGATATAGTGCCCCAACATATGAGGACAGTGGTGTTAACAAAGTTTATGCTTACCAAGATATGATTGGATCTAATAAAAAATTGTATGAGGCAGAGAAAAAGGCACTATCATGTTTAAAAATGTCATTGCCACAAGAAATATTACATTTATTTAATGGATTCAGTACATCAAAAGAACTTTGGTTAGCATTAAAAAATCATTGTGAAGGGGATGAAACACTTAAAAAGAATCGTAGAGACCTTCTAAAGCATTAGTATAATGTATTTAATGGGTTAAGGAGTGAAAACTTAGATCAACTAATTACAAGGTATTATCATTTGTTAGCTGAATTGCAAGCATTTGATGTAACCTACTCTGAGGAAGAAAAAGTCGAGAAATTTTTGAGTTCTTTGCCGGAAAAGTGGAGTAATTACATTACCACTTTGCAGGAAAAAGCAGATTTCTCCGATATGTCTTTGACTCAGATAGTTGCTAAGTTTAGGGGACAAGAAATGAAACTAAAAAGGAGGGAAACAGGATATAATAATGCTCAGATTCCCGAGCTTTATTACGGTAGGCCTACGATCAATGTAAGTCCAGGTTCCCCTGAAGGAAGCACAAGGGTATTCTTGAGTGAAGATGTTGACTTACAAAAGATCTCATTTGACTCTGAGGGGAACATATGTCTTGTTTCAAGTCAGAGCGACAATGTAGGCAATCGTGGATATCCTACCTCCAGTGCTAGTTCCACTGTGCCTCCAGTGCTATTCGTACCATGTTTAAGAGTTTTAGGGTTCTAATCGTCTGGATTGTGTTTTGGGAAGATGAACAGTGTTATGCGTGTTCTTCATCATATGCGTGTTCTTGTGAACCCAGAAATTCATCTTCAAACACTCCCAGAATTTGCGTGTTTGTGATGACGTCATCACAATCAAACACGCAAATGACCAGATATGCGTGTTCTTGAGTAAAATACACCATTTGCATGTTGTTACTCATTTGCGTGTTTCATGACTTAGAAAATTTTTAAATTAAAATTTTTCAACAAGTAAAATATGAAACATAACACGCATTGACTAGTCAAACCCGGCACCATATGTGTGTAGTGTCTTATAGAGAAAGACTATGAGCAGATTGATCCTTTGGACTTAGAAGAGATGGATTTGCAATGGCAAATGGCTATGCTAACTCTTCGGGCTAAGCGGTTCCTATCAAGAACAGGGCGAAAGGTCGTGGGTTCCAAGCTTGGCTTTGATAAGTCAAAAGTAAAGTGTTATAACTGCGATGGTTTCGGACACTTTGCAAGGGAATGCCAGAGACCTAGAAATGGTGATAAGGCTTGTGCAACTTATCAAGATTTCTACAACGGTGGAGTAGCACAAAATGCTTCTAACACATGGCAACAAAGAAATTTATCAGACTACCCATGATGAAGGTTCAAAAGGGTTGATGGTTCGTCATCTAAAGGAAAACAATGGTCAGACACATGTGTCTAATTCCTTTTTGGCAGAGACAAGTAGTGTGGTGCTTTCTGTTGATAGTTCTGATAGTGAGGTTGCAGAGTGTGTTGATAAACCCTTTCTCTCTAAACCCTTTTTCTCTAAACCCTAATGGAGATCGTATTCCTCTTTCCCATGGCAATCTTCTCAATCTGCCCTATTTGATCTTGTTGATGTAGCTTGAATAACACTTGCTTCCATATAGTATTACAATTATGAACATGAAGCGTGATCTGGGTCAGTTACATATCGCAAGCTGTGTCAGCTTAGTCTGACCCAGAACAGATTACAAGAACCAAAAGATTACTAAGTGTTTATAGGTCAGATTTGTCATCATTAAATTTACAACAAACATTGGGACTCAACACAGCTGCCTGATGAAAACAATATTTTGAACTGGAAAGTCAACTCCAACTTTTGTCTCGACAGGTTCAGAGTTGTACTGCCCGGATTAAAAATCTGGAAGG
>CM067175.1:872161-931236 GCA_034093135.1 Erigeron breviscapus
TTAACCACTCTCATCCTCCAAATGAGGAGAGTGTGGTGAGCGTGGCTGTTCCCCGTATATTTTGAGACTAACTCCTGTTGTGAGGAGTCAGAATGGCTGGGAGAGTTTGGTGCATACGAGAATGGGTAGTTCCCGATTTCTACTCTAGGGTAAACCCGGCAGTTGATATTGATGTGTTTGTTATGTTCTCAATGATCGAGACAATCTGGGCAAGTTTGAACCAAAAGGCGATGAGGCATATTTCATCGGTTATTCAAGAGAATCCATTGCATATCGTGTATATAACCGAAGAACCAAGAGAATCGAAGAGAGTATGAATGTCAAATTTGATGAACTCTCGGGAATGGTTCTTGAACAACACAGTTCAAGACCCGAACTTCAAAGTCCACAAGCTTCCGCAACTAAGACTGCATCAAATGTCAAATCATTCTCAACTCCGACTTCACAAGATTTGGATATCTTGTTTGAAGAATTTTTCCAAGTTCCGAAGAAAGTTTCTGAATCTGATGAGAATTCAAATGAACCATCAAGTTCAAATTCGAAAGAAATGGATCCCAATGAGTCTTCACCATCACAATCATCAGATGTTAGTTCACCATCTGATTCTCCTCCACCTACTGATTATCCAGAGTTGCATACTCAACCTCATGTTATTTCTCAAGTGACAAATCCATCAACCAATCCAGAAGATTATGAACAAGATGACTTTGTTGAACCAATTGCTACTTTATTTGAACAGTTGACAGAACAACATACTCCTGATTTTATTGATTCTGAAGAATCTGGTGATCCAATTGACCCAATTCCTCACACAACCAAATGGACTAGAGCTCATCCTATTTCTCAAGTCATTGGTAATCCAACAACTGGAGTTCAGACAAGATCCGCCTCCGCGAATGAATGTCTGTTTGTGAATTTTCTGAGCATTGTTGAACCAAAGACAGTGAATGAAGCTCTAGGTTGTCCAGATTGGGTGAAAGCTATGCAGGAGGAACTGAATCAATTTGAACGACTTGAGGTGTGGAAATTGGTTCCCAATCCTTACAAGAACAAGGAACCAATTAAAACCAAGTGGATCTTCAAGAATAAAAAGGATGAAACTGGAGTTGTTGTACGCAACAAAGCACGATTGGTTGCAAAGGGATATTGCCAACAAGATGGAATTGACTACGATTAGACATTCGCACCAGTTGCACGAATTGAGGCTATTCGGATGTTTCTTGCCTATGCTGCCTACAAGAACTTCATAGTCTACCAGATGGATGTTAAAACTGCCTTCTTGAATGGAATTCTCAAAGAAGAAGTGTACGTTGAACAACCAGAAGGGTTTGTGAGTTCCAAACATCCAGACTACGTTTACAGGTTAGACAAGGCATTATATGGTCTGAAACAAGCGCCTCGTGCATGGTATGATGCTCTATCCTCTTATCTTGTGAAATCTGGTTTTAGCAAAGGTTCGATTGACACTACCTTGTTTATCAAACAACAAGGGAGTGATATCATTCTAATCCAGATTTATGTTGACGACATAATTTTCGGGTCAACTAACCCTAAATACTGCAAGAATTTTTCAGCTTAATGATCAAGAAATTTGAAATGAGCATGATGGGTGAATTAAACTTTTTCCTTGGTCTTCAAGTAAAACAGTTGTCAAATGGTACTTTTATCTGTCAATCTAAGTACATTTTAGACATGTTGAAAAAGTTTGATATGATGGATTGTCAAACAATTGGAACACCCATGGAAGCTCGAACAAAGATTAATGCTGACTTAACTGGAAAATCTTTTGATCAAAAGAAATATCGCAGTATGATAGGGTCACTCATGTATTTGACTGCAAGTCTCCCGGATATTATGTTCGCCACATGCATGTGATCGAGGGCGCACCGCCAGCGCGGGGGGCAGGGCGGCTATTCTACTGGCCTATGATAGGTCACTCATGTATTTGACTGCAAGTCGCCCGGATATTATGTTTGCCACATGCATGTGTGACAGGTACCAGGCCAATCCCAAGGAAAGTCATTTCCAGGCCGTTAAACGGATCTTCCGATACCTAAAAGGCACTGTGAACCTTGGTCTCTGGTATCCTAGGGATACTGGGTTTCAATTGGTTGCATACTCGGATGCTGACCATGCAGGTTGTAAGCTTGATCGAAAGAGTACTTCTGGGAGTGTACAGTTTCTAGGGGATAGATTGGTCAGTTGGTCTTCAAAGAAACAGAATTGTGTATCCACATTACTGCAGAAGCTGAATACGTTGCTGCAGCAAGCTGTTGTTCACAAGTTCTTTGGATGAAGACACAGTTGACTGATTATGGATTTCAGTTCAACAGGATTCCCATCTACTGTGACTCTAAGAGTGCAATTGCTATTTCTTGCAATCCTGTACAACACACAAAGACCAAGCACATAGATGTTCGGTACCATTTTCTTAAAGATCATGTCGAGAAAGGTAACATCGAACTCTATTTTGTTCCAACAGACTACCAACTTGCTGATCTTTTCACCAAACCTTTGGATGAAAACAGGTTCAATTTTCTTAAAACCAAGTTGGGAATGCTAGATTTACAAACTTAATTGATTTCATGCCATGTATTCTATGTTCATTTTTCTGTTTCAAACATTGATGTGTTTTACTTGTTACTACATGCAATGTTTGAGGGGGAGAAAAAGGGTAGAATGCATGATTTTAGGGGGAGTTTGTAAATTTAGTATAGTCTTATATGCTTAATTTGAGGGGGAGTGTGCAAATGCATGTGAATATTTGTTTGCTTATTTGTTAATTGTTTGTTCTATTTGCTTTAATTTTTTTTTATGTGTGTTTGTTTTAAAATTGAAAAACCAAATACAAAATTATAAAATTAAAAGATAAAAAATTTTTAAGTTTTAATTTTTTTTTATTTTTTTATTTGTGTTATTTTGTTATTTTTATTTCTATATTTTTTTTGTTGTTGTTGTTAGTTTAAGCCCAAAACCAATATGAGCCCAACTGCCATGTTCAGCCCAAATTGTGTTTTAAGTCCAAAACCCAAAACAAGCCCAAATTTCATGTGAGCCCATTTGATTGGTTAGCCCAAGACTTGATTTGATTCGGGTTGACACGCGGGTCACACCCAGACCCGCGACCCGGATTTGAATGTTAAATAGAGAATGGGCGGGCCAAGTTAATCATTTCAAATTTTCTTTTTAATCAAAATATCTTTACTTTCTCTCAAAGGAACCGATCTAAACATCACATCAATCAATCAAAATTTTATTTGTTTCATAATAAACCAAGTGGGTGTAAACTGGTGATCATATTTGTAGCCTAAATCATCGTATATCTTCATTCGATCATTGTTTTTGAGGTAAGATTACTCGTTTTCTTTATGAACACTAACTGTTTGATTAAAAGTCTCAATGAACTTCCATGCTTAGTATGAATTATTTGAAGTGTGATCGTGTGTTTTTGATGGTTTAGATGCATGATTAGGATTAATGCATGTTGTTTTGATTGATATGACTGCTTTTGTTTACTTTTGATTGATGTTTCTGGGCGGATCACTTAAAGGGCTGGGTATTGTTATGAATGTTTGAAGAATTGGCCCATTTGCAGAGCTCCCAGCTCGGCAAACACTATGTTTGTTCATCTTGGCCTTCAAATCTTCATATTATCTGGTTTTACATGTTGTGTAAGTCTTAACAAGTCTTTCATTAAAAATGCCATTTGCAGAGCTCTAAGCTCGGCAAATGCATGTTTTATCAATTTGTTCGAAAAACTTGTTTTTGCCACTTAAAATTTACAAGTGTTTTTCTGAAACCATCATTTGCAGAGCTCCCAGCTCGGCAAATGCATGTGTTTATGGTCATCATTATACAAGAAAATTTTTCAAAGGTTTGAAATAGCCATTTGCAGAGCTCCCAGCTCGGCAAATGCATGCTTTACTTGTATTTGGTTACCAAGAAATTTCTTTAAGTACTGAAAAGGTCATTTGCAGAGCTCCCAGCTCGGCAAATGAAAGATTTTTAAAAAATGTTGTCATAATCAAAGTCTTTGTGTCATTTGCAGAGCTCCCAGCTCGGCAAATGCACATGTTTTCATTGAAAAACATCCTTTATACATTGATAACATTCTTGTTATTCAAATCAAAGGATTCTTCATATATCAAATTGAAGTTCAGTCTGAAATGCTTATTTGCCGAGATATAAGCTCGGCATTTACGAGGATTGACTTCAAAAACTCAATGATTTGCTTACATGCTGGTCGCTGATCTCATTACTCGCATTTGCCGAGATATTAGCTCGGCAAATCATATGTTTTTATCAAACCATGTGCCCAAAACCAATTTTCATACTTGTTATTTGTCTGGGCAAAACTTTTGACTGAACATGTCATTTGCCGAGATCTAAGCTCGGCAAATGCACATTTTTTAAAGTTTTTTTTTTCTTTCTTCTATTTTGTTTTCAATCTTGTTTGTTTATAAATTGTCTAAGTGTATGTATGTATGTTTTTTTTGTGTGTTGTCTATATAGTTTTTCATAAGTGTTAGGGTAAGAAACAAGGTATCGAACGCCTTTGTGTACTACCTTCGGTGTCTTATCTTTTAATACTTATGAGATTCTATATGTCGTTGTATTTTTAATAAAGTAGTTGTGTGTATTTGTTATTTTCTAAAATAATTGTCTGGTCAAAATATTTTTTTTGGTCAGTTTATTTTTTTCCAGAAAATTCATAAAGATAAAATAAGATGGTGATGTTTCAAGAAGGTGATACAATGAAAATGCAAGCCAATCAAGCTCTTCACATTCCTTTCAATTCAAGATTTCCAATTATCACTGAGATTCTAAGCCATCACCCACTGAATGATGCATTAACCAATGGTGCTGTAGTTCCAGAGAAATATATCTTTGATTTATGGGAATCGATTGAATATGTAAAAGCAAGTAAGAGAAGAAAGACTGAAGACTTCTTCCGATTCACTCTTAGATCTGGAGATCATGAAGTTGAATGCACATTCACATTAAATGAACTCAGAGCTGTTATTGGCTTTCCTGAACATGAAGAATATGAAGAACTGCCTTCTATTGAACATATGTTAGCTGCAGTTCATGCTCTGGGTTATGAAGGAGAATTGACAACGATGAGAGACTTTAAAAGGATGAAAATAGCTTCTCTCTGGCATACTATGTATAATGTTCTGGTTACATGTTTGATGCCTTCACAAAAAGGGATTGATGCAATGACAAAACATTCATTGTCCATCTTCTATGCAGTCACACACAATGTTGAGTGTGATTTTGCCAAGATTATATGGGATAAGATGGCCCAAGTTGTCAAAGGGAAGGATATACAAGAAAGGAAGTACATTCCTTACATCAGATTCTTCACGTTGATTGTGGATGATGTTCTTGACAACAATGAAGATATTCCAAAGATGGAGGATAGTTTCAAGTGTGTCATTGCTATGTACAAATCAAATATGAGAGGCACTGGAAGTGATAAAGTCAGACCTTTTCTGATTCCACCATTCCTGATAAATTTGGTTCCTGCTCAGAGTCCTCACCTTAGGTCTTATCTTGAGTGGTTAGTCTCAGCGATGGGGTCTGAAAGCCGACAGACTCCTTCCCAAGCTGAGCATAGGTCGCCAAGTGAGGGTCCTAGTTCATCAAAAAGAAAAAGAGGGGTTAGTGATGAAGGGGCCTCTGAGCAGAGGAAAAGAAAGTCAAAGAGAGTTATGTTTGAGCAAGACGTTGCTTCACCTGAACCTATTTCACAATCTACACCAAACATTACATCACAAACTTCACCTTCACAATCTACACAATCTACACCAACCGTTCGCATTTCGCAATCTTCACCTTCGCAATCTACACCATTACCATCCGTCGTTTCACCGAATCCACCATTTCTAACACCACCTCGTTCATCACCGATTCTTAATCCTACACCACTTGCATCTGCTTTACCTGATGAACCAACTCCACCACCAGGTAGACGACTTAAAATGTCTGCTAGAAGTGTCCTAAAGCAGACTTCAAAGAAGAAGAAATCAAAGAGAAAACATAAGTCGTCTAAATCTGCAAGACACAGACTTGAATCTACTTCAGCAGATGTGAATGAACAACCTGGTGCCTCAGTGGAGTTTGATGTTGAACAAGCAACAAGAATTGTGGATGATGTTGTAAATGAGCTTGAGACTGAGCATGTTAGCACTGGAGATGACGATGTGCTGGAGGAACAAGGCGGGACTGAGGGAGGGGTTGAAAATACCAGAGAGGATGTGCGGTCCGGGTTAGGACAAGGGAAAAAAGAAAACGTTAGCCCTCCATTAGTTCAAACAAATGTGTCTAGCCGGGTTGTTTACCCTAGGGTAGAAATCGGGAACTGCCCATTCTCGTATGCACCAACCTCTCCTAGCCATTCTGACTCCTCACAACAGGAGTTAGTCTCAGAAATGCACGGGGATAAGCCACGCTCACCACACTCTCCTCATTTGGAGGATGAGAGTGTTGAAATTAGAGAGGACCAGCCCCACCTCTCGCCTTCAGTTCATGCACAAGAGTCTAGATCTCCTAGGCACACTGATTCACAAGCCCAGTTGAGTACTGGTGCCGGAACAAGCGGAGAGGGACCCACTTTGTGTGACCCTCAAGGACAGCTTGGAAATCCTGCCTTAGCTAACATCACGCCAGCTTTAGCCGCAGGTAACAGTTCTCAGACCGAGACTGGGGAGCAGTATGAACGCCGTTGTGACACTGTTGTTCCTCAGGATCAACCTGAGACTGTATTAACGGGCATTCTCAGTGACCCCGGTGTTGTTAGTGGTGTTGCCCAACAACAAGTCCAGGACAGTGATTTATCACAGTCCAGGACACCAATTGATTCGGGTTGCAAAGCCCATGAATCTGAAACTGCTGGTGAGGGTATAACCCGAGGATCCGCAGGAAATCCTGAATCAGCATCGCTGAATTTAGGTCACACCACAAGTGTGCCAACAACCTCCGGGTTGGATCCTTCACATCAAACACCAACACAAAGAACACCAACACCAACTGAAATTCCATCAACATCAACAAATCAACCAACCAAAGATTCTGCATGTGAGGTTTTATTGAATATTTTAAGATCGGAGGGTGATTTGTTGACTGTTACTGAGAGAGGAATTTTGAATGCCCTAGAAGTCAGAGAAAGAGAACTTGCAACAGAAAAAAAACTCACAATATTACAAGATAAAATTGAGAAGGAAAAGGCTGAGTATGATGCTAAGCTTGCAGCTTTTGAATTAAGATTGATAGCTTTAGAATCTTGCCGACCGGCCTCGGTTGCTTCTCGACGGGATGATCCTGATTCTGATGATCACCCCGAGGGGGAGAACCAAGGAGAAGGTCAAACGAACATTGATAACACTTCGGCAAGAGTTGAAGGAATTGTTGAGGATGTGGTGATGGAAGAAAGAGGAGAGGATGTGAATGCTGAAAATGTTGAGAACGATACGTTAGATGATCTGATTAGAAGAAGGTTAGTTGAAGTTTTTGGTGCTGATTCTGATGAAGAAAGTGAAGAAGATTTTGGTGGTGAGGTTAATGAAGAAGAGGAATTTGTGATTGAAAATGATGTTATGGAATATGCTGAAGGCGAAGCAGAAGATGAGGCAAGAAAAGATAATATAATCTTGGATGAGCCAGAAATAGTTGAGACTCAAGTAAATGTAGAAGCTGTTGAGGAACCTGTGTTTGAAGACTTCCCAGATCTTGATTATTTTGAAACAGGTTCATCAAGCAGAAAAGAAGTTGGAGAATCTTCTACTCAGGGTTTCACAACTCCTCAACATTACACTTTTGAAGACTTCAATAGTTTTGATGAATTGAGAAAGACTCCTGAAGCTGCATCTCAGAATTTCAAGAAGTCAACATATAAACAAGTGTTGAAAGAAGCAATCATATCCGAGGAAGTTCTTCCTGATTACTTTCCAACAGAATTGACTGAAGAACAAAGGAGGTTTGTTAATCGGGGATACTTCTTGAGGGATAAAGAAAGAATGGTTGCTCTGGGTGTTAAGCCAAAGGAGGCAGCTAAGAAGTCAGATTTCTGGAAGAAAGAGCTTATCCAATCTTTTGTGGAGCTACCAAAGTAACCAAAACAAAGAGACCAGAATTGGATTCGATGTACAAGTTTAAGGAAGCTAGACAAATTGAAGAATACAAAGAGCTTCTTAAACTCACTAAGCAATACAATCCAAAGCTTCTCGAAGAACAAAGAAACCACAAGATTTTGGTGCTTGTCAGAGTAATCTTGGTTAAAAGGATTTCTATCTCTGTACCTTGCTTTCATGTGAAAAGAGATAACAATAAAATGTACAGATTCACAGAAGCTCAGTTCAAGCTGCTACCAGTTGATGACATTATCTTTCTCTACAACCACTTTTTGAATGCAATGCAAAGATACAAAGAAGATGTTATTGCCTTTGAAGCTGTTAAAAGATACATGTCAAGCTGCATTCAATACGCTTCATTGGAAGACTTTCAAATTGGTTTTGAAGTGGTTAAGAGAAAGATCAATGTACCATATCCAGATCAAAGTCTTTACACCGGAGACATTGAACAGCTCAGTATTGGTCATATCATAGAAGAACCATCCTTTGGTGTTGTCTTTTTGAACAGCAGAAAGAAGAAGATTTTCATTCGTATGGATGAACTTGCTTCTTATTGCAGCTGGGGATGGCGTAAAATGCTACAATTACGCCATCTAATTAGACCTTTTGTTTGGTCGAAGCTTGGGAATGGGAAAGACACTTCAGTATGGTTTGATAGATGGGCTGAGCAATGTCCATTGAGTCCAATGATCTCGGCTAGGCAGATTGTTCGAGCTGGGTTTTCCCATAATTCTCGGGTGGCTTATTTGTGTAATAATGGGGTATGGAAATGGTCAGATCACTGGCGCACTGAATACCCAATTTTGGGCAGCATACCAGGGCCAATGCTACAATCTGATGTAAAGGATGAACTTGGCTGGGTGGATGTCGAAGGTAATTTCAAGAATTACTCGTCTAAAGAATGTTGGGATACTATTAGAACGAGACAAGCTGAAGTGCCATGGACCAATGTTATGTGGTTTTCTCAATGTATACCTAGACATGCGTTTCTTATATGGCTGATTGTGAGGAAAAAGCTTAAGACACAAGATAAGCTGATGCAATGGAACAAGAATGGAAATGCTAACTTCAACCTCATGTGTTGCTCGTTGTGCAAAAGAGGTCTGGATTCTCATGATCATTTATTATTTGAATGTTCTTTTTCTTCACAGATTTGGAGCAAAATAAAGATCTTGGCTGAAATTCCATTTGTTTCTGACAAATGGGAAGATGTACTTCATTGGCTGATCATCAAATCGAAGTCGAGATCTTTCAAGAATGTGATTGGGAGGTTACTTGTTGCACCTACCACTTACCTTGTTTGGCAAGAGAGAAATCTACGCCTTTTCACACATCAGACGAGACCACCTGATGTGATTATTGATCACATTATCTCTACTATTCGACTTAAGTTAGTGACACTCCTATTCAAGAATACTAGGATGGTGGATCATTGGTTAAAAGTTTGGAAGGTGCCACGAGAGATTGCCTTCATCAAGAGATGAAAACGGGATACCAGCAGAAGTATTTGTTTAGATAGTTTTGCATTGTTTCAAATTGTAATACTATAGTGTCCATATAGCTGATATCTAGTAATTATTTGATTCCATACATATGGCATGTCATATGTATGAACTGGTGAGCATTCAGCTCCACCACTTGTTTTGTAATGTTTTTTGGTGATGGAATATAATTTACAGGGGTATCCCATTAACCAAAAAAAGAGTGTGTCGATAAAGTTGAAGTGAAGACATCTGAAGTCTCAGTGGATATAGACATAGATGGTTTGCTAACTTCATGGCAAAGATTAATATTCCTGATGAACAACATGATCTATTAAAAAGAGCCATTAGTATATGGTATGTTGATAGTGGTTGTTCAAGACATATGACAGGTGATAAATCATTGTTGTCAAACTTTGTTTAAATATTAGGAGCATATGTAAGCTTTGCTGGTCCCAAAGGTGGCTCAATTACCGGGGTTGGTGATGTCACAAATGGGAAAATCAAGCTTGAGAAGGTGAATTATGTTGAGCAGTTAAATCACAACTTGATGAGCGTATCTCAAATATGTGATAAAGGGAATCCTGTTCATTTCACCAAGGAGGAAGCACTTATCCTAAAACCTGGATATGTGATTCCTGAAGAGTGGATTCTATTGAGGGCTCCTAGAAAAAGGGATATATATGCAATGGCATTGGGTATCTCTAATCCTGAGATTGAGACTACATGTCTTTTGTCTCAAGCCTCTGAATCAGACTCTTTGCTTTGGCATAGAAAAATGGCACATCTTCATTTTCGAAAAATGAATTTCATCACCAAAAATGGGTTGGTGGAAGGTGTTCCATTAAAGAGATATGGTAGTGAGGATAAATGTGTTCCATGCAAAAAGGGCAAACAACACAAGATTAACCACAAGTCCAAGTCTCGAAATTCTACTGCCGGTCCTTTTGAACTTCTACACATGGACTTATTTGGTCCAGTAATTGTGAGAAGTATCGGAGGAATGTACTACTGTTTAGTTGTCACGGATGATTTTTCAAGATTTTCTTGGGTGTTCTTTCTTACCTCTAAGGATGAGACATATCAAATACTTGTGCATTTCTTTGCAAAAGTGGAAAATGTCTACAACACTAGAATCAAGAAAATTCGTAGTGACAATGGAACAGAGTTCAAGAATAGGATGATGGAGTTTTATTGCCGCAGCAAGTGCATTGAGCAGCAATTTAGTGCTCCGTATCAACCTCAGCAAAATGGGGTTGCTGAGCGGAAGAATAGAACACTAATTGAAGCTGCACGAACAATGTTGGCTGACTCTAAGCTTCCTACCTTATTCTGGGGTGAAGCTATAAACACTGCTTGCTATGTACTCAATAGGGTTCTCACGGTGAAACGGTTTAACAAAACGTGTTATGAGCTGTTGCACAATAGAAAACCAAATTTGAGTCACTTGCAACCTTTTGGTGTACCTTGTACCTTCTTAAAAGTTCAGCCAAACTTAGCGAAGTTTGATGAAAAAGTAATTAAGGGGTATTTTCGTGGGTATGTTCCAGGAACACCAAACCGTCGTGTTTATAACAAAGTAACCGGTAAAGTTGATATTGCATACAATGTTGAGATTACAAGTTGCTCACCCGGCATTCATTCAGGTCCTGAGAAAATGTTCAATTATGAAGATATTTTCAATTCTCTTAATCCTTCTATGATAGAGTTGCACAACTCAAATGATATTGTGGTGGTCCGTGATGATGATATCTTTGCATCACCATCCTACGGAGGACCTATATCTAATATAAACTCTAAGGATAGAAGAGGACAACAAGATTCTGAACAAGAAGTTATCTCAAGAAGATCTGATGAACCAATGGGTACAGATACTTCGATTGAGAATACTTCTGAACATGTTGTGACAGAGGAGCATCCCTCAGTTCATATTGAGGAAGAGATTTCCACCAATTTGGGAGGAAATCTTGATGTTGATCGTGTCACACAAAAACACATTACGAAGGCTCATCCCGTAGAAAACATCTTGGGAGATCCTAACGTTGGTGTTAGAACTAGAAGCAGTCTTCAGGAAAGCACAAGTCTTTTTGCTAGCATCAAAGATACAGGTATACTGGAAACATGTAAGTACAGTTGCTTTATCTCTCAAGTGGTACCCAAGAATGTGCAAATGGCACTGAAGGAGCCATCTTGGGTGGATGCAATGCAAGAAGAATTAGACCAATTCAGAAAATTAAAGGTTTGGGAATTGGTAGACGTGCCTGCTGATATCAATCCTTTTGGAACAAGATGGGTGTTCAGATGCAAAAGGGATGATAAAGGGATTGTTACTAGGAACAAGGCTCGGCTAGTTGTTCAAGGATTTGCACAACAAGATGGATTGGACTACACCGAAGTATTTGCACCAGTTGCCAGAATAGAAGCAATCAGGCTTTTTCTAGCATTTGCATCCTTTAAAGGTTTTAAGGTATACCAATTGGATGTAAAGAGTGCATTTCTATATGGTAAGGTACAGGAGTTGGTCTATGTGTCTCAGCCTCCTGGGTTTACTGATCCTGACTATCCTGATAGAGCATATAAATTGGATAAGGCTCTATATGGTCTTCATCAAGCACCTAGAGCCTGGTACGATACATTATCCACACATCTAGTGGAAAATGGGTTCGTAAGAGGTCAGATTGATAGCACATTGTTCACAAAATGGAAAGGTAATGATTTCTTACTGGTACAAGTTTACGTAGATGACATTATTTTTGGTGCATCGGATGAGAACATGTGTGTTATAACACGATTTCTATTACCGAATTCACGTCATCAATGGCGGTTTTGGTGAGTGTGTGTTCTTGGTGTTTGTGTGTGTTTTGAGAGAGAAAGTGTGTGTGTGTAAAAGTTACTGATTGGTATTAATTGAGGGTGTAAGGTTATGCAAGGATTATTCAAGGATTATGATCCCAAAGGTATGAGAGGGGTATTTATAGTCTACCTATACAATTATGCTAATTATCACAATTAGCCCCTCAACCTTAGTGATCATTTACCTATGACTTAAAAACAAGAAAGTCCTCTAATCTAAATTACAATTTATCACTATTTTTGGATTTCTAACATTCTCCCCCTTAGTGATATATTGTAATGAATGAAGTACGTGTTATCTTGTCTTGTAGGAGTGAATTTGATGAGCCCGGTGGTGAAGACAATTGGTGTGTTGAAACAAGTCTTCAAAGCTTTCTCTTTTGTCTTTGGAGAACTTGATTCAGTCTTGGTCTTGGACTTCTTGAAGTTAAATCATGTGATGATTCTCAATGTTCTTTTTGAACAGAGAATAATGAGTGCGTGTGTGTCTTGAATCTTCGAGAATTGTTGAATCATGAATCAGAGTTGTCTTTTGAAATGCGGAAGGTATGAATCTTGGTTTTGATTTTTCAATCTTCGATTCTTGAGTGAAATTTCAACTTTTCGATTCTTCATTCTTTGATTCTTGAGTGAATTTCATCTTCTTGAAATAAAGTTTCATGAATATGTACTCTCCCCCTTGATGTATGCATTGGAGTTTCTTGATAAAATGTTGTTGTATAAATTGAAGATCTTGAATGAAGTGTGTTTGATGAAGACTCTTTTGAAGCTTTACTTCTTTGACTTGAATCTTCTTTGACTTGAACACTTTGGAGAGTAAGCATTTGAATGAAGTTTGGATGAATTTCTTATGAAGTAATCATGCTCCCCCTCAATCCATGAGTATAAACATTTTTGGAGCATCTTTGAACTTTTGTAACATCTTGAGTGAAAATCCTTTCATCTTTGGTTTCATTCTTATCTTTGAAGTCAATTCAGATTTCTCTTTTTTTTTTTTTTTTAAACCAAAATCTCAATCAACTAAGATCTAGTGAAAATCTGAGCATTTCTCCCCCTAAACCTTAAAAGCCTAAAACCGATTGAAACAACCAAACACAAACTTTTCTCCTTGTTTCCTTATCAATCTCAATCAGTAAATCAATCATAATATTTTCTCCCCCTCATAATGACAAAGTTGGGAACCAACGTCATTATGTACACATTGATTGATTAAATGTCAAAAGGAATAACATGATCTAAAGCTTAGAAATTGTGCTCATGGAGAAATGTCAACCATCAAAACATTAACCCAAACCATTAGCCCAACCCAAGAAATCCTAGGGGTGACTAAAATGTAAGATTGAAGTTGTTGGTACAAACGTTATATCATGGTGTTGGTGTTTTCTGTGTTTGTGTGATGAGAAATGAAACCGGATAAGAATGATCCGTTAGCATGTTCAAAAATCGAAAGGATTAATGAAATGACCGATAGAAATGTATAACATTTTTCGGATTTCCTATGTATCATTGAGATATGCACAAAGCAATTCTCTAACATAGTTCGATCTGCGGCTTTACAACCACGAGATTGCTTCAAAGAATATAAATCATGGTTAGGGAAAACCGAGGTCACATTTAGACTTCTCGTTAACTCAATAATCACATAAATGTAATCATGAGACCTACTTTCAACGTTGGCAAAGATGTTAGCATTGGTAGGATTTCCATTTGATCATCGTGGAATATCAAATAAGATATCACTACAAATGTTCCGGCTATATCACAAAGATATGCTGAATGTGTAAAAAAATGACCAATCAAGATAGCTCTAGACACAGCGTGATCAAAAGAAGTCGGGGACTGGAGCAGAATGTCGCCCTTTTTCAATATCAACATCTTCCAAATGAAGAGTCAATAGAAATGTGTGAATAAAAAATTTGAAACACATTTGAAGTTTTGAAAGTTTTTGAAATCACAAACTCCTCCTTAATCTATGCAAGAATAGATCAAAATGTTTTCCATAGAAATGTGGAGCAAAAATTGTTTTTGTGAGATCAAAATGAGTAAAATCTTTGTTGTGATATTTTCGGAAAATTTGAGAGTCTATTGTGAACAAGATTTTTATTTGAGAATTTAAGGAAGGGTATCATTTCTTTTAACCCTTTTCTCACAACATATCACCTTAACCTCTCACTTTTCGACTTTACTCCCTCCATCCTATTTGCACGAAAACAACATCACTCAAAATACCCTCACTATTTAATGAAAGAAGTGAATACTCCGGGGTTAGAACTCATCGGCGATGATGAAGTTCATGGAGTAAATTTTGAGAACAACTTATCGCTCATGTGCAAACTAATCACCGAACTCCTTTTGATTGAAAATCATTGGAAAAACATCAAATGTGTGAATAAAAAATTTGAAACACATTTGAAGTTTTGAAAGTTTTTGAAATCACAAACTCCTCCTTAATCTATGCAAGAATAGATCAAAATGTTTTCCATAGAAATGTGGAGCAAAAATTGTTTTTGTGAGATCAAAATGAGTAAAATCTTTGTTGTGATATTTTCGGAAAATTTGAGAGTCTATTGTGAACAAGATTTTTATTTGAGAAACACAAAGTTTTGCTTCAACAACAATGTTGATAGTAAGACAGCTAGGGAGTACACAAAGGCGTTCAATCCGTCGCATCTTACATCAACAAGTTGGAGGCAATTAAAACATTTAAGCAAATGTTAACCCAATCAATTGTTCAAGATGAGACAACAAGGGAGAGTTTGAAAACTTTATTTGAAAAACTTAACTGCTATTACACATACATATTCATATAAGAACACTTGGAAGTACACAAAGGCGTTCGATTCCTTGTTATCTTATATCAATCTATATGTATAATAACAAGATCTTAGAATGTATAAACATTCTAAAATAAATATATCATTTAAGAACGGGTTGCATACATAGTATATGCAAGCCACTTGAAATAAATATCTTTTTGTTTATTTTTGAAAATTTGCAATTTTGTATTTGATTTTCTCTTTTCAAATTTTGTATTTTGTTTTTCTGGAATGTTTCAAGAATTCCTTCAAAGGGAAAAAGAGTTAAGGTTCAAGATTTAACATACCAAGCTTGGAGATAAGAAAGTTAAACCTCTTTTCATCCAATGGTTTAGTGAACAAATCTGCAAGTTGAAAGTCAGTACCCACAAAGTAGAGCTCGATGTCACCTTTCTCAATATGATCTTTGAGAAAATGATATCTAACATCAATATGCTTTGATCGAGAGTGGTTTACTGAGTTGACTGCAATGGCAATGGCACTCTGAGAATCACAATAGATAGGGATATGATCATATTTCAGACCATAATCAGTTAGTTGTGTCTTCATCCATAAAACTTGAGCACAACAACTAGCCGCAGCTACATATTCAGCTTCAGCCGTTGATAGTGACACACAATTCTGTTTCTTGGAAGACCAACTCACAATTTTATCACCTAAAAATTGTAAAGTACCGGAAGTGCTCTTGCGATCAAGTTTACAACCAGCATGATCTGCATCTGAATATGCAGTTAGATTGAATCCAGTATCCCTTGGATACCAGAGACCTAAATTGGGTGTACCCTTCAGATAACGAAAGATTCGTTTCACAGCTTGATAATGTAAATTAGTTGGAGCAGCTTGATACCTAGCACACATACATGTTGCAAACATTATATCTGGGCGAGATGTTGTTAGGTACAACAACGAACCAATCATACTTCGATATCTCTTTTGGTCAAATGGTTTCCAATTTTTATCAGCATTTATGTTTGTTCGAGCAGCCATTGGGGTAGAAATTGAAGAACATGAAGTCATATCAAACTTTTTCAACATGTCATTTATGTATTTACCTTGTGATATAAAAATACCAGTTGGTAATTGTTTGATTTGAAGACCCAAAAAGTAATTCATTTCCCCAATCATGCTCATTTCAAAATGATTAACCATAAGAGATGAAAAGTTTCGGCAAAATGTTTGACTGGTCGACCCAAAGATAATGTCATCAACATATATTTGAACAAGTAGAACATGCTTACCTTGTTTGCGAATGAACAAGGTAGGGTCAATTGTGCCTTTGGTAAAGCCACCTCTTAGTAAGAAAGTAGTTAAAGAATCATACCATGCTCGAGGTGCTTGCTTAAGACCGTAGAGAGCCTTGTCTAACCTGTAGACATGGTTTGGCCTTTGAGGATCAACAAAACCTTCTGGTTGATCAACGTAAACTTCTTCTTTGAGGTCACCATTCAAGAAAGCAGTCTTCACATCCATTTGAAACACAGTAAAGTTTCGGAATGCGGCATAAGCTAAGAATATTCGAATGGCCTCCATTCTTGCAACTGGAGCAAAAGTTTCGTCGAAGTCAACACCAGGTTGTTGGCAATAACCCTTTGCAACTAGTCGAGCTTTATTCCTTACTACCACTCCATTCTCATCCTTTTTGTTTTTGAATATCCACTTTGTTCCGATTGGATCATCTTTTCTAGGATTTGGAACTAATCTCCATACCTTCAGTCTTTCAAATTGTGCGAGTTCATCTTGCATTGCCTTAACCCACTCTGGATCACGAAGAGCTTCATATACTGTTTTGGGTTCGATATTGCTAAGAGAAAGTGCAACAAGACACTCATTTACTGAAGTACGAGTAGTTACTCCTGCTTGTGGATCTCCAATTATTTGATCAGTAGGATGGTATTTCTGCATACGTGTCCACTTGTGAGCATGAGGAAGAGGATCTTGTTGTTGAAGATCAACATCACCATCATTAAAACTTGAGTTTTGTTGAGAGATGGAATCATAACTTGGTAGAACTCTTTCCTCATAAGCTGGATGATCAAAGTCAAGTGGTACAAACACATTTGGAGTGTTCAAAGGATTTGTTGTCTGAGTAAATCGAGAAGGTTGTTCTTGAACATTCACTTGAGAAGCATTATCAGGAGAGGATGGTGGAGAAGAATTATTAGAAGAGGATCCTTATTCTGAAGAACTTGAAGATTGTTGTCACAGAATTGTCCAACACTGAACAAGTTATGAATTAATCCTTCAATATAGTGAACTTTCTTAATGACAATTCCATTTCGTTCAATGTCTCCATAACCTAAGATAGGAGCGAAATTGTTGTTTCCAAAGCGAACTGTTCCCATGAATCGTTCAACAAAATTCCTGAGCAAAGATTTATTTCCAGTCATGTGCTTCGAACACCCGGAATCGAGTATCCAAACACAGATGGTTATTTCCTGCAATCAAAGAAATTTAACCGTTTTTAGGTACCCACTTGAAGACGGGTCCTTTATGGTTAGTTAAAACAGGCAGGGTATATAACTTAGGAAATGCATTCAAACATGTTTTTGAATCAACATAAGCATTAACAAGCACATCATCAACAAACACATTTGATCAGTAAACTTCTTCTTTGAGGTCACCATTCAAGAAAGCAGTCTTCACATCCATTTGAAACATAGTAAAGTTTCGGAATGCTGCATAAGCTAAGAATATTCGAATGGCCTCCATTCTTGCAACTGGAGCAAAAGTTTCGTCGAAGTCAACACCAGGTTGTTGGCAATAACCCTTTGCAACTAGTCGAGCTTTATTCCTTACTACCACTCCATTCTCATCCTTTTTGTTTTTGAATATCCACTTTGTTCCGATTGGATCATCTTTTCTAGGATTTGGAACTAATCTCCATACCTTCAGTCTTTCAAATTGTGCGAGTTCATCTTGCATTGCTGTAACCCACTCTGGATCACGAAGAGCTTCAGATACTGTTTTGGGTTCGATATTGCTAAGAGAAAGTGCAACAAGACACTCATTTACTGAAGTACGAGTAGTTACTCCTGCTTGTGGATCTCCAATTATTTGATCAGTAGGATGGTATTTCTGCATACGTGTCCACTTGTGAGCATGAGGAAGAGGATCTTGTTGTTGAAGATCAACATCACCATCATTAAAACTTGAGTTTTGTTGAGAGATGGAATCATAACTTGGTAGAACTCTTTCCTCATAAGCTGGATGATCAAAGTCAAGTGGTACAAACACATTTGGAGTGTTCAAAGGATTTGTTGTCTGAGTAAATCGAGAAGGTTGTTCTTGAACATTCACTTGAGAAGCATTATCAGGAGAGGATGGTGGAGAAGAATTATTAGAAGAGGATCCTTGCTCTGAAGAACTTGATGATGATTCATGAATGTTGTCAGGAACTGGATCGTTGTTATGAAGAGGTTCATTGTGTTGAATTGGTTCAACGATGACTTGAGGTTCTTGATCATGAATCGGTTTTGAATTATAGAATTCTTCAAAAAGAATATCTAATTCATCACTTGTTGGAGTTGGAAACTTCTTGAATTTAGAAGCTAAGGTAGAATTCCTTGTAGAAGTACTTGAAGCACTTGGATCATTACTTGTTGGTAGCAAACTTTCTTGCTCAAAAATCATGCCTGACATCTCATCAAACCAAACATTCATTGTTTCTTGAATTGTGTTTGTTCGACGATTATAGATTCGGTAGGCAATTGATGTTTTGGAATAACCAACAAAATATCCTTCATCACCTTTCTTCTCGAACTTTCCAAGATTCTCCCGATCATTCAAAGTGTAACAAACACACCCAAATATATGAAAGTAGTTGATGTTGGGTTTGCGTTTGTTAACAACCTCATAAGGAGTATTTTCGAAACGCTGATTGATAATGGACCGATTCTGAGTGTGACAAGCAGTGTCAACAGCTTCAGCCCACATATTGGATGGCAATTTGGAATAAGCAAGCATTGTCCTTGCTGCTTCCACTAGCGATCGATTTCTCCTTTCAACAACACCATTTTGTTGTGGGGTGCGAACTGCTGAGAATTGATGAGTAATACCTTTGGATTTGCAGAATTCATCAAAAACAGCATTCTTGAACTCAGTACCGTTATCCGAACGGATGTAACGAACTGGAAGTTGAAGATTTACTTGAGTAGTAGTGATGAAATCTATCAACATCTGAGTTGTTTCATCTTTAGATGCAAGGAACTTGACCCAAGTATATCTTGAATAATCATCAACATAACCAAGAATTCTTTGAAGTAGCCTTTGAAATGAGACAAATATTATCGGTTGGTTGGTTATCATCGAGATTGACGGTAAAAAGATTATCATCACGATCACCGCAAAGAATATCAACTCCATCTAGAGTTTGGACTTTACACAGAGATTGTCGAAAAAGAACTTGAAGATTGTTGTCACAGAATTGTCCAACACTGAACAAGTTATGACTTAATCCTTCAATATAGTGAACTTTCTTAATGACAATTCCATTTCGTTCAATGTCTCCATAACCTAAGATAGGAGCGAAATTGTTGTTTCCAAAGCGAACTGTTCCCATGAATCGTTCAACAAAATTCCTGAGCAAAGATTTATTTCCAGTCATGTGCTTCGAACACCCGGAATCGAGTATCCAAACACAGATGGTTATTTCCTGCAATCAAAGAAATTTAACCGTTTTTAGGTACCCACTTGAAGACGGGTCCTTGATGGTTAGTCAAAACAGGCAGGGTATATAACTTAGGAAATGCATTCAAACATGTTTTTGAATCAACATAAGCATTAACAAGCACATCATCAACAAACACATTTGAATAAAAAGTACGAACATTCACATGAGAATTAAAAGTAACATGTTTACAAGCATCAACATCAACCACACAATTACGGGAATTAAAATTGTTTACAAGCTCACAAGGTCTAGCCTTGGCATATTCAACTTTATTTAACAAAGAAGAATTGTTTTGATTAACAGGAACACCCTTCCTCCTCCTTCTTTTCTTCTTTTTCTCAACATCCTTTTGATTACTAGTGATCTTAGGTACTAATGTATTAGCAACCCATTTAGCACCACTATTTATGCTCTTTCCACCTGTTGAATTGAAACTAAGAAGATTAGAACGAGGTGTTTTAAACACTTTCATCTTTTTGGAATCTTTTGGAGGCGAGGAAACTTCTTGCTTCTTTGGTTTATCATGAGAAAACCATCCATATCTATCCCTATATCTAGTTGTACCATTTGATGCATCCTTAGTTAGCGAAACTGAGCTAGACTTAGACACCTTAGGTATAGAGCTAGATTGAGAAGCATTAGGATAGTCTTTCGGAAGTTTCACTTTGGTGTACTTTGTCCTGAGTGGGGTCTCAGTTTGTTCCTTTTTGACATGTTTCACTGGGGTAGAAACAAAGGTTTCTAACTTAATGGTCTTTGGTTCAGTCTTGACGAGTTTGGACTTAACTCGTTTCTTTGAGTAATATGAAGTTGGAGCTTTGGACAATGGATTTTGAGATTCCACTTTTGTTTCAACTTTGATTTTGGTAGATTCAACCTTTTTCTCAGTTTCTGAATTAAAAACATATTCTCCCTCCATGAATTTATCAAAATCATCCTTTGTGAAATCTTTTGAAAAAGAAAATTTCAATGGAGATTGATTAGTTTCAAATTCATTTGAAAGTTTTGAAAAATCAGGAATCTTGGTGTCCAACTTCTCATCATGGATAGTCTCAGAAATTAGGTCAACTTGAACTGACACATCTTTGGTCTCACAAGAAAATTGAGTAGAAGTATCAACACCTATACTAGCACTAGGCTTAGGGTGAACAACTAACTCATCAACAGTGTTGCATGTGAAAAACCTATAGAAGTACCATATCAAAACTAAACTATGTGCAAGTTCTTCATTAGATAAATCAGATTGCACATAATCATCAGCTATAAATGTAGCAGTATTTTGACAAGTACATTCAAGAGAATCAGTCAAGGTCTGAGTAGAGGTATTGGTAGATGAATCACAAGCAGTTTGAGTAGAATTGTCTACTAAAGCACTTTGGTCAGTTTGAGTAGAAACATTCTCACAAACTTTCTTAGTATCAACAACAATACTTTTATCCTCTGAATTCGGACTTTGAGACTTGAGGTGATTAATAACTTTTTGTTGAGATTCCACCTTTTGTTGTAAACCTTCTACTTGTTTTTCCAAAAATGTGGTTGGAAAATACATTTTAGTTGGTTTAGGTGGAGTACCGACAGATTCTTGGTTTTGAAAATTTGATTCAATTTCTTCCAATTTGAAAATTGAAGATTCTTTAGTTTTGTATGAATTATTTATTGCATCATAATTAACCAAAAATTCATTTTTTTGTATTCTCTCAACTTCATCAGTCTCAAATTCGTCATCCAATGGACGAATAAATTGTTGTATCATACCAAGTCGTAGAAATTTTTCATCATACAAGGGTTCAATTTCCTCTTTGGCTTTTTGTAATGGTGTGATATTCTCAAATCCCAACCCGAGAAGAAGATCCGTTTTGTCAATTTTTGATTTGTTGAAATAGGCAGTGAAATCCAAGAGAGGATTTTGTTCAACTTTATATAACTTTTCTTGATAGAAAAGTATATTCTTTTTAAATTCCTCAACTTGTTTTTCAAGATTCTCAATCTCAATGCCTTTTAGAAAACAATTATGATTTAAATCAGAAATCTTCCTTTCGAATTCAACATTGTTTAGTTTAGCTTCTTGGAGCTTTTTATTAAGAATATCAACATCCATTTGTCTAGCATTTGCCCGAAGCCATTCATTGGTCTTTTGAAAATTTGATTCAATTTCTTCCAATTTGAAAATTGAAGATTCTTTAGTTTTGTATGAATTATTTATTGCATCATAATTAACCAAAAATTCATTTTTTTGTATTCTCTCAACTTCATCAGTCTCAAATTCGTCATCCAATGGACGAATAAATTGTTGTATCATACCAAGTCGTAGAAATTTTTCATCATACAAGGGTTCAATTTCCTCTTTGGCTTTTTGTAATGGTGTGATATTCTCAAATCCCAACCCGAGAAGAAGATCCGTTTTGTCAATTTTTGATTTGTTGAAATAGGCAGTGAAATCCAAGAGAGGATTTTGTTCAACTTTATATAACTTTTCTTGATAGAAAAGTATATTCTTTTTAAATTCCTCAACTTGTTTTTCAAGATTCTCAATCTCAATGCCTTTTAGAAAACAATTATGATTTAAATCAGAAATCTTCCTTTCGAATTCAACATTGTTTAGTTTAGCTTCTTGGAGCTTTTTATTAAGAATATCAACATCCATTTGTCTAGCATTTGCCCGAAGCCATTCATTGGTCTTTTGAAAATTTGATTCAATTTCTTCCAATTTGAAAATTGAAGATTCTTTAGTTTTGTATGAATTATTTATTGCATCATAATTAACCAAAAATTCATTTTTTTGTATTCTCTCAACTTCATCAGTCTCAAATTCGTCATCCAATGGACGAATAAATTGTTGTATCATACCAAGTCGTAGAAATTTTTCATCATACAAGGGTTCAATTTCCTCTTTGGCTTTTTGTAATGGTGTGATATTCTCAAATCCCAACCCGAGAAGAAGATCCGTTTTGTCAATTTTTGATTTGTTGAAATAGGCAGTGAAATCCAAGAGAGGATTTTGTTCAACTTTATATAACTTTTCTTGATAGAAAAGTATATTCTTTTTAAATTCCTCAACTTGTTTTTCAAGATTCTCAATCTCAATGCCTTTTAGAAAACAATTATGATTTAAATCAGAAATCTTCTCTCAACTTCATCAGTCTCAAATTCGTCATCCAATGGACGAATAAATTGTTGTATCATACCAAGTCGTAGAAATTTTTCATCATACAAGGGTTCAATTTCCTCTTTGGCTTTTTGTAATGGTGTGATATTCTCAAATCCCAACCCGAGAAGAAGATCCGTTTTGTCAATTTTTGATTTGTTGAAATAGGCAGTGAAATCCAAGAGAGGATTTTGTTCAACTTTATATAACTTTTCTTGATAGAAAAGTATATTCTTTTTAAATTCCTCAACTTGTTTTTCAAGATTCTCAATCTCAATGCCTTTTAGAAAACAATTATGATTTAAATCAGAAATCTTCCTTTCGAATTCAACATTGTTTAGTTTAGCTTCTTGGAGCTTTTTATTAAGAATATCAACATCCATTTGTCTAGCATTTGCCCGAAGCCATTCATTGGTCTTTTGAATTTCAAGATCTTGATTGGCCTTTTCAAGATCATGAATGGTCTTTTCAAGATTGTGACATTTTTGTAATAACTTAGAATCAGGAGAGACATTCAACTCACATTCTTTAACCAACATTTCATCTTTGTATGCTTGAAAATCTTGTTTAATAGCATCATGTTCAAAAAGTAATTTTGAATGTTCTTCAAGAAGTTTTGAAAATTCACTTTTAGAAAATGAAATACTATTTTTCAACTTTTTGTTTTTGTTGGCTAAAGATTTGATATGAGTTGTCAAATTTGACAAAGCTAATCGACATGACTCTTTATCCTTAATCAAAGAAAAATTAGAGTCGAGAATTACCTCATCATCTGGGTATTCATCATCAGTACTTTCTGCTTCAAAAACTTTGTCCTTGGCCAACCTTGCCATAAAGCAAACATTAGCAGAGAGATCTTGATCTTCATCATCTGTGAGTAATAGCCATTTGTCATCTTCAGCGAGCAATGCATGTCCTGCTTCAACTTGTTTGGCTAACAACATCTTCTGCTTGTAATACTCATAATTCCGCTTTCGAGGTTGTTTGCAATCAACAGCAAAATGTCCAGGAACACCACAATTGTAGCACTTTTTGTCTGATGCCTTACCCTTCTCAACAACTTGTTTCTCATAATCTTCCTTCTTTTCACCATGTTTTGATCCACTAGCTTCACCTTGCTCATTACTCTTAGGATGATAATGTTCCTTCTTGGGAAATGCACTTGTAGAAGAAGTGCGGAGATTGTTGTTTGTTGGCCTCGCTTTGTAAAATTTTCTCTTGAAATGCTTTGTTACCGCGGCAAGAGCTTGATATAGTTCATTTGAAACACCATCTCTTGTAGCCATCAGATCATCTCCCTCCTCATCAGATGAAGAAACAACTACCATTTGCCTTTTAAGAGCTTCAGAAATCTTCTTCTCAACTATCAATGCCAAAGGATCAGTAGATACAACTTCTGGCATTTTGCTTGATGAAGCTTTGTTTAGGACTTGGTTTTCATTGAGTTTGAAAGATTCATAAAGAGTATGAATGGTGAACTTGGTCAGATTTTGATGTTGCTTGATCTGTGTTCCAAAATCTTCCCATTCTGGACCAAGAGCTTTGATGAATTTGATGTTTAACTCAATCTCTGTTTTCTTGACATTGTTCTTCCTTAGTTCATTTATGACATTGCAGAATCTGTAGTAGACAGCCTCAAGAGTTTCATTTGGCAATTTTGTGAAGTTGTCAAACTCAGTCAAAACATTGGTCAATCTTATCGTTGAAGTCACGTCAGCTCCTTCCATCTGTCTAGCCACCTCATCCCATATTTCCTTGGCTGTATCATAAGAATCAACAGAGCCATAGATTTCATCCGGTAGAGCTTTGTATAAGCATGACCTAGCTCTGTTATCTGCAGCTGTTCGATCTTTTTGTTCAGCATTCAAGAGATCATGAGTTAGAATTGCATCAGTAGTGGGATGGCGATGAACGGCAAGTCCATTAAGGATGGAATCTTTCATCATATGACCATTTGTTTGACTTTCCACATAGTCCATAAATCTTTTCTTCCATAGTCCATAGGAACCACGGTAGAGAACTGGAGGTCTTGTATCTGAACCTAATGCCAATGCTTTACGAGAAGCCATTTGAAATTGATTTGATTTGAAAAATTGAATCGAATTAAGAGTTGAAAAAAAATCAGGAAATGAAACGATCTAGGGAAGATCGTCCTAGAGAAGATCGTCTTAGAGGAGATCGTCTTAGAATAAAAGAAAACGATTTGAAAGAGATTGTTTTGAAGTATCTAGGAAAGTTGGTTAAGTGAGAAATGTAACTGAAATTGAAGTTTGTTTTGGATTGAAGTTTAGGAAATGAAACGAATGAAAGAAGATCGTTTTGTACATGAAAATGAAACGGTCTTGTCAAGATCGTTTTGATGATTGAGAGATGAAACGATCTTATGGAAATGAAACGGTCTTGTCAGTATGTAATGGAAAGGAATGAAATTTGAGCAACACTAATCTAGAAGATCAGTTACCCAAGAGGAGTATGATTTCCAATCACAACAACTTCAAATGTTCAATCAAAACACACCAATGTTCAAAGGAACTGGGACGATCTTGACAGGATCGTCCTAAGGTCAGTGTGCTGGGACGATCTTGATGAGATCGTCTTAGATTTCTTTCCCAAAACTTTCAAGTATAAAATACTTTCCAAGTATTTGAATTGACCAAACCAATCCTTACGGATTAATTAGCCACAAACAAACACTTCACCACACACCACTTGTCAGAACGATCTTGTGAGGATCGTCCTACAAGCTACCAAGTACAAGAATAAAAATTGAGAGTTCAAAGACTGAGACGATCTTGCTGAGATCGTCCTAGCCAAAATCGTTCCGAGAGCATCTTCTTCATCAGCAAAACAGTTTTAAACAAAAACTCCATTAACGACTTCATAAAGCTTCAATAAGTTTCGAATTACTAGGAGTTAGAACATGAAATCACTTGCAAACTGTTTGTTTTCACCTTAGCAACACACCGATTAACAAAATTCAACACAAAACACAACAGATTCGAATCCCAAATTTCGCGCTAAAATGCAAAAATTCAAACTCGAGATTTAGATCGAATTGGAACTTGAAACTTGACAGGATTATGTTTTTAACTATCACGAATCTATTGATGAACAAATAACTGTGATTTTATGCGATTTGAGGGGTGAATTTTGATGAAACAGTAGATGAAAAAGACGAACAAAACAAATGTAAATATTTTTGATTTTTGATGAATTTGTGACTGAATTCAGTTATGGATCGATATCAGAATGATGTTTTGCTCTGATACCACATGTTATAACACGATTTCTATCACCGAATTCACGTCATCAATGGCGGTTTTGGTGAGTGTGTGTTCTTGGTGTTTGTGTGTGTTTTGAGAGAGAAAGTGTGTGTGTGTGTAAAAGTTACTGATTGGTATTAATTGAGGGTGTAAGGTTATGCAAGGATTATTCAAGGATTATGATCCCAAAGGTATGAGAGGGGTATTTATAGTCTACCTATACAATTATGCTAATTATCACAATTAGCCCCTCAACCTTAGTGATCATTTACCTATGACTTAAAAACAAGAAAGTCCTCTAATCTAAATTACAATTTATCACTATTTTTGGATTTCTAACATGTGCAAAGAGTTTGAAGAAATCATGAAAAGCAAATTTGAAATGAGCACAATGGGTGAAATGAATTTCTTTCTTGGTCTGCAAGTTGACCAAAGAAAGGAAGGAATTTTCATTCATCAAACCAAATATGTTCATGACATACTTAAAAAATTTGGTATGGATGATGCTTCACCCATAGGGACTCCAATACAAGTAAATCACTTGTTGGGAGTTGTCAACAGTTCAGATCACGATGTTGATCCAACATTATATCGGTCAATGATGGGATCTTTAATGTATCTTACTTCATCTAGACCAGATATCATGTTTGCTGTCTGCTTATGTGCTCGATTTCAATCCTGTCTGAAAGAGTCACACTTGAAAGGAGTAAAAAGAATTCTTCGGTATCTCAAAGGACAACCATCACTTGGGTTGTGGTATCCTAGTGGAGGAGAATTTGATTTGTATGCTTATACAAACTCTGATTATGGTGGATGTAATTTTGATAGAAAATCAACTTCGGGAGGATGTCAATTTTTAGGAGATAGATTAGTGTCATGGCAGTGCAAAAAGTAGACATCCGTTGCCAATTCTACCTGTGAAGCAGAATATATGGCCGCCGGAAGCTGCTGCTCACAAGTATTATGGATTCAGCAACAAATGCGTGACTACGGTATGAATTTCTCTAACACTCCTATTAAAATTGACAATAAATCTGCTATTTCCATTACCAATAATCCTGTTAAGCATAGTAAAACGAAGCATATTGATATTAGATATCATTTTATTCGTGACTGTGCTGAAAAGAAGTTAATCCATCTTGAAAAGGTGTTGTCTGATGATAACTTAGCTGATTTCTACACTAAGGCCTTTGATCGATCACGTTTTGAATTGCTAGTCCAGTTGACTGGGATGAGAAACCCTTAGTCTCTATCTCTCAAGAACCATTATTTTTATTATTACTATTTTATTTATTTTTTATTTATTTTATTATTTTATTCAGAAAACATAACACAAAAATATAATAAAAAGTTCTATTGCACGAGTGACGAGGATTTTTAGGGTATCTGGTTCCAGGGGAGTTAGCCATGTTCTGTGTGAACACTAAATAAATGTGCATTATGATAAGAGTATAGTGTAAGTAAAGACAAATTTGAGTGTGTTTAGTACACCTCAAATTAGGTCTTGTATATAAATTGCTCGAAAGATTAAGTGAAAGACTTAAGGTTTCGGTCAAAATAGGTCAAACGGAGTCACTAAGTTGACGTATTTGACAGATATTTTGATTTGCAATTTATCTCAAATAATTGAGTCAAAGATACTTAATGTGTGAGCTAACAGGATAAAGGCTTTGAGTCTAATCTTAATTGGGAGACTCAGTCATTATTTATTAGTTATGTATCTGTTTAAGTATCTATAAGCTCAATTATTTATCATTGAGATGAATACATGTGTTGTATAGATCTCATGAGTTTGTTGATGTGGTCGTAGAATTATTTATCTTAGCTGGATCTATGTCAACCGCCAAGATAAAGGATCTCCAAAGTATATGAAAATTGGGTCTATCCAGTCCGGAATGGAGAAAACTCAAGCTTAAAAAGGAAGCAGAATATACTTACACGTCAACAACTCATCTAAATTCAAACGGGGACGAAGATATAGATGGAGAGATTGTTTATCATGTTATTCAATCTTATGTCTCTATTTTTGTTGTATTTGAATTTATAAAACAACATTGATTGTGTCCAATGTCTGTTATTATCAAACACTTAACAATGGTGCTTTGTAATTCATTAATTAGTGACATATCGGGTCTTAATTTAATGATTGTACATCGTAAGTTTGTTCAAGTTGTGACATTTATCTAGAATTTCTTGAATGAGAAAAAATACGATAAATTATAATACAGAAAGTGTTTGTATTTGGCTTTATCGTGTTCTCTAAAGAATTCTTTCCGTTAATCATATCGGGTTCGAGAAAAATTCTTGGTGAATTTTCAAAGTGTTAATCAAGTTAGTGAAAGTTGACTTTTGGTAAGTCAAGGTTCACATGAATCGAAAAATAAGTTTAAACTTATATGCAAAATGTACCAAGTGAACTCATATGCATAATTTAACAAAAAGGGTTAAGTATGCATATTAGTGTTAAGTGGGTATAAATTTACACGTTTTACTTTGGACTTAATATGCGCATTTTCCCAATAGGGTTGAACTTGCGTAATCTAGTCAAGTAAAAGTGCAATTGCAAGTTTAACTTATTAAGGTCTCATATACGTGTTTTGCCAAGTGAACTACATATGCGTGTTCTGCCAAATGGGCTAAGTATGCGTGTTAGAGTTAAGTGGGCTTAAAATGCGTGTTTCACTGTTGGGCCTAATATGCGTGTTTTGCCAACTGGGCTTAATATGCGTGTTCTAGTGACACATAAGGGTTTGCGCGTTCTTGTGGATATAAAGGGCTGACACCTCGCATTTAATTTTATCTTTTAAAATTCATTTGCGTGTTCTTGTCAAAAGCTCTCCACATTTGCGTGTTCTGTGCACTGTTCACTCATCGATTCACATACTTGATCCATACGTGTTTTAGACACAAGAAACACATATATTAACACTCATTGAACAAAGGTAAATGATTAACAAGGTTTCTAAGTCCAGATTTCGTGTTTAAATGACCAAATATTTAGGGTTTTTATTTCGAATATAAAATCACTAAATGGGACTATTAACTTGAAATGGATGAAGAAATGGAACCGAAAAACTGATAAATCGGTCAAATAGAATGCTATTCGTACCATGTTTAAGAGTTTTAGGGTTCTAATCGTCTGGATTGTGTTTTGGGAAGATGAACAGTGTTATGCGTGTTCTTCACCATATGCGTGTTCTTCATCATATGCGTGTTCTTGTGAACCCAGAAATTCATCTTCAAACACTCCCAGAATTTGCGTGTTTGTGATGACGTCATCACAATCAAACACGCAAATGACCAGATATGCGTGTTCTTGAGTAAAATACACCATTTGCATGTTGTTACTCATTTGCGTGTTTCATGACTTAGAAAATTTTTAAATTAAAATTTTTCAACAAGTAAAATATGAAACATAACACGCATTGACTAGTCAAACCCGACACCATATGTGTGTAGTGTCACCATATGTGTGTGTATAAGGAATTCGTTTGTTCTAGGACTTTGGAAAATTTTCAAAAAGGGAAAATTTTCAAATGAGTCAAATTAGAAAGTGCGAATTGCCTTATAATGTTGAACTTTAAAATTTAAGTAAAACAAATGGTTTTCGGTTAAATTTAGTAAAGTTCAATGTGTCGTTTATTAAAACTTAGGGTTTTGGAAGGTTATGAAACAAATGGTTTCGCGACTTTGGAAAACCTTAAAAGTTTTAATTTCGACTTGTTGATTCGATAAAATTGGTGATGTTTTGGAGGCTTATGAAACAAATGGTTTCGCTAACCTAGAAAATGTCAAGAATTTTATTGTTCAACCTATTTGTCGATAATTGAAGTTGATAACATTCTCCGAACCAATGAAACTATGAGTTTCAAGGGTTTTTGAAAATGTTAAGAGCTTTAAAGTTCAACTTTAATTGTTGTTGCTAACCTCTTGTTTGGTTGTTGTTTGTATCTCTGTGCAGATGGCTGAGAGACAATTCCATAATAATCATAACTATTTGATTAACTTGGATGTCAATCAGGAGAATGCAACAGAGTTTGTTCCGATTTTGGAGTTCTTTCGAAGATCCAGAATCAGAAGGGTTCTCACTGCCGACCCAGTGATTAGATTGACATATCTTCGTCAATTCTGGGCATCTACTAGATATATTGCTGGTGCAAATGAGAGGATTGAAGCTACGGTGAATAATCAGGTCATCCAGTTTACTCCTCAGGATTTGATCCAGATACTTGGTTTGGGTACTCAAGACCAAGAGGGAGGAGCCAATGGTCCCATCACATACCCACTGGCATTAAGATATGGAGTTTACAGAAGAATGGGATATGTTGGGAATCCAAACCAGAACACTTTCACGAAGAACTGTATTCACGGGAAATGGAAGACGGGGTATGAGCAAGCTGGAAGACGGGGTATGACAAGCTGAATGTCGAGACCCAATCTCAAGTTGTCTCCCTTGTGCTGAACAAGCCATATAGCTTTTCTCGTTACTTCTTCAACGAGATTAGAAGGCAAATTGGTGCAGCTGCCAACGAGCGTTTCTTGATGTATCCTCGGTTTATCATGATGATACTCAACACTCGTCTGCCCAATCTACCACAGGTGGGTCCGGTTGTGCATGTAACTACTATGCCAAATCGTATATTTACTGATAGTTACAATTATAGAGGTCCACTCCCACCTCCAGCTCGACCGACAGACAGACATTTGTTTGGTGCAGTCATCAATCCAGCATATGTTGCTCCGGATAATGATGGATTTGCCCATGATGGGTCTGATGTTGAAGGAGATTTTGCTGCAGCTCCACAGCAAGTTCCTCAACCCCCACCTGCAGCACACCAAGTACAGCAACAACAACAACAACAGCAACAACAACCTCCCGTGCAACAACCCCCAGTACAAGCTGAAGCTGTCGATGACTTGTTCTTTCAAGTAGAACAAGGTCGAGCTAATGTTGAAGATGCTGCGGAGGTTGCACATCAAATGTTGGAACCTAACGATGTTATCAATCAGGTTCAACATTTTGACGCTCATGCCAATCTAGAGGCAGAGATTGACGAGCTGTTCGAGGATCAAGAGGCCGATGATGAGGCAAGAACAACAACAACAACAACAACAACAACAACAACAACAACAACAACAACAACAACAACAACAACAACAACAACAACAACAACAACAACAACAACAACAACAACAACAACAACAACAACAACAACAACAACAACAACAACAACAACAACAACAACAACAACAACAACAACAACAACAACAACAACAACAACAACAACAACAACAACAACAACAACAACAACAACAACAACAACAACAACAACAACAACAACAACAACAACAACAACAACAACAACAACAACAACAACAACAACAACAACAACAACAACAACAACAACAACAACAACAACAACAACAACAACAACAACAACAACAACAACAACAACAACAACAACAACAACAACAACAACAACAACAACAACAACAACAACAACAACAACAACAACAACAACAACAACAACAACAACAACAACAACAACAACAACAACAACAACAACAACAACAACAACAACAACAACAACAACAACAACAACAACAACAACAACAACAACAACAACAACAACAACAACAACAACAACAACAACAACAACAACAACAACAACAACAACAACAACAACAACAACAACAACAACAACAACAACAACAACAACAACAACAACAACAACAACAACAACAACAACAACAACAACAACAACAACAACAACAACAACAACAACAACAACAACAACAACAACAACAACAACAACAACAACAACAACAACAACAACAACAACAACAACAACAACAACAACAACAACAACAACAACAACAACAACAACAACAACAACAACAACAACAACAACAACAACAACAACAACAACAACAACAACAACAACAACAACAACAACAACAACAACAACAACAACAACAACAACAACAACAACAACAACAACAACAACAACAACAACAACAACAACAACAACAACAACAACAACAACAACAACAACAACAACAACAACAACAACAACAACAACAACAACAACAACAACAACAACAACAACAACAACAACAACAACAACAACAACAACAACAACAACAACAACAACAACAACAACAACAACAACAACAACAACAACAACAACAACAACAACAACAACAACAACAACAACAACAACAACAACAACAACAACAACAACAACAACAACAACAACAACAACAACAACAACAACAACAACAACAACAACAACAACAACAACAACAACAACAGCAACAACAACAACAACAACAACAACAACAACAACAACAACAACAACAACAACAACAACAACAACAACAACAACAACAACAACAACAACAACAACAACAGCAACAACAACAACAACAGCAACAACAACCTCCCGTGCAACAACCCCCAGTACAAGCTGAAGCTGTCGATGACTTGTTCTTTCAAGTAGAACAAGGTCGAGCTAATGTTGAAGATGCTGCGGAGGTTGCACATCAAATGTTGGAACCTAACGATGTTATCAATCAGGTTCAACATTTTGACGCTCATGCCAATCTAGAGGCAGAGATTGACGAGCTGTTCGAGGATCAAGAGGCCGATGATGAGGCAAGTAGTGATTCTCATGCCACTGCGAGTGATCAAGAGGAGAGCTCCAGTGATGATGATGATGATGATGGTCAAGAGGACCCTCAAGAACGAGCACGCAGGCTTTTACAAGAGCAACGTGCTGCTCAATCTGAAAGGGAACTAAAGGCTGATGCAGATTACCAGCCAGAGGAGGAAGATGAAGAAGATAGTTCGCCTTTACAGCTCAGGAGGAGAAAGAGAGCTGATGAAGGCACATCTGGCACTCAGAAGTCTCCAAGACTCAGTGCAATGATGAGTGTGGCAGTTGAAGAGGGACAAGGGCATGTGTCTGAGCATGTGCAGAGTGATACTGCGGAGGTAACTGCTAGACCTAGGGGAGCAGGTAAGGGGTTGATGATGAGGCCACCGGTTGAACCAACAAGTACAAGAATCAGATTGTCAGCAACAGGGTCTGCATTCACATCTTTCACCAGTGATGCCACTACATCAATTCCACTTAGCACTGTTACACTTCCGGTTGTTGGAACTTCTGCAATCCAACAACCACATGCATCCACAATCAGACAGCCGGAGTCAAGACCGACTGTTCCACCAACTATCCCTCCTCGACCATCCGTGATGTCTTCCCAACCAAGCAGCTCTCAAGCCGACGATGATACTATATCAGGGTTGGAAAAGCAAATGGCTGAAATAAGAGCTTTGGTTGCTGGCTTGACAGAAAATCTGTCTAAGCAGGAAGAATCACATCGTCAGGAGCTTGAAGAGCTGAAGGCAAAGAATGCTCAGCTTCGAACAAGGCAGGAAGCTCTACAATCGATCCAATCTGAAACTTCTGAGCACCTAAAGAAGATTGCTGACAGATTGGCAAACCACAATGAAGTGATAAAGAGCCAGACTGCGGGTTTGACAAGCTTCGATGACGACTATGACCAGCTGAATGAGATTATTGGAAATCTAAAGTCTCAGGGGAGATACAGCCAACCTGCAAGGATGATGCCCTTAGGAGGGAAAGAAGAGAGGACGAGGGAGATGATCCTAGCAGACAAAGAGAGACTTCAAGATTTCCAATAGGCACGAGGACTGCCATATCTCAGGGGGAGCAAAACCAGCCCGGTGCTGCTGGTACCTCTCGAGCCCCCACAGCTGAAGACAAAGGGAAAGCTCCTGCCGATGCTTTCCCCTCACCAACTAGAGATGTAGGAGTTGGTGACCAGGAACGACCAACTGGAGATGTAGGAGTTGGTCATCAGAAGGAATCAGCATCAGATGATACTGATAGTTCACTTTCCGCAGGTGATGTTTTATCATCTGACTCTTCAGGCACCTTGACTGTGAAAAACGAGATCTTCACTAAGTTCGGACACGATAACGTGGCATTTCAAAATGCAATGGCCGACATGATTAAGCCAAAGGATCCAGGATCTCGGGCTGATCAAGAAAGAGCTCGAAGACTTGCTGCAGGCAGAAGCAAGGAGTCATTGACGGAATCTGATTCTGATTTTGAGAAAGAGATTCATGTCAGAAGGAAGAAGAAGAGCAGAAGAAAGTAGACGACCTCTGAAGTTCCTGAAGAGGGTTTTTGGCCAGCACTTAGGATGACAAACGAAGACTTGAAGATCACATCTAGATGCTAGTGTCAAGGGGGAGACTGTTAGTGCATGTTTCTCGGTGACAAAAGTATTCTAGATGTGTTACATATATTTGTATATATTCAAGTCTTGTAATTTATCTTGTAATTACCGTTTGTCAATAATATTACCTTGGCATATTTTGTTGATCATATTGGGATTCATTTATGTTTATGTGTTTGTTTATTATTTGTATTTTGCAGGTTTTAGACATAACATGTAAAGAGTCATTAAGTTAATATTGTTTCTGCGTTTAACAGCAGTTGAAATATTGACTTAATGTACTTCCAAAGGGAAGTTAAGTTATCTGTGTTTCTGCGTATTTACAGCAGGAGAAACAGTAACTTAGTGAATACTTCCAATAGGTAATATAGACAATGTTGTTTCTGCGTATCCACAGCAGTAGAAACGTTGTCGTTAGCTAATGTTTGGTTCTGCGTATATCTACAGCAGTTTAAGCATTGGCTGAGTTAATATCGGTTATGCGTCTTGACAGCAGTAAAGATATTAACTCTGAGTGTAATGTCGGTTCTGCGTCTTGACAGCAGTAAAGATATTAACTCTGAGTGTAATGTCGGTTCTGCGTCTTGACAGCAGTAAAGACATTAACTCAATATATCCTAAGTGTTATTTGAGGGTTCTTAGGAACAAGCAAAAGCATGCTTGTTCAAATTAAGAACACTCAAATGAATTTGAGAGTTTTTGAGAACAAGCAAAAGTTTGCTTGTTCATAAGAACTCTCAAATGGTTTGAGAGTTTCTGTGGAAACAAGCAAAAGTATGCTTGACCACAAGAACTCTCAAACAGTTTGTTTGTTCAGGGAAACACGCAAACAGGCCAAAACCCTAATGGGCCTGGACTTTTGGAAACACGCAAATGATGATTTGCGTGTTTCTGTCCCTTGCCTATATATAGTGGTGTGTGTTTGTGTGTTCTAACAAGAGTGTAGTGAGAGAAACGAGCAAAACCTAGAGAGAGAAAACCAAGAACACGCACGGTTGATCTTGTGGGTACTCGAATCACGCACGAACCGCAAACACACACCCGGTTTGGACGGCTTGTAGACTTAGGTTACCACGTTGGTTGGTAAGGTTTGTCCGGAGAGCCGTTTCACTATTGTAACCAAATACGGGTGTTTATATTCACGCAAAAAGATATATATATATATATATATATATATATATATATATATATCATAAAAGGTAGATATAGAAACCGTGGGTTATCTCGAGGAATTCCTCGACATATCCTTAAGTCAATCTTGGTTCGGTAAGACCCGGGGGACTTACAAAGTGAACTACATATGCGTGTTCTGCCAAATGGGCTAAGTATGCGTGTTAGAGTTAAGTGGGCTTAAAATGCGTGTTTCACTGTTGGGCCTAATATGCGTGTTTTGCCAACTGGGCTTAATATGCGTGTTCTAGTGACACATAAGGGTTTGCGCGTTCTTGTGGATCCCTTGTTTGGTTGTTGTTTATATCTTTGTGCAGATGGCTGAGAGACACTTTCACAGAACTCACAACTACTTGATTACTTTGGATGTGAATCAGCCTAATGCTGAGAGATTTGTCAGGATTCTTGAGTTTCTGCAGCAATCAAGAATCAGACATATTCTCACAGCTGACCCAGTTATCTATCTGACTTACTTAAGTCAATTCTGGGAATCTGCAAGGTTGTTACCCAGTGCTATCCCAAGTATTGAAGCGAGGGTGAACAATCAGACCTTCCAGTTCACTGCCTCTGACTTGATTGGTATTCTTGACTTGGGAACTGAAGACCAAGAGGGAGGAGTGAATGGTCCAACCACATACCCCCAAGCACTTAGATTGGGAGCATTCAGAAGAATGGGATATGTTGGTCCTGCCAATCGGAACACTTTCCAAAAGAATTGTTTGATGGGCAGATGGAAATTCTTTTCACATGTGATTCTTGTTGCTTTGAGCAATAAGAAGTCGGGTTACGATTCATTGAATGTCGAAACCCAATCACAAGTGATTTCCTTGGTGCTGAACAAGCCTTATAGCTTCTCTCGTTATATCTTTAATGAGATGTGTAGGCAGATAAGGGCGAGGGGTGATGAGAGATTTTTGATGTATCCAAGGTTCGTGATGCTGATCATAAATGCTCGACTTCCCAATCTTGTTCCGGAGGGTCCTACTGAATCGGTGACTACGATGCCTAATCGTATCTTTAACGATAGTTATAGATATCGTGGAAATCTTCCACAACAGGCTCGACCGAGGGACAGAAACCTTTTTGGTGCGCTTGTTAATCCCGCTTATGTTGCTCCAGAACATAATGGATTTGCGCATGAGGACTCTGATGTTGAAGGTGATTTTGCTGCCGCTCCACAGCCGATCCCTCCACAACCTCCTGTTGCACCAGTTATACAACAACAACAACAACAACAGCAGCAACCAGAATAACCACCTCCAGCTGCAGCAGAGGCTACTCAAGAGTTGTTGATCCAGGAAGATGTTGCTGAAGCAAATCCTGAGATAGTTGCTGAACAACCTCTTGCACAGAACCAAGAAGTCAACATGGATGTTGATGATAGGGGTTTGGGTGCAGAGCACGTCGATGACATGGTTATAGATAAGCAAGACGACGCTGCTGATGACATTGGAGGAGATGTCAACCTAGGATAAGGAGGAAATGGGAATGATGATGGAGATGATGATGGGGACGATGGTCAAGATAATGCTGCTGGCAGAGTACCCATAGGTCAAGGTGTTGGTAGTACATCTGCAGCAGTTGATCTCGTCATGGCCAAAGCTGATTCCCGGCCAGTTGTAGAAGAAGAAGATCCCTCTGGGTTAGGTCAAAGTCTCAGCAAAAAGAGACAACGTCAGGACACCGAGGTGTCTAATGCAAATGAGTCTTTCGGACTCATTGCGGAGACATATTCTTTCTGAGATGGAAGAGACAAGACAAGATGTGGATGAACCGGGAACGAGTGTTCAAGAGCCTGTGCAGGACTTGACGGAAGCTATGACTGAAGGACCTCTCCATTCTGAAGATAGGGGTAAAGGATTGATGGGTGCATCTTCCTCAGGTTCAGCAGCACCATCAACTCCTCAAGTTCATGTCAGTCCGCCTGTCATCAAACCAGCTGTGGTATCACTGGTTCGTGCAGAAGATGACCAGTCAACCCCAAAGATCATCAGACTTTTGGGAATCAAGATTGGAGATAGACCAGTCTTGATGACTGCAAGGCCTCGCAGCTCTACAATCACACCAATCATGTCTTCGTCAATGACTCCACCGTCTACAACAAGACCATCAGTGACTTCTTCACAGCAAGGAGCTGCTCAGATTAACAAGGAGAGAGTATCCAAGTTAGCTGAGGACATCCAGCGGATGAGAGCTCTAGTTGCCGGCTTGTCTAACAAGCTAAAAGGAAAAGAAGAGTCACACCGAAGAGATGCTGACCTCATAAGACAAAGTCACCTAGAGCTGGAGAATAGCCAGTATGACCTACAAGAAGCCCAGGAAGCAACAATCAACTCTGTCACTGGGATTGTTGATTCCATTGGGGTGCACCACAAATTGCTGAAAGGTCAGGCTAAGCATCTCGAGAGCTTAGGTAAGAGGTCTGCTGAGCTGCACAACAAGATCAAAAATCTTGAATCTCAGGGGGAGAAGTCTGGATGCAAGGAGGACACTCTCAGACATCATCGAAGGAATGATGAGGATGAGGATCCAAGTGGTTCCAGACAACAGGAGGAGATTCAGAGATTTCCGACCTCTAACATCAATGCAGCTCAGGGGGAGCAAGGTCAGCAAGGTCAATCTGGCCAAGCTGGTGCTCCTTCATCTAATCAACCGGCCGTAGAGGAAGTGGCTGGTATCCAGGAACAACCGACTGGAGGAGTAGGAGTCGGCATTCGGGTCAGACCAACTACCGAGGAAGAAGTTGGGAGTGAACTCCTGGACGACATTGCTGCGTACTTTAATTTTGATGAGTATGGGAGCATGTTTAAAGATCCATCAGTCTCTTTAGCTCAAGACAAGTGTTCATATTTGAGTAATATCGGTTCTGCGTCTTGACAGCAGTAAAGATATTAACTCTGAGTGTAATGTCGGTTCTGCGTCTTGACAGCAGTAAAGATATTAACTCTGAGTGTAATGTCGGTTCTGCGTCTTGACAGCAGTAAAGATATTAACTCTGAGTGTAATGTCGGTTCTGCGTCTTGACAGCAGTAAAGATATTAACTCTGAGTGTAATGTCGGTTCTGCGTCTTGACAGCAGTAAAGATATTAACTCTGAGTGTAATGTCGGTTCTGCGTCTTGACAGCAGTAAAGATATTAACTCTGAGTGTAATGTCGGTTCTGCGTCTTGACAGCAGTAAAGATATTAACTCTGAGTGTAATGTCGGTTCTGCGTCTTGACAGCAGTAAAGATATTAACTCTGAGTGTAATGTCGGTTCTGCGTCTTGACAGCAGTAAAGATATTAACTCTGAGTGTAATGTCGGTTCTGCGTCTTGACAGCAGTAAAGATATTAACTCTGAGTGTAATGTCGGTTCTGCGTCTTGACAGCAGTAAAGATATTAACTCTGAGTGTAATGTCGGTTCTGCGTCTTGACAGCAGTAAAGATATTAACTCTGAGTGTAATGTCGGTTCTGCGTCTTGACAGCAGTAAAGATATTAACTCTGAGTGTAATGTCGGTTCTGCGTCTTGACAGCAGTAAAGATATTAACTCTGAGTGTAATGTCGGTTCTGCGTCTTGACAGCAGTAAAGATATTAACTCTGAGTGTAATGTCGGTTCTGCGTCTTGACAGCAGTAAAGATATTAACTCTGAGTGTAATGTCGGTTCTGCGTCTTGACAGCAGTAAAGATATTAACTCTGAGTGTAATGTCGGTTCTGCGTCTTGACAGCAGTAAAGATATTAACTCTGAGTGTAATGTCGGTTCTGCGTCTTGACAGCAGTAAAGATATTAACTCTGAGTGTAATGTCGGTTCTGCGTCTTGACAGCAGTAAAGATATTAACTCTGAGTGTAATGTCGGTTCTGCGTCTTGACAGCAGTAAAGATATTAACTCTGAGTGTAATGTCGGTTCTGCGTCTTGACAGCAGTAAAGATATTAACTCTGAGTGTAATGTCGGTTCTGCGTCTTGACAGCAGTAAAGATATTAACTCTGAGTGTAATGTCGGTTCTGCGTCTTGACAGCAGTAAAGATATTAACTCTGAGTGTAATGTCGGTTCTGCGTCTTGACAGCAGTAAAGATATTAACTCTGAGTGTAATGTCGGTTCTGCGTCTTGACAGCAGTAAAGATATTAACTCTGAGTGTAATGTCGGTTCTGCGTCTTGACAGCAGTAAAGATATTAACTCTGAGTGTAATGTCGGTTCTGCGTCTTGACAGCAGTAAAGATATTAACTCTGAGTGTAATGTCGGTTCTGCGTCTTGACAGCAGTAAAGATATTAACTCTGAGTGTAATGTCGGTTCTGCGTCTTGACAGCAGTAAAGATATTAACTCTGAGTGTAATGTCGGTTCTGCGTCTTGACAGCAGTAAAGATATTAACTCTGAGTGTAATGTCGGTTCTGCGTCTTGACAGCAGTAAAGATATTAACTCTGAGTGTAATGTCGGTTCTGCGTCTTGACAGCAGTAAAGATATTAACTCTGAGTGTAATGTCGGTTCTGCGTCTTGACAGCAGTAAAGATATTAACTCTGAGTGTAATGTCGGTTCTGCGTCTTGACAGCAGTAAAGATATTAACTCTGAGTGTAATGTCGGTTCTGCGTCTTGACAGCAGTAAAGATATTAACTCTGAGTGTAATGTCGGTTCTGCGTCTTGACAGCAGTAAAGATATTAACTCTGAGTGTAATGTCGGTTCTGCGTCTTGACAGCAGTAAAGATATTAACTCTGAGTGTAATGTCGGTTCTGCGTCTTGACAGCAGTAAAGATATTAACTCTGAGTGTAATGTCGGTTCTGCGTCTTGACAGCAGTAAAGATATTAACTCTGAGTGTAATGTCGGTTCTGCGTCTTGACAGCAGTAAAGATATTAACTCTGAGTGTAATGTCGGTTCTGCGTCTTGACAGCAGTAAAGATATTAACTCTGAGTGTAATGTCGGTTCTGCGTCTTGACAGCAGTAAAGATATTAACTCTGAGTGTAATGTCGGTTCTGCGTCTTGACAGCAGTAAAGATATTAACTCTGAGTGTAATGTCGGTTCTGCGTCTTGACAGCAGTAAAGATATTAACTCTGAGTGTAATGTCGGTTCTGCGTCTTGACAGCAGTAAAGATATTAACTCTGAGTGTAATGTCGGTTCTGCGTCTTGACAGCAGTAAAGATATTAACTCTGAGTGTAATGTCGGTTCTGCGTCTTGACAGCAGTAAAGACATTAACTCAATATATCCTAAGTGTTATTTGAGGGTTCTTAGGAACAAGCAAAAGCATGCTTGTTCAAATTAAGAACACTCAAATGAATTTGAGAGTTTTTGAGAACAAGCAAAAGTTTGCTTGTTCATAAGAACTCTCAAATGGTTTGAGAGTTTCTGTGGAAACAAGCAAAAGTATGCTTGACCACAAGAACTCTCAAACAGTTTGTGTGTTCAGGGAAACACGCAAACATGCCAAAACCCTAATGGGCTTGGACTTTGGGAAACACGCAAACCCAATGGGTTTTGCGTGTTCCTGAAACACGCAAATGATGATTTGCGTGTTTCTGTCCCTTGCCTATATATAGTGGTGTGTGTTTGTGTGTTCCAACAAGAGTGTAGTGAGAGAAACGAGCAAAACCTAGAGAGAGAAAACCAAGAACATGCACGGTTTGTCTTGTGGGTACTCGAATCACGCACGAACCGCAAACACACACCCGGTTTGGACGACTTGTAGACTTAGGTTACCACGTTGGTTGGTAAGGTTTGTCCGGAGAGCCGTTTCACTATAGTAACCAAATACGGGTGTTTATATTCACGCAAAAAGATATATATATATATATATATATATATATATATATATAAAAGGTAGATATAGAAAAGGGTTATCTCGAGGAATTATATATATATATATAGTCATAAAAGGTAGATATATATTATATATAAAAATACGGGTGTTATATTCAATGATATATATATATATATATATATATATATATCATAAAAGGTAGATATAGAAACCGTGGGTTATCTCGAGGAATTCCGCACCTCGACATATCCTTAAGTCAATCTCGGTTCGGTAAGACCCGGGGGACTTACAGGTCTGGCCTCGTATCTCATAAATCGGCATCGTATTTGTGATCTGACCTTGCATTTCGTGTCTGGCATTGTATTTAGGAACAAGCATGGAACCTTCCTATCTTACCCTACATATAAATAGTCTTATTCTCTCACAAACCCTCATTTTCCAACACCTTAGCCTCCTAGCAAAAACACACACACACTTTGCTACCCCATTTTCCCCTTACTACCCCATTTTACTACCTCACCTTTACTACCCCAAAATCAACAAGTTTTATGGAAATCAAACCTTATTTTGTTTAGATTTAGCTACAATAACAGTGTTTTTACGTCCTAAACATCGTCACAAACATCTATTTTATAGATTTAAGGTATAAAATCAAAACCCATTTTTATGCTCTTCCTTTGGTATTTTTATAGATTTAAGGTTAAAGCAGAACACAAGAAACCGGGAGGTCTGCTGAAGCAACCAGAGATTCCTGAATGGAAGTGGGAAAGTATTACCATGGACTTCGTCACGAAGTTACCTAGAACCAGTAGTGGTAAGGATGCAATATGGGTGGTATTAGATCGACTGACCAAGTCGGCTCATTTTATACCCATACGTGAAGATTATAAGATGGAACAGTATGCACAATTGTATTTGAAGGAAATTGTAGCAAAGCATGGTGTTCCAATATCGATCATATGTGACAGAGATAGCTGATTTACGTCAGGATTCTGGAAATCAATGCAACGGGCTTTGGGAATGCAGATAGATATGAGTACAGCTTATCATCCTCAAACAGACGGCCAGAGTGAGAGAACGATTCAGACTTTAGAGGACATGTTGCGAGCATGCGTTATTGATTTTGGAGGTAGTTGGGACACTCACCTCCCACTAGTAGAGTTCTCGTATAACAATAGTTATCATTCGAGTATTGGATGTCCGCCTTTTGAGGCTTTGTATGGAAGAAAGTGTCGATCTCCACTTGCATGGCACGAAGTGGGAGACATGCAGTTGATAGGACCAGAAATCATTGTGGAAACTACAGAAAGGATTGCACAAATCAAGGAAAACCTCATGAAGGCTAGAGATAGACAAAAGAAGTATGCTGACAACCGAAGGAAACCTTTAGAGTTTCAGGTTGGTGATCGAGTAATGCTTAAAGTATCGCCCTAGAAGGGCGTATTCATATTCATAAAGAGAGGGAAGCTAGCTCTATGATATATTGGACCGTTTGAGATTACAGAGAGAGTTGGTGTTGTTGCTTACCGACTGAAACTTCCTCAAGAGCTTAGCAATGTACACGATGTATTCCACGTATCGAATCTTAAAAAAGTGTTTAGCTGACGAAACGACATACGTCCCTCTAAACGAAATACGAGTAGATAGTGATTTAAGTTTCAAAGAAGAACCCGTTGAAATCATGGATCGAGAAGTCAAAAAGCTCAAAAGACATAAGTATACTATTGTGAAAGTTCGTTGGAACTCCCGTAGAGGCCCAGAGTTTACTTGGGAACGAGAAGATCAAATGAAGCTTAAGTATCCACACTTATTCACGTAACTCGATACATCAAACTAGTAAGTAAACTTGAAAACTTATGGCATAACTTGATACGTGACACTTGCTATGTGATGTGATGCTTGAAACTCAATGTGAAACATGCTACTTGATACTTAATGTTGAGTCCCAATGTTAAATGTAAATTTGGTGATGACAAATCTGATTATAAACACTTAGAAATCTTTTGGTTCTTGTAATCTGATCTGGGTCAGACTAAGCTGACACAGCTTGCGATTCTGTAACTGACCCAGATCATGCTTCATGCTTTGTAATTGTTTTATCTTATGGAAGCAAGTGTTGTTCAAGCTGCATCAAATGGTTATAGCATTCAGTCCAAGTCAAAGAGGAGGATGGAAGATAGAAGGCCAAGGTGTTAGTGGAAGACAGCTTGGGATTAACAGTCAGCTTGGGAACACTTAGACAGATTTGTGCTTTGACAAATGGCCAATCTGTGTCTGACAATCAAGTAAAGATAACCATCTGAAGTGAAGATAACCATCTGGATTGAAGATAAGGACAAATAACGTGACTAGGAAGAATCCTAGGATCCAGGTTGGTGGTTGGATTTACATATGCGTGTCCATACTCTTATTGGACGATGAAGAATGTGCAGCTGTACGTGGGGGACCACAAGTACCATGAAAGGCACGATCTAATATTCCATGATCGTCCAACAGAAGAAGAATACGTGGCTGAATTGGACACCAAGAGAAGAAGAGATTTCGCCTATAAAAGCTACATTCCTTGTATGCATATGTGTGGCATTTCCTTAGAATCATTCTTCGTATAAGTTCTCTGCTCTTACATACAGCTTAGTCTGTTTATGATCAGCTTGGGCTGATCCTTTTGAGTAGAGACTTCTTGATTGTATTTTGTCATTTCAAAGGGTTGTTTAGATATCTATAGGCTATCTTGTTTCCTCAACAACCCTGTAATTCTTTATAAAGATTCATTCTCAATAAAGAGTTACATTTGAGAAATACAATCTGTGTGCAAGAATGTCTTCTTACTTTTAAGCTTTACTGTTTTATAGATTCCTGTTATTTACTCTGTTTAATATACAATCTGAGTCTTTAAAACTATTTGTTAAAAGTTGGTAAAGTTAGGAAAAGTTGTATTCACCCCCCTCTACAACTGTTCTGTGTTCATTATACTCTTGTATATTAAGACACCGTGGGACATAATAAGTGGTACCAGAGAAGGGGTTAAGAATTAACTTGACTTGATCCTTGCTTATTTTCCTTAATTAGTAAAGCATAATGTCATCCTATGTTGATAATGGTTCATCAACCCGACCACCCATGTTTGACAAATATGATTTCAGTGGGTGGAAAGGTCGTATGTCTTTGTTCCTTGAATCCATCGATAACAATATGCCTGACATCCTTTCGGATGGTCCTTATGTACCTACACAGACTGTGGTGGTTGAAGCTGTGGTAAGGGAAGGTCAGCCAACCATTTCTGCCACAGTTAAATCCATTGTTAAGGACAAGGCAGATTGGGGGGATGAGGATAGGAGGTTAGCCAACTTGGATGTGAAGGCTAGAAATTTCATTGTCCAAGTTGTGCCTAAAGACATTTACCATTCTATTAAAATGTGTTCTACTGCTAAGAAAATGTGGGGTACCTTGACTATCATGTTTGAAGGTTGCTCTACCTCCATGGAATCCACCATAACTACTTTAACCAGGAGGTATGAGAGATTTTTCTCATTGAGAAACGAATCCTTGACTGATACTCATACCCGTTTTAATGCTTTGGTTAATGATCTTGCTGCTATTGGTATAACTAAGAGAAATGAGGTTTTGAAAAGCAAATTTCTTGATTCATTGCCACCTAAGTGGAATAATTATATCTCTTCTGTGAAACTAAGTTCTGTGTACCAAGATCTTGATCTCCCTGGACTCTTTGGTTTACTTCATAACCAAGAATGTTCAGAAGCTGAAAAGTTGATTGCCATGGGTGATTCTTACACTCAACTTCCTACTGCACTTGTTGCAACTATGATTGAACACCCTAGCTCAATAAGTAATGAGATCATACCTTGTGTCAATGAGTCTGTTCCCGTGATTGCTAACACTAACTCTGTTTGTTCTGAATCTGAATGTGATGAATCTGATGGTGAAGGCATAGCCATTGAAGTGGCTATGTTGGCTGAAAGGATCAGAAGGAGATCTTTTGGTAAATTCAAAGGAAAAAGGAAAGCTGGGCAAGCTGATAAGACCAAGAAGCCATTTGATATGTCCAAAGTCACTTGTTACAAGTGTGGCAAGTGTGGACATATGGCTGGTGATTGTAGATCCAAAGAGTCTTCGCAAGCTGTGCCAACCAAAGGTGGAAGAAGTGAAAAATACTCAAAGCTCAAGACCAAATACAAAGCTTTGAAGGCACAAGTGGCTGAGCTGAGTAAGAAAGTTGAAAAAGAAAAGAGTCTGGTTGCCAAAGACTGGGCTGAAAGTGCAACTTCATCTGTTGATGAGTTGTATGAAGATGCCAAGTGTTTCATGGCTAAAGAAGCAATAAAAGTTTTCTGAAGATCTTGCAAAGATACAACAGCAATCTGAGTCAGCTCACCAGGCATCAACAAGTCATACTGCTTCACCTGAGGTAATCTCTTTTTCCAATCTAACTGATAATGAAAAATTGTCTAGACTAAATAGACTGGTTGATGAGGTTCTTTTGCAAAAACACTTTAATCAAGAACTTAAAAAGGAAATTTCAAATTTGAAACTTGAAATCAGTTCTAAGAACCACACCATTGAAAAACTTGAGTCTGAAGTTAAAGCTCAAAAACAATTAAGAGAAATAATCACAAATCGTCCCTGTGGTTTGTTCGATTCGCATTTTCGTCCCTGAACTTTTTTTTTCACTAAGTGTCCCTGGGCTTTTCCATTTCATTGCCAGACGTCCCTTCTACAAACGGCCGTCCCTTTTTAGCCGTTAAGCCCCTCACGTGCTTGCCACGTGAGGGTAAAATCGTCCAGCTACACTAAAAACAAACCACATGGACTATTTGTCGATATATATACTCTATATAAAATATAAAATATAAATATACATATATTATTATAGATATATATATATATATACTTATAAAAAAAAAATCAATTAAATCTAAATATCACGTGGGTCTTTACAATACTTTTCTACCATTATAATACAAATTTCTGCCGTCAATTCTAGATCCATCTAAATTGCTGACCACATACATAAAAGAAAATCACATGAGTGATGGGTCTTAACTTGGAGAAATCTTTGAGCAAATATATTCTTGCCTTCTACTCTCCACTTTTTCTTTTTTTTTTCTTGATGCACTAATTTTTTTTTTTTCTTGCCTTCTAGTCTCCACTTTTTCTTTTTTTTGGCTTTGTTCACCAAGACGTTGGATCATGAAAAGGCTTTAAATATGGTTAGGGCTGTCACGGATGAGGAAATCAAGCAAGCCATCTTCAATATTGGAGAAAATAAAGCACCTGGTCCAGATGGTTATACTTCTGAATTCTTCAAAAGTGCATGGAATGTAGTTGGTGAGGAGGTGTGTCTTGCAGTGCATGAATTTTTTCGTAATGGGAAAATCCTCGAGCAAATCAATCACACTTTCATTGCTTTGGTCCCGAAGGTTTCTACACCATCCTTCATAAATGATTATAGGCCTATATCTTGTTGCAACACCATTTATAAGTGTATTAGCAAGATCATTACCAATAGAATAAAGGAAGGGCTCCATGATATTGTTAGTATTAACCAATCTGCTTTTGTGCCTGGGAGACTCATTTCTGATAATATCCTCCTGACTCAAGAGTTAATGCACAATTATCACCGTAATATTGGCCCTCCAAGATATGCATTTAAGATTGACATTCAGAAGGCTTATGATACGGTGGATTGGAGGTTTTTAAAGGAGATTCTTTGTGGTTTTGGGTTCCATCCTGTTATGATTAACTGGATTATGATTTGTGTCTCTACTGCTTCGTTTTCTCTAAGTATTAATGGCAATCTCCACGGGTATTTTAAAGGAAAGCGAGGATTGAGACAAGGAGACCCTATGTCGCCATATTTATTTACCTTAGTTATGGAAGTACTAACGCTAATTTTGAATAATTCTATGTCTTTGTCTTCCAACTTCAGGTTGCATAATAAGTGTGAGAAACAAAGCATCATTAATCTATGGTTTGCTGATGATTTGTTTATCTTCTCTCGTGGTGATACAAGATCTGCTAGAAGCATTATGGACTCCATCAATACGTTCAGTAGCATGTCGGGCCTTTTACCAAGTCTGCCTAAAAGTACCATTTTCTTTTGCAATGTGTCGAATCAGGTAAAGCTATCTATCTTGGATATTATGCCATTTGAAGAAGGATTATTGCCGGTCAAATACCTTGGAGTCCCACTTGTTTCCACTCGATTATTGTATAAGGACTGCAAGGTTTTAGTTGAACGCATGGAAAAACGAATAACTGACTGGAAGAATAAGTCTCTTTATTTTGCTGGGAGGCTCCAACTTATAAGATCGGTCTTGTCTTCATTACATATCTACTGGGCTTCGGTCTTTATTCTTCCACACAGAATTATTGAGGATTTAGAGATGAAAATGAGGGCTTTCTTATGGAATCAAGGGAATTCGATCAAAGGAAAAGCTAAGGTTGCATGGAAATCCCTATGTACTCCAAAGGCTGAGGGAGGGCTTGGCATTCGACGTATTGTAGATGTGAATAGAGCTCTAATGGTTAAACATATATGGAGCCTTCTAAGTAATAGGGAATCTCTATGGGTTAAGTGGATTCAGTCATATAGATTGAAGGGTCGAAGCTTTTGGGATGTCCCAATCCCACAGAATTGTTCGTGGGGCTGGCGTAAGCTGTTACAATTGCGAGACTGTATTCGACCTTTCTTGTGGAAACAAATCGGTAATGGCAAGACTTCCTCTATGTGGTTTGATAAATGGAATGAGATTTGTCCCATTCGGAATCACATCACTCCGCGTGAGATAGCTAATGCAGGTTTTAATCTGAATGATACAGTTGCTGATTTAACTGAGGAGGGCTGTTGGAAGTTTCCAATTTCTTGGTATGACCTTTTCCTGTGTTAATTAACCTGCCCCTATGCGATCTTGCAGCTCACTCTACTGATCGTTTAATTTGGAAGGATGATAAGGGGAATGAACAGAATTTCTCATCTTCTGTTGTTTGGGAAACTATCTGGGTCAAATGTGAAGTTGTACCTTGGTGTAATGTTGTTTGGTTCCCTCAAATGATACCAAGGCATGCTTTCTTAATGTGGCTTATTATGCAAGATAAATTGTCGACCCAAGTTAGGATGATTAAATGGTCCAAAGGCAGGAATATGAACTATAATCTGACTTGCTGTCCATTATGCCAACATGGACCTGATTCGTGTAATCACCTTTTCTTTGAGTGTTCGTTTTCCAGCCAGGTTTGGAATCAAGTTCGACACTTAGCTCAAATGGCTTCTGTGAGTGCTTCTTGGGATGATATTACCAATTGGCTTATTCAGCGTGCCAAGTCGAAATCTGCAAGGACGGTTATTGGCAAGCTGCTGGTCGCTGCAACTGCTTACTACATCTGGCAAGAGCGGAACAATAGATTATTCTCTAATACGTCAAGGAAGATGGAGCAGGTTCGGGATCTTGTGGCAACAAATATACGACTGAAACTTGTTACTTTGCGGTTCAAAAATACGTCACAAGTTGAGCGCTTTGTCAAAGCTTGGAGGTTACCACATTCTCTTGGGGTCTATGATGTTTGAAGCTGCAATTTGTCTTGTTTGATACATATTAGTTTTTTTCTGTATAGCTAGTATGTCTCTTGTTTCCTTAATAGGTAGCGTTTTTTCGCTTGTTAACATAGCATGATTGCTTCATGCTTATGAACTAGTATGGTTTTTAGCCATGTTACTTGCTTTGTAATGATTTTTTGGTGATGGTATACAATGGATAGATAGATACATGTGTGTGTATGTATAGATCTGCAAATGGGGATGAAGGTGAAATGAGGAAAATAAAAGTGTATTTAAATGGACGATTATACCCTCACGTGGTATGAACGTGGGGAGCTTAACGGCTAAAATGGGACGGTCGTTTGTAGATGGGACGTCTGCAATGAAATGGAAAAGCCCAGGGACACTTAGTGATAAAAAAAAAGTTCAGGGACGAAAATGCGAATCGAGCAAACCACAGGGGCGATTTGTGATAATATCTCAACAATTAAACTCCATTTTAGTTAAAGAAGCTAAAACTGCAGAAGAAAAGTTTTTGAAAGTAAAGCAAATTACTGAATCTTGGTGTATTTGTTCCAAAAGAACTGCTAAGTGTGTAAATGACCAAATACCTCATCAGATCCAAGCTATTTTTGATGGTAATTATGATAGGGCCATAGCCATTGCTGAAGTATGTGCTATGGAGCCTTGTTATCAGCCTCCTTCACCACCCAAAGTCCAAACCAAAGGAAAGAACTCTAAACCAATTAAGTTGGTTCAGAAATCTGGTATTGGGTTTAATGATCCTGAAACTATTGGTCAAACCATTGCTGAAGCTGTGTCTGAGTCTGATAAGATTGTTGAACTAAAACCTGAGGAAAGTCTTGACTTATCCAAACTGACTATTACCCAATCTGAATCAAATTCCAAGACTAAAACTAATAATGTTGTGTCTAAGAGAAACAAAAGAAAAACTAGAGATCACAGTGTTCCAAAAGAGAAAGTAAAAGTGTTGAAAAATGAGAAGTCTGGTTCTAAAGGAAGCTTGTCACAAACCAAATCTGTGTCTATTTCAAAAAACACCAAGTCTGACTCTGACAAAATAATTTCAAAATATGTTGAGTCCAGAACTGGTGGGATTTCTTCAAATGATAATTTACTTAACAAGGTGTCTGATCCTAAAATTATTGATCAAAGTAAATTAAGAACTGAATGCAAGAAATCTGGGATAGGCAAAGGTTTTGTAAAGAAGGAAACTCTAGATGTTGCTAAAAAGAATTTCAAATCTGGTAAAGGTCAGATCAAGCAACAATGGGTATCCAAATCTGATAAGAGTCCATGTTTTGTTTTGCAATCTGAGTCAGACCAAATGGTCAGCTCTGGTGAACCCATCCTTGGATGGGTTCCCAAAAAGAACTAATCTCTTATTGAAAATGCAGGGCTATCATGATGCACATACCTGGCACTTGGACAGTGGGTGTTCCAAGCATATGACCGGATGTAAGTCCCTGCTATGTAGCTTTAGGACAAGTGCTGGTCCTAATGTTACTTTTGGAGATGACTCTCAAGGAAAGACTGAAGGATTTGGTATACTTTCAAATGGTCCCCTTACTTTCAGAAGGGTCTCCTTTGTAAATGGCTTAAAACACAATCTGATAAGTGTGAGTCAGTTATGTGATGCTGGATATGAAGTGAGATTTCGAGCTGATAAGGGAATTGTTCTTGATTTAGAAGGCAATGTGGTTCTTGTTGCAAATAGAGATGATTCCTTGTATTCATTTGATATGAGGAATCCAACTGTTACAAAAGAAGTGTGTTTCATGTCAAAATCTCAAGATGAGTTGAATTGGTTGTGGCATAAGAGGCTGTCTCATATGAATTTTAAAGACATCAACAAGCTTGTGCAAGAAGGAGTTGGTGTCTGGTCTTCCAGTGATTAAGTATGAGAAGGACAAGCTGTATGGTGCTTGTGAGAAAGGCAAACACACTAGGCTTCATTCAAATCCAAAACATGCTCAACCATCAACAATGGTGTTGCAGAAAGAAGAAACAGAACTTTGATTGAAGCTGCAAGATCTATGATGGCACAAAACAATGTGAAACCACACTTCTGGGCCGAAGCTATTCACACAGCCTGCTTCACTCAAAACTGATCTCTTATTGTGAAAAGGCACCAAAAGACTGCATATGAGCTTCTTAGGGGGAGAAAACCAGAAATTGGTTTCATAAGAATGTTTGGTAGTCCTTGTTACATTCTGAATCAGAAAGACCATCTTGGAAAGTTTGATGAGAAAGCAGATGAAGACTACTTATGCTACAATGATAAAGGCTTACAGAGTTTACAACAAAAGAACTAAAGTTATTGAAAACTCTGTGAATGTAAGCATTGAAGAAGGTTGCTCAGAACCAGTTAGTACACCTCTTGAAGATGATGATATCAATTTTGAAGAACTGGCCATCCCTGATAATGAACTACCAACTAATCCTCCGGTTGAAGCTGATAGTGCTCAAACTCAGGGGGAGCAATCTGTTATTGAAGAAGAAACTGAGCCAATGTTTGAAAATGTATAAGCTGTTCCAACTCTTGTTGAAGAAACACCTTTAAATCCATCTAATGACTCCCAAGATGACTCAGATCCTATCTTCCAATCCAAACTGATCAGCTATTTCCACAAGTTGATCATGCTGGACCTTCAAGTCTGAATCAGCCCATTGTCCAAGAATCAAACGATACTCAACATGTTACAAAATGGAGAAGGAGTCATCCAATCAACCAAATCATTGGTGATCCACTCTCTGGTGTGAAAACAAGAAGAAAGGCAACATGCAATTTCTGCATGTTTGTCAACTTTGTAAGTAAGATGGAACCAACTGAGGTTGCTGAAGCTCTGGCAGATCCATCATGGGTTAATGCAATGTAAGATGAACTAACACAGTTTGAAAGAAACAAGGTTTGGGAACTAGTTCCAAGACTAATCACAAAAATGTGATAGGAACCAAATGGGTCTACAGAAACAAAATGGATGAAAAGAGAGTTGTGACAAGAAACAAGGCAAGATTGGTAGCTCTTGGTTACAGACAAGAAGATGGGATTGATTATGATGAGACTTTTGCTCCTGTGGCAAGATTGGAAGCCATAAGAATGTTCTTGGCTTATTCTGCTCACAAAGGTTTCAAGGTCTATCAAATGGATGTGAAGAGTGCATTTTTGAATGGGAAATTGGAAGAAGAAGTCTATGTTGAACAACCTCCAGGCTTTGAAAGTTCAAAGTTCCATATCATGTTTTCAAGCTTGATAAAGCTCTTTATGGGTTGAAGCAGGCTCCAAGAGCATGGTATGATACTTTGTCCAAGTTCTTACTTGCAAACAAGTTCAAAAGAGGTAATGTAGACAAGACTCTATTTGTGAGAAAATACAATGGTGATATTTTACTTGTGCAAATATATGTAGATGATATAATATTTGGGTCTAGCAGTGAAAGACTTTGCAAAAAGTTTTCAGAACTAATGTCTAAAAAGTATGAAATGAGCATGATGGGGGAACTAAACTATTTTCTGGGTTTAGAAGTTAAACAGACTAAAAATGGAATTTTTATAAACCAAGGAAAATGTTAAAGATCTTTTAAACAAATTTGGTTTTAGTGATTGCTCACCTATGAAAACTCCTATGGGAATTGGTGACAAGCTGGGTGAAGATAAAAATGGCAAATCTGTTGACACCACAGCTTATAGGGGTATGATAGGATCATTACGTTACTTGACTGCTAGTAGACCAGATATTATGTTTGCTACATTTCTTTGTGCAAGATATCAAGCTAGTCCTAAGGAATCTCATCTTAAAGTTGTGAAGAGAATCTTTAGATATCTTAAAGGTAGTCCCAATCTGGGTCTTTGGTATCCCAAAGACTCAGGATTTGATCTAATTGGCTATTCAGATTCTGACTTTGCAGGCTGTAAGATTGATAGAAAAAGCACATTAGGAGCTTGTCAATTGCTTGGCAATAGACTTGTAAGCTGGTCCAGCAAAAAGCAGCATTCAGTTTCCATTTCTACTGCAGAAGCTGAGTATGTTGCTGCAGGAAGTTGTTGTTCACAAATCTTGTGGATGCAATATCAGCTTCAAGACTATGGTGTCACTGCTTCAAATACTCCAATATTTTGTGACAACACAAGTGCCATAGCAGTTTCCAACAATCCTATGCTTCATTCAAGGACTAAGCACATTGATATAAGATATCATTTCATAACAAATCATGTGATGAAAGAAGATGTTGAACTACACTTCATCCCAACTGATAATCAGCTTGCTGATCTGTTCACAAAGCCTTGGATGAATCAAGGTTCAATTATCTTATAAGTAAGCTTGGTATGTTGAATATGTAAGATGTAGTGAGATAAGTAATAACAAATCTGACCCCTTGAATTAATCTTCAAAATTTAAGGGTAAGCTGTGTCCAACCCAGACTGCTCTCTCATACTTGGTATTTTTCCTTGAAAAGGAGAGTAAGCTGAGTCTGACCCAACTTAGTGGTTATTTTTGTTATTAAATATCTCAGCGCGTTTTATTATTTACAATAATTTATTTAGTTTACTTATTTATCCATTTTCTGACTAATTGGTGAATGACACGTGTGGAGGCAACGGTTGTTTCTGCAAAAAGTACCCCCACTAGTTGTTATCCCACCAATCAAAATCTTTCTCTCTCTTCCCTCTCAAACGGTTATTTCGAAATATATATATTATAGTAAGGTATATATACTCGTTTTAACCTAAATCCCAAATCAATTGCAATTTTTCTTCATTATCTTTCAATCGCTTTCTCTCAATCTATGTCACTGTTTTATTAGACTCAATAAATTTTCTTCATAATATTCTATTTCAATGGCTTCATCATCTGCTTCTTACTCCATCTGCTAATAATTTTAATAATAATTCTTCATCGGAATCTGAGGTCCAATACCCAGCTCCGATCAGCGCAAATAAACTTTTCCCTTATGAGGTGGGAAGTGATGTGGTTGTGGTCCCGGCTGATCTTGATAATCCCGTCTTTGCCAATATTTATCCTCCTTCTTGGGCAGAAGGATAGGATGAAATTGTTTCCTTCTTATGGCATCATCCGTTTGGTAAGATGATGATTGAAAAGCCAGAGTGGATATTTCAAGATGTGCTTTGTGAATTTTGGGCAAGCTGTTATGTTGGAGAGAACAAGAATGGTGAAACTGCAATCTATGGCACAATCCTCAACGGTAAGAAACAGGTATATATTACTCTTAAGAGGATTAGGTCTGCTTTTGAACTTTCTTATATGCCTGAAGATGATTATGAAACTGTTGCCACCCATGCTGAGGCCAAAAATGTTTTGTCATTAGTTGACTACTCAGGTCCGCTTGCTTCAATTGTTAAAATGAAATCTTTAACTGGCATCTGGAATTATCTTTTGAGTACAATATGCAAAACTTTACAAATGAAGGCAGACAGTTTTGATCAGCCTAATGTCTTAGAATTGCAAATATTTCATGCAATGGTCACTATGACCAGAGTAGATTTTGCAGGACTTGTTTTTGGTGATTTAGTTGGCCGAGTCAGGAATAAGGGTCTTATCATACCTTATGGTACGATCCTTGCACTTATCATTGAAGCCATCCTTGATGGTGATTTTAGTTTGGCAACTGGCCAGACTGTTGAATGCAAGACCATCAACACTAACATCTTCAATAGTCCCAAGGTAACTGCGCAGGGTCTGACCCAAGCAATTCAAATTTACCTTGATTTTTGCAGAAGAAGAGAAAGGGAACAACAAGCACTTGAGGAAGCTGTCTCTCCTTCAACGCGATCTGAGTCCAACACTCAATCTGCCAATCAGGAGAGTCAAGGTACACAAGCTTCTAAATCCTTAAACTCTTCCAAATCTACATCTTCTTCTTCTTCAAAAGAGGGTGAAGGGTTGGCCACAACATCAACCACCCTAGCCACACCCTCATCCACTATTTCTAAATCCGCTTCTAGAAGACCCATTGTTGAGGACTTAGTGCCTCACAGTGCTAAAAAGAAAAGAACCAAGCTATCTGTATCAGCTTCAGGGGTTGCCACATCAACTCTTATAAGACTTAAAGTCCCCCTTGGTGCATTGGAAGCTGAGAAACGTTCCGAAGCTGACTCTGCCACCCAAGCTGATATGCCGAAATCACCACACCCATCTGCACTCTCCCAAAAGAGTGTAGACGAGACAAAAGGGACACCTGATACTACTCAACCCTCTAAAAAGGGTGAAGGTATTGAAAGAAAGACCTCTTCCCAAGGTCACACTGTGAACCCACCCATATCACCATCATCAGCCTCCCAAAAGGTTGATGATATCACAAAAGGGACAACAGTGGATCCAGCCCAGATCCAAATAGAGTCAGAGTCTTTCCACATCATTTCTGAGGATGATCAGCCAAAGGATGCAAGTATCGAACGCCAAGGTGACACTGCTTGTATTCCCTAAGCTGGTCATCAGACTTCTTCTCTCTTACACTCTGAGTCTGCACAGGCTGCCAATGCCCCTTCTAGATCATAAGAAGGGGTACAGGCCTCAATTATTCTCCCTGAGGATACCCTGGTGCAACAACACACCTTGGTTGAAGGGCAATCAACTCCACAAAACATTACACCCGCAGGATCTGTGTCTGCCTCTGTCCTTGGACCGATAGATCCTGTAGGTTACATGACTCTTTTTAGGGAGGTCATGTCAGCCCCAAGTGCAACCTTGGAAACTACTAGTTGTCCTCACGACTCTAGTGAGAAAATAGTCACTATCTCTGGAAGTAACTCTTCATTCGATGATGTGCCTGCCCATCCATCCTCAAGGGATGATCTGATGGAAGATGCCAGTGGAGGAGTTGATCAACATCAAGATCAACATATTCTCACTGGCCCACAATCTAAATTACAAGTCAATCCTTCTCAGATTGTTAAGCACATCATCACTTCTGCCAAATCTGCTCATAAGACTCACTCTCATGAGAAAATTCACCTAAACTCCCTTAGCCTCCACCCCCTTTGATATGAGCCAATTGACCCTGATTTTAAGGATTGCAGGCTGCTCTTTCTAGAGTCAGTGGCCTTTAGGCCAACTGCAAGTTCTTCCCAAGCTGCCATTATCTCATTTTTAGATGTGGTAAATCAGCTCACTGAGTTCACATCAACCTATAAGGTTGAAAGCTCAAAGCTGATTAAAAGCTTGTCTAAGATCCAAAAGGATCAAGAATTGACGGATAAGAAGGTGGAGAAGATGTGCCAAGATCAGAAAAAAATGGAAGAAAACATAATAAAGGCACTTGATCTTCTACAAAAGAATCAAAGCAAGCTGACAGAGTCTCTTGAATGTCTTACAAAGGCACTAAATGAAGAAAAGAGAGACAAGAGCATTTGAGTCAGCTTGAAAAGTCAGCCAACAAGTTCACTAGAGATGTCACCATTGAGCTAAAGATGCAAATAAGTCACAAGCTGACTTCAAGAAAGAGCTGGTGGATGTCTCTAAAAGTGTCAGAAACAACATTGGCATTCTTCATGATGATAATGTTGACTTGCACAGAGTTTGTGCAACCAACAACTTCATACTAGACTTGCTGAATCACAAATTAAGAGGTGTATTTGCAACTCCTGTCAGCTCCTTCCCTGGTGATGATGACAAAAAGGGGGAGAAGACTGAAGCTGAGATTGAGCAAGAAAGGTTAGATAAAGAAAGAGAGGCTGCTCAAGTAGAAAAGGAGGTTGCAAATTACCTTGCTAGATTAAAAGTAAAGCAAGAGAAGGCTAGAGCTGATAGGGAAGCCAATGATAGAAGTTTGGTCATATTTGGTTCTGATAAGGAAGCTGAGGTGATAAAAAGACCAGAATCTGAGTCTGGTGGTGAAAAGGATGGAGAAGTGAATGAAGAGACTGAAAGGAAGAGTGATAAAATTGAGGGGGAGGCTGGTGGTGATTTGAAAACTGTTGGAGAGATAAGGAAGGAAGTTGGAGTTGAAGAAGCTGGAGACAAAGGAAAATCTTCACAATCTGACCTTGCACAAGCTGACCCAGCTCACAAAGAAGTTGTTGCTGATTCATCTTCTAGTGAAGACAACATCACTTTGGATCAATATATGGTGAAGAAAAGACCATCCGGAGAAGGATCAAGTGGTGTCAAAGTCCTAACTTAGGAAGAAAAAGACTGGGAGCTTGCTGCAATAAAAGCCAAAGAAATGGCCCTTGGCCTACAAGATGATTGTGGAAGATAAGCTTGAAAGATTAAAGATCTCTGCTGTAGTTTCTGATCCTGAGCTGGCCAAGGTTGTGCAAGACCAATGGAATGAAGAAGAAGATCATTTGGCAGCTGTTGGATCAAAGAAGAAAGGAGTGAGCAAGAAAAGAAAGAAAGTGGTGGTTCACACTAAGCCATCACAGAAAGTTAAGGATGTAAAGAAAAGTGTTGAAGCCCATGCTGGGTGGGAAGCTCTGGATATAAGGAAGACAAAAGAAAGAATGAACTACAGAAGACATCCAGAGCCAATCACCCAAGTTATTTTGAAAAGAAGAAAAGGGCAGTCCATTCCTAGCATTAGATTACAAGAGAAGGTTATGAAACCAGCTGGGAAACTCATGATCTAGATAAGCTGTTTGATCTAGGTTATTCTGAGTGGGTTGAGTTGCATGACATTATTGTTGGTATGCCTGGCATTCATAAAGATACAGTCTTGGAAGCCCTTGAAAAGAAGTGCTATTATTGTAAAACAAGATTGACATCTCTGGCCTTCCAAAACCAAAGTATTATGATATGAAAGATGAAGATGAGTCTAAAGAGCCTCTTAAAAAGAAAAAAAGGTGACATGTCAAGCTTGATGGTCCTGAAGGTGATCACACATATTTCATCAAGAACTTGAACCCTTCAAAGCTACTTGAGCAATTGGCACCTGAAGCTCTTGACAAACTTCTGAGCCATCTCAATCTGTCTTTGCCTGATGGTGTACAAAATGCAAGGTGTGGAATGCACATTACTGAACCTGTGCATTGGATGTACTTTATAAATGCAAGAGGGCAACTTGTCATCCAGAGGACTGCTGAGATAAAAGAGGTACCAACAATGCACCTTTTTACCTTGTACAGATTCTGTGTCAATTTTAGTGAACAAGGTAATGGGTATGAGCAGATTCTCATTAATGAAGGGTTGGATAGACAAGTAGATGTTAGAATTGCTCCTTCATTTGAAGTTAAACAATAAACTGTTGATATATTAGGGGAACAATAAACTATGTATGTAATATGTTTCTCATTCCTCTATGTATTAAATGTTTGATGTATAATATTAGTTTTCTTTGTTAAAACTTCATATCATCAAAAGAACCCAAAAGATTCAAAGGGTCACAAGTTGTTAGTAATATTTTACTTTGATTCTTTATAAGTTGATAGTTAGGAAAGTGTGTTGGGTTTTGTCATCATCAAATAGGGGGAGATTGTTAAATGTAAATTTGGTGATGACAAATCTGATGTATAAACACTTAAATCTTTTGGTTCTTGTAATCTGATCTGGGTCAGACTAAGCTGACACAACTTGCGATCTGTAACTGACCCAGATCATGCTTCATACTTTGTAATTGTTTTATCTTATGGAAGCAAGGTTGTTCAAGCTGCATCAAATGGTTATAGCATTCAGTCCAAGTCAAAGAGGAGGATTGAAAATAGAAGACCAAGGTGTTAGTGGAAGACAACTTGGATTAGCAGTCAGCTTGGGAACACTTAGACAGATTTGTGCTTTGACAAATGGCCAATCTGTGTCTGACAATCAAGTGAAGATAACCACCTGGATTGAAGATAAGGACAAATGACGTGACTAGGAAGAATCCTAGGATCCAGGTTGGTGGTGGGATTTACATATGCGTGTCCATACTCTTATTGGACGATGAAGAATGTGCAGCTGTACGTGGGGGACCACAAGTACCATGAAAGGCACGATCTAATATT
>CM067175.1:937236-942236 GCA_034093135.1 Erigeron breviscapus
CCGATGCTTTCCCCTCACCAACTGGAGATGTAGGAGTTGGTGACCAGGAACGACCAACTGGAGATGTAGGAGTTGGTCATCAGGAGGAATCAGCATCTGATGATACTGATAGTCCACTTTCTGCAGGTGATGTTTTATCATCTGACTCTTCAGGCACCTTGACTCTGAAAAACGAGATCTTCACTAAGTTCGGACACGATGACGTGGCATATCAAAATGCAATGGCCGACATGATTAAGCCAAAGGATCCAGGATCTCGGGCTGATCAAGAAAGAACTCGAAGACTTGCTGCAGGCAGAAGCAAGGAGTCACTGACAGAGTCTGATTCTGATTTTGAGAAGGAGACTCATGTCAAAAGGAAGAAGAAGAGCAGAAGAAAGTAGACAACTTCTGAAGTTCCTGAAGAGGGTTTTTGGCCAGCACTTAGGATGACAAACGAAGACTTGAAGGTCACATCTAGATGCTAGTGTCAAGGGGGAGACTGTTGGTGCATGTTTCTCGGTGACAAAAGCATTCTAGATGTGTTACATATATTTATATATATTCAAGTCTTGTAATTTATCTTGTAATTACCGTTTGTCAATAATATTACCTTGGCATATATTGTTGATCATATTGGGATCTATTTATGTTTATATGTATATATATATATATATATATATATATATATATATATATATATATATATATATATATATATATATATATATATATATATATATATATATATATATATATATATATATATATATATATATATATATATATATATATATATATATATATATATATATATATATATATATATATATATATATATATATATATATATATATATATATATATATATATATATATATATATATATATATATATATATATATATATATATATATATATATATATATATATATATATATATATATATATATATATATATATATATATATATATATATATATATATATATATATATATATATATATATATATATATATATATATATATATATATATATATATATATATATATATATATATATATATATATATATATATATATATATATATATATATATATATATATATATATATATATATATATATATATATATATATATATATATATATATATATATATATATATATATATATATATATATATATATATATATATATATATATATATATATATATATATATATATATATATATATATATATATATATATATATATATATATATATATATATATATATATATATATATATATATATATATATATATATATATATATATATATATATATATATATATATATATATATATATATATATATATATATATATATATATATATATATATATATATATATATATATATATATATATATATATATATATATATATATATATATATATATATATATATATATATATATATATATATATATATATATATATATATATATATATATATATATATATATATATATATATATATATATATATATATATATATATATATATATATATATATATATATATATATATATATATATATATATATATATATATATATATATATATATATATATATATATATATATATATATATATATATATATATATATATATATATATATATATATATATATATATATATATATATATATATATATATATATATATATATATATATATATATATATATATATATATATATATATATATATATATATATATATATATATATATATATATATATATATATATATATATATATATATATATATATATATATATATATATATATATATATATATATATATATATATATATATATATATATATATATATATATATATATATATATATATATATATATATATATATATATATATATATATATATATATATATATATATATATATATATATATATATATATATATATATATATATATATATATATATATATATATATATATATATATATATATGTAGGTCCAGTAGAATATGTTTTCTGGTCAGATCTTCAGTGAGCTCCAGTAGTCGGGTCTGGAGCGAGACCAGCAAAACAAGTTTCTTAACAAACTTAAATAAGGTTCCAGTAGTCCAGTCTGGAGCCAGTCCAGTAAGTCTGGACTAAATCTGGACCTAACAAATTCCCCCTATTTGTTTAGAAATAATGCAAGTTTTTCAGCTTATAGATATACAAATTTGTATGTCGAAAACACTTGTTCGATTTAAGTCTAAAAAATCTAAGTTACTGGAAAACACTTTATAGATCATGAGTATTTTCAGTTTCATCTTTTAAGTTCTAACTTAGACTAAATCTGGTCATTCTACTTGTAAATATAAAAACTTGCAACTATTATTACTTTCCTCAAAAAGGAAAATAATTACAACTTTCATAAACAAATAATTACAACAAGTACAATGATAAGAGTTCAGGCCCTTCTTCTCGACGTCCTTTCTGGAGCATCTTCAGTAGCCTTTCTCTTAGGAGATGGAGATAATGGAACAGACACTGGTGGTCTCAGACCCAACACAGCTTCCATTTGTTGAATTCTCTTCCAGACCTTCTCAATCCTCTTCATAAAGGCCTTCACGTCTGGAGAGAGATCAGTCTTGCCTTTGAAAGTCATTCAATCTCCTTTAGTTCAGTCCATCCAAATGCTTGGACTGAAGTATCTTTTCTTTCATCAGTAAAGTTACCTTCTCTGGTCAACTTTACATTAAACCTGGTCATACCTTGATGATGTTCAGCCAGTGTAATTTCAGCATTTATTCTTCTTGCATTGGCCCTGAACGTCATCATTTCTTCAAACTTAGCCTTTTGCTTAGCCAACTGAACCATATCTTCAGTATCCCTGGATACACCACTCTGTTGTCCTTCAGTGGACTGGTGTTCTTGTCTATTGATCTTCAGAGTTGTATCCAGAGGAATAAAAGTGCTAACATTACCATCTTTAATTGCCTTCAGTTGCTTGGCTGTAAGCTTGGGTAGACCAGTCATTCTCTTCCTGTATTCCAGTTCCAGAGCACCAGCATTTCTTCTTATTTTCCGCAGTAAAAAAAAAAAAAAAAAAAAAAAAAAAAAAAAAAGTTCCAGAGCACCAGCATTCTTCTTATTTTCTTCTGGAGGCTTACCAGCTCCTCCTTTCTTTGTCTGATAAGCTCTGGAATGGTTACACCATAAATCAAGGAATCATATACCTGTTCTTCCTCTGCATAGAACGAGCGTATATGTACATCATTCAGTGCATCAAGACATTGTTGAACTCTGGGATCCTCCTTCATCCTTTTAAAAACTTCAATATTTACGCCTAACCTGCCAGCGTTGTAGGAGTCCAGAGTACCCATTGTAGCCATATCCCTATGATGGGCCAGCAGTTCATTTTTCTGGTTTGTCTTGAAAATTTCTATCATGATACACTGTTGTTGTAACTTCCTAGATGTTTCATTGTCAACATCTTCAGTTTGTTCTTCTTCTTCACCAGACACCATCTTTTCTTTCCCTTTAACTGCCTTTAGTGTTGTAGGGATGTCTGGGAAGGATTCAAACTGGGGCTCGGCTTCAGTACCAGCAGCCTCTTCTTCAGTCTGCACATTGGCTTCAGTGCCAAGTGCTCTCTGGGCCATACGTGCACTGGCATCAGTACCAGTCACTTGTCTTCTCTGAACAACGCTTTCAGTAGCGACTGCCCTTACAACCTCTCTCTTCTTCTTTAAACTTTCTTGGACACCAGATGATGGAATTGACATTTTTCCCCCTTGGACTGATCTCTAGTCCTTGACTTTAGATCATTCCACAATTCTTCCATCATTAGCCTATCCAGTGAGCCAAATGTTCTACCTTGTTCTGGCAATGAAGCAGTCATACCTTTCTTTAATTCCAGCACTTCCTTCTTCATATTTTCAATTTGTTCAGGCAAGTGCTTAGGAAGCTTCTCATCCAGTAGCTTCTCAAATTGTGGTAAAACTCCATCATAAATACTACGAAGGACAGTCCCAGAAACCTCTTCACATAATTCTTTCAACATGTGGTTTCTGAACTTCCTTGTACATGCATCACTTATAACACTCACAACTTCTCCTTGTTCCAGTACGGGCCTACTCTCCAGAGAGCTTACCCTAAAAACCAAGTTCTTAACCTCTTCTTTCAGCCCTGCCAGTTCGCCAGTGACTGCAGTCTGAACAGAAGAACACATAACTTAGTTAATACTTCCAAAGGTAATATAACAATGTGTTTCTGCGTATTTACAGCAGGAGAAACAGTAACTTAGTTAATACTTCCAATAGGTAATATAGACAGTGTGTTTCTGCGTATTTACAGCAGGAGAAACAGTAACTTAGTTAATACTTCCAATAGGTAATATAGACAGTGTGTTTCTGCGTATTTACAGCAGGAGAAACAGTAACTTAGTTAATACTTCCAATAGGTAATATAGACAGTGTGTTTCTGCGTATTTACAGCAGGAGAAACAGTAACTTAGTTAATACTTCCAATAGGTAATATAGACAGTGTGTTTCTGCGTATTTACAGCAGGAGAAACAGTAACTTAGTTAATACTTCCAATAGGTAATATAGACAGTGTGTTTCTGCGTATTTACAGCAGGAGAAACAGTAACTTAGTTAATACTTCCAATAGGTAATATAGACAGTGTGTTTCTGCGTATTTACAGCAGGAGAAACAGTAACTTAGTTAATACTTCCAATAGGTAATATAGACAGTGTGTTTCTGCGTATTTACAGCAGGAGAAACAGTAACTTAGTTAATACTTCCAATAGGTAATATAGACAGTGTGTTTCTGCGTATTTACAGCAGGAGAAACAGTAACTTAGTTAATACTTCCAATAGGTAATATAGACAGTGTGTTTCTGCGTATTTACAGCAGGAGAAACAGTAACTTAGTTAATACTTCCAATAGGTAATATAGACAGTGTGTTTCTGCGTATTTACAGCAGGAGAAACAGTAACTTAGTTAATACTTCC
>CM067175.1:947236-977236 GCA_034093135.1 Erigeron breviscapus
AACAGAAAGAAGGTTGAGTGATAGACGAGGAGAATGGTTGTTTTCAGATGACGAAGTATTCGTCAGCGATATACTCTCACAATCGACACAAGCACTAAGATTAAGACATTTGGTAACTACAGGGAGACGGCCTTTAAGAATCAAGTCAGCGATGACAGGTCGGTGATTCCTCACACGCAAAGCGACATAACTTGACTCACGTACGGAAATATACCCAACATTGCATAATGCTAAGTACTTGCATATTTGTGACATCATTTTAACGCGCTTATGGAAACCCGTGACTTTCGATGAGACCCATGTAGCGAACTTTCTGACAACCTATCCCAAGTTGGAAGCTTTAGGTAGGCTAGGTATACAAAGACACCCTAAGGACTTACTTGTTCGAATCTCAAAGGCCACATTAGCTCCATAATTTTCAAAAGATTAATAGATATTTACATATCTTGTCACAAATATACATCCGACAAGCAATACACACACATGTATGTACCCGAGACCTTCTATATAAAAACCAAATATACATATTTACAATGCTAGATCTTTCGTAAGATTTAAGGACCAGGTCTAATCATTTGAAAAGCAGGCATTCTTAGCCATATATCTGAATATGTTTCCCATAAGAACATTGTATACATTTAAGTTCAGATTATAAGGAAACCTTGGTACTTTGTGCCTATTGATACATCATATGATCGGTATCACTGAACTGAGCATTTTAAAGTACAATTCGGTAGGCTTAAAAGCAAAAGTATTGTCACATCTAATCATCCTGACGTAGTGACCTTACTCTATTTATTATTTTCTTTTTCTTTTCTGGTTTTTCTCATTTTTGTTTTGTTTTTCTGACACTATATGACACACACACATATATAACGACACAAATACTGACACAGTTTACAAAGTTCCTGTTGAGAGACATTGTCACTATAGATTTCTCATTCCAATCAATTGGACTAGCAACTCGAAACGAGTTCGGTCGAAAGCCTTAGTGAACAGATCAGCTAAATTAAAGTCACTCGGCACCTTTTCTAGGACTATTAATTTCTTTTCAGCACAATCACGTATAAAATAAACCTTATGTCTATGTGCTTAGTCCTACTGTGCTTAACAGGATTATTGGTAATGGATATAGTGGATATATTGTCTATCTTTATGAAAGTACAAAGGAAATACTAACCTTAATTAGATCAGCCTGTGAACAAGCATTCACTTGCTGTCATGTATTCCAATATCTTCCCGAATACTGACATCCACTTATGTCTACTTCCTCAAGAGTACCAATTTCTTCATCCCTATGAATAAACTAGCAGACTTCTGGAACTGACATTATATCATTAATCAATAAAAGTAAAAATCAATTCAAAAACACTTTACTATAGATCATCATTCAAATATGATCTTCTACAGTAATCTGTTTATTACAAAATAAATTTATAAAACAGACATAGGATCCTTTAACAGAAGTAAACTCCGTTAATAACCCCTTGTCCTCCATAATATGCCTGGAGCTTCCACTATTGACAAACCATAAACCTGCGGTCTTCCTTAGCAGCTCCTGCACATTCATAAACAGTTAGTTTTTCAAAGGACCCCTAGCCTTATTGACTTTGGGTCGATCAATTTCCATATTAATTTTCCCAATGACGACTTTTCCAATACCAGAAATAATTCCGTCCTTGGGACCTGCAAAGTTGACATAAGATCCTTTAATGGTCTTAAATTCTGTTAATAACCTCTTGTCACCTGTCTTATATCTTGAACATCCACTATCGATGAACCATAATCCTTTAGTTCTCCTTAGTGGTTCCTTATGTCCAACAACCTCAAGATGTCCCATAAAGCGCGTATCAGCTTCAGCAACATCTTCGTTCTCGGCTCTTACTGGTTCTGATGATTCAGGTTCCTCTTCTACCTTTTGATGAAAACTACCATGAACATTGGCACATACCATAGGATCAAATGAATTACCAGAACGATCATTCATTTCTTCATCAAGGTCATGAATTATTGCCATGAATGCATGATTCTGATCATTCGTACTAATCGAACCCCAATAATAATTACCATCAGATTGAACAACTAAAGCTCTCGAGTTGTCCGTATCTCCTGGGCTTCGGTTCCCAGTATTAGCATATTGATGTCTTGAATTCTGGCTCACTATAGAACCACTCTGATTGAAGTTCTGACGGCCTGTAGTTGAATGGTTGTCCCGTCTTGGTCTCTGACACTCACTAGCAAAATGTCCAAAACCATCACCGTTAAACCACTTCACCTCGGTTTTATCAACCTCTACTATGCCATTCACAACCTTCCTTCCTGTTCTATCTGTGAACAGCTGAACTCTCATAGCTGATTGCCAGTTCAGATCCATTTCTTCCAAATTGCCTGGATCAACTTGTTTGTAATCCTCCCTAACCAAATCAGGATCAGTTAGTTTTCCTCCAATCAACTTCTCATGAGCAGACACAAATGAAGCGAGCATGCCCAAATGTCCCTCAGCAGAACTTATGCTCATCGGCATCCCTGTGTAACCCGAGCTTGGAGAACTACTATTCTGAATCCCATTATGCACTATCATGGATGATTCCGGAGAAGTTACATACATCAAGTTGCTGTCAGAATCCATTGACATCTTCTGTATCAGTCTTGTACCCAAAATATTCTAACTCAACTAGCAAGTGACTGCAACGAACCAGCGTCTTATCAACAGATTCATCCTTGAACTTGTGAGAAAGCTCGAAGAGCTTAGCTTCCCTTGTCTCTGTTCTGCCCAAGCTTTGAACTTCCTGTATGTATTTCGATCGACCCACTTGAAAAACTCCCAGTGTGTAGGAGACAACCCTCCCTGCAGGCCGATCTATGAGGGAAGGTAAATTCCACATCTCTATCCCCTAGGTAATACTGTTTCTTCAACAAGTCCTTTCTTCTCTTCTTGCGATCTTTGTCGCCTTCACAATGCTCCTTTAGTACATCCCATAATCCCTTTCAATTGAAATATCTATCTAGGCTTATCATTTTGGGCGGTGAATTGGCCTTTCCGGTTTCAAGATCCATCAGAATCAATTGATTCAGCAAAGCTTGATAATTTGCGGGTAATTGAGACGTCATTTTCTCCGAGCTAGTAAATTATACGAACTGTTCAAAATAAACGAGGTCGCAAATTAAAATGAGGTCGAGAGAAATACGATGTCGCAAATTACACTCGAAGTCGTAATTGAACTGGTGAGGTCGTAAAGAGCTCATGAGGTCGCAAACGAGAAACGAGGTCGCAATTGAGCTGGCGAGGTCGTAATTAGCTATCCAGGTCGTAAATTGAGCTGGATGAGGTAATACGAGCCCACGAGGTCGAAAACAATGCTGAAACCTTTAATTCTCTTGAATTTCAAAACCCTAATGCCCAGAACACCTTCGACTGCTGTAATAGTCAGATGACTACCCTCTCCTTTTTGTAAATCTGGCGAGGTCCTCTTATGCCAAGATAGGGTATAGAAGGTACTTCAGATTTCCCGCCAAATTTTTGCCGCCAAAATATGTTCTCATGAAACTTTGAATTCCATGTAAACTTTGGATATCATGATCATAGGAAGAATTTGATAATTCCTAAAAATTTTCGCCAAATCCGCGTCGACAACGGATGAAAATTGACCTAAAATTTTTCGAATGCTACCAAACTTCAAATCTTCATGATTCATCCCATTTAAAGATCGTGGGCAAAAATTATTATTATTATTATTTTTATTTTTTTGTTTACAACAACAACATAAGAGTCTTCTGATACAACAACAACATAATGTTTCTTCAGATAACTTTCTTCACCAATGTGATCAAAATCTTCGGATTAAACAACTTGAAACGCATAAGAACACCTCTTCTTGATGTGGACTAGAACTGCTGCTGCTTGTATATGCGAAGTCGTAATTTCTATACGATGTCGCATCTTACTTGTTCTTTACGAGGTCGCAATTCAAAAACTAATTGCGAGGTCGTGAACTAGATGGCTAATTACGAGGTCGCAATTGAGAAGACCAATTGCGAGGTCGTAATCCTACCAGGTCGCAAAACATCCTGATCAACATCTTATTCGAACGGCAGAAACTTTTCTTCTCCATAAACCCTAATTCGTCCCTAACCACGAATCTGGGTCTGCCTCAATATGCAAAACTAATCAGATCTTGTTTTCGTCGTTACAAGGCTTTAACATTATAAAGCGTGTAAGGAGGGAAACACAATCTTATATACTTTCACACGATGAGATCTCAAAAATAAAGATTTCAGTCGTAAACTCCATGAAAAACTCACGGCTAGACGACCAGATCTCAATACAAATGTTTTCGATCGAGAACTCCGTGAAGGAATCACGGCTAGACGACCCTAAACAAAACGTTGTCAATCACCAACGAGCTATAACCTTCCGGTATTAAACCAAGAGGCTCTGATACCATTTGTAAGTCCCCTGGCACGGATCGTTAATAGCCTGCTCCAGCTATCAAGAGGTGCGGAATCCCTCTCTATAACTTGGTGATCAACAATTAGCCCCTAGATCACCTGCTGCCTCGCAGATCTTCTTCGGGCTAGCGGAACAATCCTTTGACGACCAACCCTGCAGTATATGCTTGATAATTCGACAAATGTTCAACCCTAAACTCTGTTAGGGTTCTAGTATTTATAGGAAACACCCGAATGGATTTCAGCGAGTTAGCCTCGCAAATCCAAGCCCAGCTCGACACTATTACGAGGTCGTAATCTGTGTCCTGCCTCGTATTTGACCCTGCAAATACGGGGTCGTATTCCTATAGGATTGCCTCGTAATTGACCCTGCAATTATGAGGTCACATTTCACTTAAGCAGATTAATTATACATTCAATACTTAAACTTAATCTAGTATTCTATGCATAATATCAAGTTCATTAATGACAATCACAATACAAAGACATATTACAATATAAGCCCAAACAATCTAGACTGCTATTGACATAAACGTGCACTTACACTTCTATCGAACCGAGATTGACTTAAGGATATGTCGAGGTGCGGAAATTCATCGAGATAACCCACGGTTTTTATATCAACCTTTAGATGATATATATATATCTTTATATTTATATATATATATATATATATATATATATATATATATATCTTTTTGCGTGAATATAAACACTCGGGGGGAACGGCTCTCCGGACGTACCTTACCAAACACGTGGTAATCTACAGCCTACGAGCCGTTCGGGGCTGGGTGTGTGTTTGCGGTTCGTGCACAAGACGAGTATTACCCACGAGACAAGACTATGCGTGTTCTTAGTATTCTCTCTCTAGGATTTGCTCGTTTCTCTCTCTACACTCTTGTTGAAACACACATGAACACACACCCATATATATAGGCACAGCCAGGAACACGCAAAACCCTTTGGGTTTGCGTGTTTCTTTAGTCCAGGCCCATTAGGGTTTTGGCCTGTTTGCGCGTTTCCCTGAACACGCAAACTTATTTGAGAGTTCTTGTGGTCAAGCATACTTTTGCTTGTTTCCACAGAAACTCTCAAACCATTTGAGAGTTCTCATGAACAAGCATACTTTTGCATGTTTCTTAAAATCTCTCAAATGACCATTTGAGTGTTCTTATTTGAACAAGCAAAACTTTTGCTCGTTCCTAAGAACCCTCAAATAACACTTAGGATATGTTGAGTTAATGTCTTTACTGCTGTCAAGACGCATAACCGACATTAACTCACTAATGTTTCAACTGCTGTAAATATACGCAGAATCAACATTAGCTTTCGACAACATTTCTACTGCTGTGAATACGCAGAAACAACGTCGTCTATATTACCTATTGGAAGTGTGTATTTAAGATAATGTTTATCTTGCTGTTAATACGCAGAAACACAATTATCTTAACTTCCCTTTGGAAGTACATTAAGTTAATCACTCAACTGCTGTTAAACGCAGAAACAATATTAACTTAGTGACTCTTTACATGTTATGTCTAAAACCTGCAAAATACAAATAATAAACAAACATATAAACATAAAAGGATCCCAATTGGATCAACAATATATGCCAAGGTAATATTATTGACAAACGGTAATTACAAGAAAATTACAAGACTTGAATATATAAACAAATATACTTCACATATCTAGAATGCTCGTGTCATTGAGAATCATGCACTAACAGAGTCTTACAATCTTGAGATACACCGGCTCACCCATTTGAACAAACTCTAAGAGAGGTATAAGTCGGAGTGCGCTAGCCTTCAAAAAGGGCGGGTTTTTAATTGCGTCCATCGCAAACCTTTGCCCTTGCGCTTCTTTGTGCGTTCAAATGGAGCTACCAAGCTCTCTTGTGTTGTTAAGACTATACAAATGATTTTATTAAATATTATGTTATGAAGATTATGCATGAGTCTTCATACATAAACTTTTGATTCACATCAAATGCATTACCCATTTAAAGTTAAGTCAATGCCACCCACTTTGCTTAGAACACTTGCCATTGCTTTTCGCTCCTACGTGAGACCGTAGGCGAATTGTATCTCTTCAAGGTAGATTACCACTCCGTTGTGAGACCAGCGGTGGACTATCTACATGTTCTTAATTGGGCGACTTAAAACGAGTTAAGAGGTGAGATCCTTGACCCGTGGCATAAGATGGGACAAAACATGTTTACAAAATACTTAATACCCCTTTACAGTGTTGTTGTAAGTCCCATATCTCTAGGAATTGCATGAATGCAATTATCGATCCTTGATTACCTTTTGAGTACCGTCGTTTCTAGCAGATCAACTGATGAAATGATTGTATATCAATTGGATCCTAGCATTAGTGAAAGTAATTTGTTAGATGAATTTAACAAGGGTAAATTACATTTCTTAAGGATTAATTGTCGAAAATACCGATAATTGAACTTTTGTCTGTTTTGAAGATGGCAACAACAAATCCTTCTCAAAACATACACCAATCGGCTTTCAGGTCGAGGCTAGAAAGGGAAAGACTTTCTGGAACCAACTTCAATGACTAGTTTCGTCAGCTGAGAGTAGTTCTAAGACCTGAAAAGAAACATGATGTCATTGATGAGCAGACACCGTTGTTCCGAGAGCGAATGCTTCAACTGAAGAGTTGGCTGTATACAATGCTCAGTACGATAGACACAATGAGGTTGCTTGATGCTTGGAAGCATGAATGCTGAGCTTCAAAAGCAATTTGAGAATTCATTCCCATGTAATATGCTGAATGAACTCAAGTCTTTGTACGAAAAGCAAGCTGGAGTGGAGTTGTTCGACCTAGTTGATCAACTTCATGACTTGCGACACGAGCAAGGAACATCGGTTAGTCCTCATGTACTCTAGTTGAAGAGGTATTTTGGGCAATTGGAAAGGTTATACTATGCTTGTCATCTGCCTATTACTATTGGCGTGAACCTAAAAAAGGGGGATTTTTTTAGGTGTTCGTGCGCAATTACAATATGCATAGCATGAGTAAAACCAAAGCTGAACTTCATGTCATATTAATTGAGTATGAGAAAGAGCTTCCAAAGAAAATCTGCTACACCCCAAGTTCTATTGATCAAGGGGGGAAAGGTTCAGAAAGCAAAACAACCGTAAGCTAAGGGCAAGAACTTAGGTTGGAGGAAACAAGTGTGTCAAGTCTCAATACCTTTAAAGACCCTTTTGGCAAAAAGGAGCATACGGCTAAAGTATCTAGCTGGGTTGAATGCGAAGAAGAAGCGAGCTGGTTCGGACAGTGCTTCAAGTATCTTCACAATTGAATTATATGTGTTGTTGTACAAATAATAATTCAATAGCAAAAGAGTCAAGTTTAATGATGCAGAAATGTCCAGGATCACTGAACTGGAGGAGACCAGTGAACTGGAGAAACCAACTGAACTGAAGGAGTTAACTGAACTGAAGAAAACTGGCCAGATTATGTCGCCAGAACAAGCAATGTTGATTTTACCAGTTGTGGCCCATTTCAGACAAGACTTTACTGAACAAGTCCAGTCGCCAGTGGTAACACTTCTCCAGTGGCAAGTTGCCCCAGATAACACCAGTAGCGATCCACCAGTGAAGTCTTCACTAACGCACTCCAGTGACAAGTCGCCAGATGGATGCTCCAGAATCAAGTACTCCAGTGACCAGTTCCAGTCTCCAGATGGATGTTCCAGTCGAGCCTACTGGTGAACGCTCCAGATGAAGTCTCCAGTTGAGGTCCAGATTTTAGTTTCCAGTTCTACCAATAAAGTCTGATCACGTGTGGGGACCCAATAAAGAAGGAATGACAGCTGTCGAAAGAAGATAAGGAAGGAGCGCGTGACAACGTTATTCATAACGGTTTGTGGACCCACTTGCAGGAGGAATCCTTCTAGAAGATTGCTTGTCCCTTTCTTATTGGTTAATAAATTAGTGGTTGTCTTTTGTCCAAGGCAGCTTTTTATTATTTTATTATTACTTTTCGTTAATTCCTAGGAGATAGTTTTGGTTATAAATAGGGGTTGTATTTCTCATTGTAAAGACAGTTTTTGATGTTGAATGAAAATTAATAGAGTAGCCTCTATTTCTTACAAATCTTCTTTTACCTTTATAGATCTTTGATCTTGGTGGTTAGGAGTGACCCCTTTATCAATATTTGTGGTGGTTCGTCCTTTATCAAATATTGTGGTGAGGTCTTTTTAAATCTTCGGTTTCCTTTATCTATAATCGTGGTGGCTAGGCCTTTATCGGTTGTAGTGGTGGGGCGGAGTGTTTCCTTTATCCTTGATTCCGGTGGCTTAGCCTTTACGAGTCTTGGTGGTGGATTCTTTATCTATCCTTTTAATTTTATTGTCTTGTTTTGTTGTTTGTTTCATATAAAATCCAGAAAATACCAAAAATAGTCTTCCGCTGTCGTTTGTCGCGTGATTTACGCATCAAATTTGGTATCAGAGACAGGTTCACAAAAGGTTTCTTAATCTTTTGGGTCTTGTTGTTGTTGAAGTTTGTTGTCATCTGTTTAGATCTATTATTGTGGGTTTTATTTTGTTAAATATTAATGGCTTATAGAAGAAATATGACTTGGAAAAAGCTCATAATGCTAGAAGAGATAGGCAGATTGAAGATCTACAAGAAACACTTGGTAGGGTTGTTAATCTGTTAGAAGATGGTGGTTTAAGGTTTAATAGGGAACATGCTGTTGTTAATGAAAGAGATATTGAATCTCAAGGTCATAGTGACAGATCTGATAGTACACCCAGATCATCTAGTGAATCTGAGGAGTCTAATCAGTCCTATAAGAAGGCATAGGAGACATAAGGTTGATGATACGAAAGATATTAAGATAGATCCACCAGATTTTGTTGGTTCAACAAACCCAGAAGAGTATTTCGAATGGGTCCAGGTGATGGACAGAATAATGGAAATACAGGGTTATGATGATAGAAAAAGTTTCAAAGTTGCCATTATTAAACTTAAGAAATATGCTTCATCTTGGTATGATAATATGAAATCTGAAAGAGAGTACAAGGGCAAAAGTAAAATCAAGACCTGGTCCAAACTGAAGGAGGTTATGCAGAAGAGGTTTGTTCCCCAGTCGTACAAGCAAGATCAGTATCTACTGATGAATAATCTGAAACAAGGTGTTAAGGAGGTTGTGGAGTATATTAGAGAATTCGAGCAACTGAAGACTCGAACTGGTGTGAAAGAAACTGAAGAGCATACTATCGCCAGATTTCTTGGTGGGTTGAATGCATCCATTACTGAGAAGATAGAGTTGCAGCCCATCTGGACTTATGAAGGTGCTTGCAAGTTAGCTCTCCAGATTGAGAAATAACTGAAGAAGAAGATCCAGTACAAACCTTTCACTAAGAGTCCGTCCAGTTCCAGTCAACCAGTTCTGAAGCCCAGCTCAACTGGTCAACCAGTTCAAAGGTCCAGTGCAACTGGTCAACAGTCCTTCAGAGGCAAGGAAACTGGAGGATCACAAGAGCCAGTTGGAAAGAAATGTTTTAAGTGTCATGGTTTTGGTCACTTCCAGGCGCAGTGTCCCAACTAGAGAGCCCTTACTGCTAAGGAGATCGAATGCCTACCAGATGTTGACACTGAAGAAGGTGAACCAGTGTACGATGAAGATGAATCTGAAGAGACATATGTAAGTACAGATGTTGGAGAAATGATAGTGATAAGAAGAGTGATGCACACTGATGAAGTTGCAACTGATACTGCCCAGAGAGAAAACATCTTTCATTCCAGATGTACTGTTAAAGGGAAGGTGTGTGATCTGATCATTGATGGAGGGAGTTGTGTTAATGCTGCTTCAACTTACATGGTAGAGAAACTGGAACTAACTACAATTAAGCACCCTCGTCCTTACAAGTTGCAATGGCTCAGTGAAGGTTCAGAAGTGAAGGTAAACCGACAAGTTACTATTCCTTTTTCCATTGGATCTGTTTATGAAGATAAAATTGTTTGTGATGTTGTTCCTATGGATGCTTGTCATATTTTACTGGGTAGACCATGGTTATTTGATAATTTTGTATTTCATAATGGTCGTGCAAATTCTTATTCATTATTTGTAAGTGGGAAGAAAGTCACTCTGACTTCTCTAAAACCCAATGAATTATTGAAAATTAATAAGAAATACCCGCCCAGTAAGTCTCTATTTATGTCACAAACTGAAGTTGAAGAAGAACTCACTGGAGGTTCTCCAGTTATGATGTTACTGGTTCTTGAGCGTACTGAAGAGAAGGAGTTCACTGGAGTCCCCAGTCTCCTGAAGTCTCTACTGAAGGAATTCACTGATGTTTTCCCAGAAGACCTTCCTGAAGGTTTGCCACCAGTAAGAGGCATTGAACACCAGATTGACCTGGTTCCAGGGCCAGTACTTCCAAACAAAGCTGCTTATAGATGTTCGCCTACTGAAGCAAAGGAGTTGCAAAGGCAGGTAGACGAGCTGGTTGCTAAGGGTTATGTGAGAGCCAGTATGAGTCCTTGTTCAGTACCCGCTCTCTTGGTCCCAAAGAAAGATGGTTCGATGAGAATGTGTGTTGATAGTAGAGCCATTAATAATATAACTATTAAGTATAGATATCCTATTCCCAGATTGGATGATATGCTTGATGAGGTACATGGCTCCAGAGTATTTTCCAAGATTGATCTCAGAAGTGGTTATCACCAGATAAGAATGAAGGATGGAGATGAGTGGAAGACTGCTTTCAAAATTAAGGGAGGCCTTTATGAATGGTTGGTAATGCCTTTCGGCTTATCTAATGCTCCCAGTACTTTCATGAGACTGATGAATGAAGTTCTCAGACCACTCATTGGTCAGTTTGTTGTCGTGTGCTTTGACGATATTCTGGTGTATTCAAAATCTGAAGCTGAACATGTTAGGCATCTGAAGAAGGTATTTGAACTTTTGAGAAGGTACCAGTTGTATGGCAAACTGGAGAAATGTGATTTTTTGGTGGAAAGTGTGATATTTCTGGGGTATGTTGTTTCTAAAAATGGAATTTCTATGGATCCCTCAAAGGTCGAAGCTATTAGATCATGGCCAGTTCCTACCACAATTACTGAAGTTAGAAGTTTTCATGGACTGGCATCATTTTATAGAAGGTTTATCAAGAATCTCTCTACAGTTGTAGCCCCAATTACTGATTGTCTGAAGAAAGGTGTGTTTGACTGGCCAAGTTCAGCCCAGTTAACATTCGAGTCACTGAAGGAAAAGCTCAGTTCAGCTCCAGCTCTATCTTTGCCAGATTTTGATCAGTTGTTTGACTTAGAGTATGACGCCCGTGGTGTAGGTATTGGTGCAATTCTGGTACAAGCAGGGCGTCCAGTTGCATTTTTCAGTGAAAAACTTAATGGCTCAAAACTGAAGTATAGCACTTATGATAAATAGTTCTATGCAATTATTCGTGCCATTACTCATTGGTCTCATTATCTGAAGCCAAGACAGTTTGTTTTATTTTCTGACCATGAAGCACTGAAGTTTATTAATGGTCAACATAAGCTTAATACCAGACATGCAAAATGGGTGGAATTTTTACAGTCTTATTCATTTGTTTCTAAACATAAAGCTGGAGTAGCTAATGTTGTTGCTGATGCACTCTCCAGACGATACTCGTTATTATCAATTCTGGAAGCAAGAGTTCTTGGATTTTCTTTTATTAAAGAGTTGTATGTTTCTGATCCAGACTTTGCTGATCGTCTTACTGAAGCTCACCAGAAAGGCCCATATGTTGTTCAGGATGGGTTCTTATTTAAAAGTGGTAAGTTGTGTATTCCAAGGGGTTCGATTAGAGATTTACTGATAGGGAAGCACATGGAGGAGGTTTAGCTGGCCATTTTGGCATTAACAAAACTGGAGAGATTCTCACTGAACACTTCTACTGGCCAAGTTTACTGAAGGATGTCCAGACCATCATCAGTCGCTGTCCAACTTGTCACCAGGCGAAAATAACTTTTCACAAAGGGTTGTATACTCCTCTTCCAGTTCCGAACCAACCATGGGAAGATCTCAGTATGGATTTTATTGTTGCACTGCCCAGAACCCAGAGGGGAAAAGATTCAATAATGGTGGTTTTGATCGATTTTCGAAAATGGCTCATTTTATTCCTTGCAATACTACAAATGATGCTTCAGCAGTGGCAAGTTTATTTTTTAAAGAAATTGTTCGCTTGCATGGGATTCCGAAGACAATTGTGTCAGATCGAGATGTAAAATTTCTGAGTTATTTCTGGAAGACTCTATGGAGGTTAATGGGTACCATATTGTTGTTCAGTACGTCTCACCATCCTCAGACTGATGGACAGACTGAAGTCACGAACAGAACAATTGGCATGTTATTGAGAACACTGGTGAAGAAGACACTGAAAGATTGGGATCTGAAGCTTGCTCATGCTGAGTTTGCTTTCAACAGAGCTCCTAACTATTCTACCAGTAAATCACCGTTTGAAATTTGTTATGGTGTCAATCCACTGACCCCCATTGATTTAATCCCATTTTCGATTGAACCAAAGGCAAGTATTGAAGCTGAGGCCAGAGCGAAAGAAGTCAAGAAAATTCATGAAAAAGTGAAGGCCATAATAGAGAAAGCCAATGCCAGTTACAAGGCCAGAGAAAACAAGAATAGAAAGCAGCCCAGTTTTTCACCAGGTGATCTTGTGTGGGTGCATCTGAGAAAAGAAAGGTTCCCAGCGAAGAGAAAGAGTAAACTGATGCCCAGAGCTGAAGGTCCGTTCAAAATTCTGGAGAGATATGGCGATAATGCTTACAAGGTTGAGTTACCTGGAGATATGGCAGTTTCAAGTACTTTTAATGTGGGTGATCTGATGCCTTATCTGGAGGATGAGTACCTCGAGAACTTGAGGACAAGTTCTTTTTCAGAAGAGGAGATTGATGCAGAAATGTCCAGGATCACTGAACTGGAGGAGACCAGTGAACTGGAGAAACCAACTGAACTGAAGGAGTTAACTGAACTGAAGAAAACTGGCCAGATTATGTCGCCAGAATAAGCAATGTTGATTTTACCAGTTGTGGCCCATTTCAGACAAGACTTTACTGAAAAGTCCAATCGCCAGTGGTAACACTTCTCCAGTGGCAAGTTGCCCCAGATGACACCAGTAGCGATCCACCAGTGAAGTCTTCACTGACGCACTCCAGTGACAAGTCGCCAGATGGATGCTCCAGAATCAAGTACTCCAGTGACCAGTTCCAGTCTCCAGATGGATGTTCCAGTCGAGCCTACTGGTGAACGCTCCAGATGAAGTCTCCAGTTGAGGTCCAGATTTTAGTTTCCAGTTCTACCAATAAAGTCTGATCACGTGTGGGGACCCAATAAAGAAGGAATGACAGCTGTCGAAAGAAGATAAGGAAGGAGCGCGTGACAACGTTATTCATAACGGTTTGTGGACCCACTTGCAGGAGGAATCCTTCTAGAAGATTGCTTGTCCCTTTCTTATTGGTTAATAAATTAGTGGTTGTCTTTTGTTCAAGACAGCTTTTTATTATTTTATTATTACTTTTCGTTAATTCCTAGGAGATAGTTTTGGTTATAAATAGGGGTTGTATTTCTCATTATAAAGACAGTTTTTGATGTTGAATGAAAATTAATAGAGCAGCCTCTATTTCTTACAAATCTTCTTTTACCTTTATAGATCTTTGATCTTGGTGGTTAGGAGTGACCCCTTTATCAATATTTATGGTGGTTCGTCCTTTATCAAATATTGTGGTGAGGTCTTTTAAATCTTCGGTTTCCTTTATCTATAATCGTGGTGGCTAGACCTTTATCGGTTGTAGTGGTGGGGCGGAGTGTTTCCTTTATCCTTGATTCCGGTGGCTTAGCCTTTACGAGTCTTGGTGGTGGATTCTTTATCTATCCTTTTAATTTTATTGTCTTGTTTTGTTGTTTGTTTCATATAAAATCCAGAAAATACCAAAAATAGTCTTCCGCTGTCGTTGGTCGCGTGATTTACGCATCATTTAACTTGGACTCTAACTATCTTTGACATTGTCATCTTGTTTAATTTTGTCAAGAAAGGCATTTAAAGACTTCAAAGGGACAGTGTCTTACAATAAAATGATGAATCATTTGATAAATGCGTGTCTTTGACATTATTATAAGCAAGAAACACATTGGAAATCTTCAATATGAAGAGATCTTGCAATCAAATGATGTATCGTTCGATAAAATGCGTGTTTTTAGAATTATCGTTAGCAAGAAACACGTTAAAAGTTTTCAAAGTGAAGAAATCTTACAATCAAATGATGAATCATTTGATAAATGCGTTATCATTAGCAAGAAATGCATACTTCAAATTGAAGGGATCTTAAAACCAAATGATGAATCATTTGACAAGAGATCGTTAAATCAAATGATGAATCATTTGACAAATGCATGCCAAGATGACAAGAATACCTTTTCCACATAAAACCGGAGAGGGCTAAGAAACTACTTGGACTAATACTTTTGGATGTATGTAGCCCATTTAGGCATGTGTCAAGGAAAGGTACTAGCTACTTCATAATTTTTATGAATGATTTCAGTCATTATGGTTATGTTTATTTGCTTAAACATAAAAATGAAGTGTTTGAAGTATTCAAGGAATTTAAAAGTGAAGTAGAGAATCAACTCAGTAGAACCATCAAGATCTTTCGTTCGGATAGAGGTGGAAAATACTTAAGCAAAAAAGTTTAAGGATCATCTAAAAGCTTGTGGATTTATCCAAGAGCTTACTCCTATATAAGGGTATATGTGAAAGGAGAAATCAAACCTTGTTGAACATGGTGAGATAAACGATGAACCTTAAGACTTTCCCATTTCATTTTGGGATTATGCTCTAGAGATTGTTGAATGCATTCTCAAAATGGTTCCAACCAAGAAGGTTGACAAGACACCGCATGAATTATGGTGTTAAGTGCATCTTTGTAGGATACCCAAAGGAAACGATAGGTTACTACTTCTACTTTCCTACTGGAAACACTGTCAAAGTATTTTTGATTTGCTGAGTTCCTTGAAAGGAAACTCATATCTCAAGAAGACAGTGGGAGGATTGTTGAACTTGATGAGGCTCAAGAAGATGTGTCAACTTCTGAAAATACTAGAAATCTTCAACTTGGGGGGGAAAATGTTCAAAGAGATGAATCTCAAGATGAACTACAAGTTGAAGATGAAGCGATTCCAATTTGTATGTCCTCAAGGACAATACGTGTTCGTGAAAGATTAAATCTTATGGTTGAATCCGAAGAACACGTATTAGGAGATTTGTATGAACCTCCGAATTTCAAAGCTGCATTATCGGATCCGGAGTCTGACAAATGGCTAGAACTGCATTGGGTGTAAATGGATCTTCAAGAAGAAGACCGACATGGATGGAAATGTACACACCTATAAAGCTCGTCTTGTGGCAAAAGGTTATACTCAACTTTAGTTGTTAGATAAAATGGTGTTAAATTGTAATATTTCTAGTTATATAAGGGGTATTAGTGTTAATTAGATGATAGGTATAAATACCCCTTCCTTAATCATTTTGTAATAAGCCTTTGACATAATTCCATAGTTACTTCTCTCTAAACTTATACTTTCTCTCTCCTCCCTATCATCTTCAACCTCCCTTTCACACACAAACACACTTTTCACACACTATCCATAATTCCACCATTAAACCTCCAATTAAGCTCATTTTCTTTATACATTGGTATCAGAGCATAATCGGTGTATCCGAACGATCCACAAACAAATTCATAACCGATTTTGTTCAAATTTTAGAGATTTTGAGCTTAATTTTCTGGAAATTCTGTTCGTGTTGATGTTGATGCTGTTTCTATGTTATAATCACAGATTAGGAGTGGATAAATGCTTAATTTGATTGAAATATGATCAATTTTGTCAATCTGATTGATTTTGTGTGTTTCACGTTTAAGCTCGGCAAATACACTGTTTGAAAAAGAAAAAGTCAAAGTTGCTTTGTTGTTAATTGATACTCACGATTTTTTTTTTCAATAAACAGTATTTTGTCAGTTCAACATTGTTAATATCGAAACACCTTACATTTTCATTAAAAAAAAAAAAAAGAAAAAAAAAAAAAGGCAGAAAAAGAAAAATAAACAACAAAAAGTTCATAACTTCTCTCCTCAAATTCGTCTTCGTTGTTGATCAAATCAAGCAGAAATTTACGAGGTTTTGTTCGCGAGTAAATTCTGAACATTCTCATCTTTTCAATTTTTCGATCGGTTGACTTTTGGTGTCGATTACTATTTCCGGCGAGGTGGTGAATTTTCCGGCGAGCTTTAATCGGCTTAATTTTCAGTTAGGATTTGTTCGCGGTTAGATTGTGAGTATTTTGGTGGTGGTGTCGAGGTTTAATTCAAAGAACTGAAGGTTTAATCGTGTTTTGAGTGATTCCGGCGAGGTGGTTGATTTTCCAGCCGACTTAGCCATTTGCCGAGATATATTCACGACCAGCATCTTTGTTCTAGTGTTTGCCGAAGTTTCTTCTCAACCAGGAGCTTATACTCGAATTTGCCGAGCTAACCAATCATAAAACTCGCATTTGCCGACTTACCTGATCACCCGAACCCGTGTTTGCAGAGCTAACCAAGTCACTCCAAAACACCCATTTGCCGAGCTCCCAGCTCGGCACTCAATACAACTCGTGCAACACTTAGTATTTTTCAGTCGAATCACTCAAAAGCCGAGCTAATTGCTCTACAAATCCCCAATTCGAGCATTCCTTAACCAAATTTTCATCAAAACCTCATTTGTAGAGATAATATCTCGGCACTCTTTACAACTCGAGTCATACTTAGACAAAATTTCTCCAAAACCCCATTTGCAGAGCTCTATTCTCTACAAATTGACCATTTGTCCTACACTTAACCGATTCTCGACCCGAACACCTCATTTGCCGAGCTTATATCTCGGCAAATAGACCAAAATTTCAAAAACATTGTTCAAGTCTTTTCCAAATCATTTTTATCTCTTACCCATCCATTGTGTGAAATTTGAAGAAAGTTGTTTGTGAAAACCCCATTTACCGAGCTATTATCTCGGCAAATAGCACTTTCGACTTGAATCTTGGTTGTGTGTTTGTGCTGTCTTGAATCGCGTACTTGCTCATCGTGCATTTTGGTTCACGGAGGTGTTTCTCTAAATTGTTCAACGTTTTTGGGTTACTTACTTGTCTAAGATTCAATTTGTGTTTGTGTTTGATTGTAAGGTACAAAGTCTTTCTTTGAATTGAAGTCAGAAAAAGAGAAAGGAGTTTGTGATAATAGAAAGAGAGAAGTTCAAGAAATTTTGTTCTTGTGAGAAAAAGAGAGAGGGAGTCATTTCTTGTAAATTGAAAGTTGTGTGAAAGGGAATCTCAAGAAAGAAAGAGTGTTTTGTAAAGAGTGTTGTCAACTTGAAATAAAGTTCACGCGTGTTCTGTCCTTACTTCACAAAAACGTGTTGCAGTGTACAAAACTGTATTGCGTGTCTCATTTTTATTCGTGAGCTTGTCATTACACGTTTTTTTTTTTTTGGAGAACTCAAAAAGTAGTAGAGCTGTCAAAATAATCAACACGCGTATTCTGCTTTTGTTTGTCTAAAAGATAACGTGTGGTGGTGGTTTATGTTTTTCATTTCTTGATTTAATTGTCAGAGCATTTCATGTGTGTTATTGTAGTGAATAAAGTTGTCTCAAAAAGAGAGTATACATGGTGTGTCATAAGGCGTGAGAGAGTGGGATACCGTGTGCTAGTGTGGACTTTGTTTAGTTGTCAGTGATCACGTGTTTGTCCTTCTTGTCTATAGTTTTTTTATTATTTTGAATTGTTGTCCCATCTCATATTGAAAGTGAATTGTGGTCCGTTGGATTGGTGTATGAGTCATTGGTATTGACGGTTGTGATTGAATTTTTAAAGATTGTGATAGTGGTGGTGATGTTCGTGTGATTTGTTTGGTTTAAATATAGAAAGCAAATATCTATGATGATTTTACCGAACTAATATAGGTTTTGGCAAAAATAGTTAAATCAGTGTAGAAAAGGAGTCAAGTAGTATATTTTTTTTGTTGGACTAAAGGTTTTGGTCATTTTAATTGGGCTAGTTATTTTTTTGGACTTAAAATTGAATTTGGGCTTTATCAGTTAGTTGGGCTTAAGAGTGTGTTTAGTTTGGGCCAAAGCTCTTATCATTTGGGCTGAATTCATATTTTTTTTGGGCTGAATAAATTTGTAGTTGGGCTTAAGGGTATTAATTCTTGGACTAATATCTTGGTTTGGGTTACATGTTTTAATTTTGTTTTGGGCTAGTATTTTGATTTGGACTAGAATTTGTTTGTTGGGCTTACATTTTTGGGTTAATTTTTAGGGTCTTGTCTTGAATTGTTCGTTTATTAGATTGTGTTAGAAATCCAAAAATGGTGTTAAAATGTAATTATTTTAACAATGGAAGGAGTATTAGTGAAAGTTAGTCAAGTGTATAAATACTCCTCTCCATACCCAAAATTGTAAGCTTTTAACATAATTCCATAGTTACTTCTCTCTAATCTTATACTTTCTCTCTCTAAACTCATCTTCAACCTCCATTTCACACACAAACACACTTTTCACACACTAACCAAAATCCTCCATTAAACCTTCAAATCGAGCTTAAATTTCTACTTAACAATTGGTATCAGAGAAAAATCAGTTAATCTGAACGATCCATAGCTCGATTTGTTGCAATTCTCATCCAATTTTCGAATTTTTATTCCGAAACTGTTTTAGTTCATCAACTGTGGGATTTTTCTACAGTTGATTTTACCTCGTTATTTGTTCACCAATAGATTCCTAGTAGTTGAAAACATAATCCTGTTAAGTTTCAAGTTCCAATTCGATCTAAATCTCGAGTTTGAATTTTTGGATTTTGGCGCGATTTTTGGGTTTTGAATCTGTTGTGTTTTGTGTTGAATTTTGTTAATCGGTGTGTTGCTAAGGTGAAAACAAACAGTTTACAAGTGATTTCAAGTTCTAACTCCCAGTAATTCGAAAGATATTGAAGTTTTTAAAGTCGTTAATGGAGTTTTTGATTAAAACTGTGTTGTTGATGAAGAAGATGACCTCAGGACGACTTTGGCTAGGACGATCTTCACAAGATCGTCTCAGCTTTTGAATATTCATTTTTTTTTCATACTTGTGCTTAGTGGCTTGTAGGACGATCTCCTCAAGATCGTCTTGACAAGTGGTTGTGTGTTGTGAAGTGTTTGTTGTGGCTAATTAATCCTTACGGATTGGTTTGGTCAATTCAAACACTTGGAAAGTGTTTGATACTTGAAGATTCTAAGCCAGAACCTAGGACGATCTTACCAAGATCGTTCCAGCCATTGAACTTAGGACGATCCTCACCAAGATCGTCCCAGCCACTGAACTTAGGACGATCTTCACCAAGATCGTCCCAGCCTACTGAACTTAGGACGATCCTCTCCAAGATCGTCCCAGCCTACTAAACTTAGGACGATCCTCTCCAAGATCGTCCCAGCCTACTGAACTTAGGACGATCCTCACCAAGATCGTTCCAGCCTTGTGAACATAGGACGATCTTGTCAAGATCGTCCCAGTTCCTTTGAATACTGTCACCTAAAACGATTTTCACAAGATCGTTCCAATTTAAAAAAAAAAAAAAAGTCTTTTGGCGGGAAAAATAATTTTTGCCCAAGGTCTTAAAAAGGGATAATTCATGAAGATTTAAAATTTGATAGCGTTAAAAAATTTTTAGGCCAATTTTCATCCGTTATCGACGCGGTTTTGGCGAAAATTTTTAGAAATTATCAAATTTTTCCTATGATCATGATATCCAAAGTTTACATGAAATTCAAAGTTTCGTGAGAACATATTTCGGCGGAAAAATTTGGAGGGAAACCTGAAGTACAAAATCTCCAAATTTCAATTTTAATTCTTTCACTTCAATTTCAATCACAATTACCATTCATTTCATTTCACCTTTGCTCAACAAAATGTCAAGTCCAAGTATCTCAAATTCAGTCAAAAATGATTTCGTCTTCAATTTGTGGTTAACTTCCTCACCCAAGACACCTACTTCATCTGAAGAGAAACTTCATAAAGGTGGACTGTGTTCATGTTCGTTCGTCAAAACCTTATCCAAATCCTTGTCAAGTGATGAAGATATTGATTCATTCGATTGCATCTGAAAATGTCAAGTTTCAAGAGGAAGTAGTCACGCTACAAGCTGAGAATGTCAAACTGAAAGAACAAATGATCTACTTTCAAGATGGGAATGTGAGACTTAAAAATGAGATGAAAGAACTTCAAGTTGAAATTGGAAACATTAAAGTTTGGAATGAACTATATTCAACAAATTTTGAACAAACTTTGAAGAAGAATGATGAGTTGATGTCACAAGTTTCATCATTGGAAGCTCGTCTCTTGAAGGAAACAACTCTTGTTTCTCAAATAAAGTCTGAAGTGTCATCAATTTCCTTGTCTGATTTGAGTTCTTCAGTTGAAAAACAACTTGAGAAGATTGAAAGTCGAATTGCATCTTTCAAGTCAAAGTCTCTTGACACAAAAGTTGAAGCTCTTCTGAAACAATCGAGCAGTTCTCCTGTTTGCAAGATTGGTGATGTTCCAAAAACCCCCAACCGTAAAGTGTCTCAATTTACCAACTATGCCTTGGAAAAGGATAGAAGGTACTCTCAGAAGACAAATATTGATGGAACAAAGACTCTTATTCCATTCCTATCATTTGAAGACAACTCTCAGTTCATCTCCCAAGCAAAAGCTCAGTTGACAAAGACTAAGCCAACGTCCTTTTATAAGCCTAAGTCAACTGAGTCAAGGACATTCAAATATTCACTTTGGGAGTTATTTGATCTTGCACCAAAACCATTTGCAGTGCAAAAAGTGAATGTCTTTGCATCTCCACTGCGTCCACAAAAACTCAATTTTTCAACAACCTCGAGTTTTCACCCACCATGGACTTGCAGATTCTATTCGTCGAATCGATGACACGTACATTTGGAATGTCAAGACAAAAACCGTTGGGCCTACACAAAAATGGGTCCCAAAGGTTGTTTGTAAGTAATTCGATGAATTGGCTTATACACATGTCAGTGTATAACCCGGGCTAAAGATGTTGTTTATTGGACTACTACTTCATAATGGTTGATTCCCCAGTTTCGACTTCAAAGAGACATGATGAATATGTTGCCACACATTCATCATGAGGGGAAGAAAGAGGATAATGAAGTCGAACAAGTGTGTGTGCTTTCTTGAATTTTGATGGGGAGAAAGAAGAATTCATCAGTTGAGGGGAAGAAAGATAAATTGTTGACTAAAGTGATCCCCAAAATAAATTGTTGACTAAAGTGATCCCCAAATTATTCTTTGAAGATAGTTATCGCCAACGTGGTGGGTACGCCGCGGGTACACCCTATACATAAGCGTTGGTGGTACGCAAATATGATTGTTTGATCGAGGGGAAGTTTGTGATGAAAAAGATATTTGTCCAAATGCTTCAAGAGAAAGATTCATTAATTAAGGGGAAGTGTGACAAAGTTAAGATTGTCAAGAAGAGGCTTTCATGTTCAAATCTAAAGAGCCAAGATCAAGTTTCCGCAATGCTCATACTCTGAGAAGTTCAAGACTTAAAGATACATCTTTAAGGTAAGTGTGAAGATTTAAAGACATAAAGACAAGTTTGATGGAAGATCTTGAAGACAATGAGAAAGCTTCGAAGACCTTCATCAACAAATTCGTATTTATAGATGATATCGTGCATGAATTACATTTCAACACCAAGGGGAAGAATGTTAGAAATCTAAAATGGTGTTAAAATGTAATTATTTTAACAATGGAAGGAGTATTAGTGAAAGTTAGTCAAGTGTATAAATACTCCTCTCCATACCCAAAATTGTAAGCTTTTAACATAATTCCATAGTTACTTCTCTCTAATCTTATACTTTCTCTCTCTAAACTCATCTTCAACCTCCATTTCACACACAAACACACTTTTCACACACTAACCAAAATCCTCCATTAAACCTTCAAATCGAGCTTAAATTTCTACTTAACAGTCAACAGTTTAATTAAAATGGCTATTAAAATAACGGACAAGTTTGTTGCGAGAGTGAAAGATTTTTTAATGGGTGAAGAACCAAGTTGGGAAGAAATACGTCGTCATGACAATCACATTTGTTGGTGTACCAAGAAGAGTAAATGTGCAGTGGTTGTTTTCGAAGAAAACAAAGTCGATGTGAATATTTTTGAAACGTTTGTGAGAGAACACCAGAGGTTTCAACTTGAAATTAAGAAACTCACATCTGAGAACAAAGAGCTCAAAACTGCCGATAATTCAAGTTTATCTGTCATGGAAAGTCTTCAATCTGAAGTTGACCGAATCAAATCTGAGAACAAAGAGCTCAAGTCTGGTAATACTCTCAATTTGTCTACTATGGTAAGTCTTCGACTTGAAATTGACCAACTCAAATCCGAAATAAAGAGCTCAAATCTGCAAATGATCTAATTTTGTCCAACATGGAAAGTCTTCAAAAGAAAATGATCATTTGCATTCAAAGATTTTCAAATTAACAAATGAGTTGGACAATTCTTCCAAAGAGCTCAATAAAATTGTTTTGGACAATCAATCAAGAACTTGTTTTGCAACAAAAGATTTCTGAGCTTAACCATGAGTTGCGAAATAAGTCCACAATTTTTGTGAGCAAAGAACAAAGATTTTCGAAAATAATCAAAGATCAACAAGATTACATTTCATCTTTGGAATCCAAACTTTTTGAGAAAGATACTCTTGTTTCGAAATTAAAATCTGATGTGTCAACAATTTCTTTCTCTGATTTAAATGCTTCGGTTACAAAACAACTTGAAAAGATGGAGAACCGAATTGCATCTTTTAAATCAAAATCGTTGGACACAAAGCTTGAAAAACCCATGAAACAATCGAGTAATTCTACGATTCCAAAGACCGAGGTGTCAAAATGTTTTCCAAAATCTAATTCATCCAAACCAAAAGTTGATGTTCCAAAGAGGGTTTACACGGGTAAATCTTCAAAACCTTTTGAAAGAAAGGTGTCTCAGTTTACTAATTACTCCTTGCAAAAGGGTCAGAAGTACTCTAAGAAACCTATTTTTGATGGAACAACTACTTTTGTCTCTTTTCTATCCTTCGAGGATAATTCTGAACATATTTCACAAGCAAAATCTCAATTGACTAAATCTAAATGGAAACCGATTTCAAAATATAAGTCAGTTGAGTCAAAATCATTCAAATATTCTTTTTCGGAACTTTTTGATCTTGCACCAAAACCTGTGAAAGCAGTTGTGCAAAAAGTGAATGATTTTGTTTCGAAAAATCATTTCTCAAATCAATCTCCCAAGATTGCAAGTTTTCGAAGAAATCAAATGATTTTTCACCGTTGCTTCCACGAAAACCTTTTCAACTAAACCACCGGGTTTTAGTTCTCCGTGGAATGCAACTTCAATTCATCAAATCGATGAGACTTACATTTGGACTTTCAAGAATTCAAAACCCATTGGACCCAATCTCAAATGGGTTCCAAAGTGATTTCCAAGTGATTTGATGAATGGTGGCTTATGCACACTTCAGTGTATAACCCGTGCTAAAACCGTTTTTGTAATTACTTCATTTTTAGAAAAATCCAAAAAGATTTTCATTTTCTTATTTTTAGAAAAATCCAAAAAGATTTTTATTTTCTTATTTTTGAAAAATACAAAAAGATTTTTCCATTTTTGTTTCTCACAAATTATTAGGATGAGATACAAGGTATCGAACGCCTTTGTGTACTACCTTCGTAGTCTCATTTTTAATATTTGTGAGCAACTTTCAAACTCTTTACTCACCCTTTATATGCAAAAACTTTGTTTATATCATGCATATATTTAGGGGGAGTTTGTTTATAAAACCAAAACTTCCAAGTGTTTAAACTCATTTTTCCATCTTAAAACACTTTGGAAGATTTTAAAACCATTTTCGATCATATTCAAAGAAGTTCGGTGTTAGATTTGCACACGAGAGTTTAGGCCACTCATACATACTCCATGATCTTGTCATCGCCGATGAGATCTAACCCCGGAGTTATATTCTCAATCTTAGATTGTGAGGGTTTATGAGCGTGGTGATGATGTTTGTGCAAATAGGACATGAGGGAGTAGTCGAAAAGTGAGAGGTTACGGTGAAATGATGTGAGAAAGGGCTAAAAGAAATGAAAGCCCTCACCAAAATTCTCAAAAAGCCGGGTCAACACGTTTCTATCGGATTTCATTTGTTGATTTCTAGATATTGAAGAAGACTTCATGGACCCAGTGAAGCAATGCACATCTTTTCCTAACCACTCAAGTATTTCTTAACAAATGCTTGTTTTATTCTCACGGAGATTTTCACATTTCTATCGACTCTTCATTTGGAAGATGTTGATATTGAAAAAGGGAGACACTCTGCTCCGGTCCCCGACTTCATTTGATCACTTATTGAGTCTAGAGCGTACTTGAAATATTATTTCATTTGACTAGGACACAATGAGTCTTTATATGTCTTTGTGACATTGCATATCTTTGTGATATTGCCGGAACATTCGTAGTGATATCATATTATTGATATTCCATGATGATCGAATGGAAATCCTACCAATGCTAACATCTTTTCCAACGTTGAACGTAGGTCTCACATTTTCATTTTATGTTGAGTTAACGAGAAGTCTATGTGACCTCGGATTTATTTCCCAAAAGTCTTTGAGGATAGTAAGACATGGTTATCGAACGCCTTTGTGACACTGACCATGAATTACATTCTTTAAAGCAATCTATCGGTTGAAAAGCCATAGACCGAACCATTTAGAGATAAGCTTTGTGCATTTCTCGATGATAATGGGAAGTCCTAAAATAGTAATCGTATTTTTAGGCCACACCATTAATCCTTTCGATTTTTGGTTGTGTTAACGGATCATTTTTATCCGGATTTCATTTCTCTTCACACAAACACAAAGAACACAAACACCCTATTAAAATCTTTTTCCAAAAACGCAACCTCACATTCTAGTTCACCAATAGGTTCATTGGGAATTGGGAATTGGGTTGGGTTAATTTGCGTGCTTGTTGTTTGTTGACATCTACCGTTTATGCTATCAATCATTATTGTATGATGAACACGTTTCACATATTCATCATAAGGGGGAGAAATGATTAAATGATTGATAGATAGAATTCAAGGTTTTAGGTAGAATTTGATTGATAGATATTGATTGAGGATAATTCATAGTGTTTGGTTGTTCAAAGGATCGTTAGTTTAGGTGAAGAGAGTGAATAATTATCGTGATAAGTTGAAAGATTGTTTTGAGAAAGTTAAAGGATTGATTCGAGATCGAGTATATTCAAGATGATGTACATGGTCGATATTTGAAAGATTTATTAATAATTGACCATTGTTTGATGATTAGAAGAGTTTGAGATTGAATAATGTTTGAGAATAAATGAAAAGTTTGAGATTGAATAGAGATTGTCGTTTGTTGATGCTACAAAGAAAATTAAGTTGGATAGTTAAGTTTGTTTTTTTTTAATTGAAGAGATTGTTCATTTGAGGGGGAGCAAGAGTAAACTCATGAGTCGTTAAATATGCTCCGAAATGATTGTTTGTTCGAGGGGGAGCAAAAGATTAAAGATTTGTTATTGAATAATTTGCTCCGAGATAGTTGTTTGATTGAGGGGGAGCAAATGTTAATTGATCAAAGAATCAAGTGCTCCAAGATGTTTATTGATTCAGAGACAAGTTAGACCAAGAATTGAAGTTTTAAAGACAAAATCAAATTTCCGCATTCCAAAACCAAGCTTCCGAAATGCCAAGAGGTTTCAAAGTCAAAACCAAGCTTCCGCAAAGTCAAAAGAATTCAAAGTCAAATCAAGCTTCCGCAATCCAAAAGATCCAAAGAATTCAAAGTCAAATCCAAGCTTCCGTATGCTACTCAAAGTTCACACAGATTATAACTTAGCGGATCCTTTTACGAAGGCATTGTCAAAAGGAAAGCTCAATAAGCATGTCGAGGGCATAGGTCTTAGATATTGCTAGTTATATCATGTAAATCTGTGATTGGTATCTGGATAATGGGATGTTAAACAATTGTTATTTTAATAAATGAATTTTTATGAATGATTTCAGTCATTATGGTTATGTTTATTTGCTTAAACATAAAAATGAAGTGTTTGAAGTATTCAAGGAATTTAAATGAAGACACGGTGGAATGCTTTGAGCTAAAAGCAAAACCACAGTTGCTATGTATGTGACAGAGTCTGAGTATATTTCCGTCTCAGAGAAGACGACATGAAGGTTGTCTGGATTAGAAAGTTTATTTTTGGATTTTAACGTGATAATCCTCAAATAACACACCTATGGATCAGTACTGTGATAATTCAGGAGCAATTGTCATTGCCAAGGAACCTGGGGTTCAAAAAAAGGTGTCAGACATTACCAGAGAAGATATCACTACGTTCGTAAGCAAATCGAATCGCGTGAAATCAAATTACTCAAAGTTCACACAGATTATAACTTAGCGGATCCTTTTACGAAGGCATTGTCAAAAGGAAAGCTCAATAAGCATGTCGAGGGCATAGGTCTTAGATATTGCTAGTTATATCATGTAAATCTGTGATTGGTATCTGGATAATGGGATGTTAAACAATTGTTATTTTAATAAATGAATTTTTATGAATGATTTCAGTCATTATGGTTATGTTTATTTGCTTAAACATAAAAATGAAGTGTTTGAAGTATTCAAGGAATTTAAATGAAGACACGGTGGAATGCTTTGAGCTAAAAGCAAAACCACAGTTGCTATGTATGTGACAGAGTCTGAGTATATTTCCGTCTCAGAGAAGACGACATGAAGGTTGTCTGGATTAGAAAGTTTATTTTTGGATTTTAACGTGATAATCCTCAAATAACACACCTATGGATCAGTACTGTGATAATTCAGGAGCAATTGTCATTGCCAAGGAACCTGGGGTTCAAAAAAAGGTGTCAGACATTACCAGAGAAGATATCACTACGTTCGTAAGCAAATCGAATTGCGTGAAATCAAATTACTCAAAGTTCACACAGATTATAACTTAGCGGATCCTTTTACGAAGGCATTGTCAAAAGGAAAGCTCAATAAGCATGTCGAGGGCATAGGTCTTAGATATTGCTAGTTATATCATGTAAATCTGTGATTGGTATCTGGATAATGGGATGTTAAACAATTGTTATTTTAATAAATGAATTTTTATGAATGATTTCAGTCATTATGGTTATGTTTATTTGCTTAAACATAAAAATGAAGTGTTTGAAGTATTCAAGGAATTTAAAAGTGAAGTAGAGAATCAACTCAGTAGAACCATCAAGATCTTTCGTTCGGATAGAGGTGGAAAATACTTAAGCAAAAAAGTTTAAGGATCATCTAAAAGCTTGTGGATTTATCCAAGAGCTTACTCCTATATAAGGGTATATGTGAAAGAAGAAATCAAACCTTGTTGAACATGGAGAGATAAACGATGAACCTTAAGACTTTCCCATTTCATTTTGGGATTATGCTCTAGAGATTGTTAGCCGATATCAGCAAAATCCTGGAGAGGATCATTGGAGTGCTGTGAAAAATATTCTTAAGTACATGCGGGCTACTAAATAATTATTCTTGTTGTATGGTTGAAATCCCGATCCAAAATTCAAAGTGAATAGATTTTGTGACGTTGGATTTCAGGATTGATAAAGATGTTTCAAAATATCAATCGGGATACGTCTTCATTTTAAATGAAGACACGGTGGAATGCTTTGAGCTAAAAGCAAAACCACAGTTGCTATGTATGTGACAGAGTCTGAGTATATTTCCGTCTCAGAGAAGACGACATGAAGGTTGTCTGGATTAGAAAGTTTATTTTTGGATTTTAACGTGATAATCCTCAAATAACACACCTATGGATCAGTACTGTGATAATTCAGGAGCAATTGTCATTGCCAAGGAACCTGGGGTTCAAAAAAAGGTGTCAGACATTACCAGAGAAGATATCACTACGTTCGTAAGCAAATCGAATTGCGTGAAATCAAATTACTCAAAGTTCACACAGATTATAACTTAGCGGATCCTTTTACGAAGGCATTGTCAAAAGGAAAGCTCAATAAGCATGTCGAGGGCATAGGTCTTAGATATTGCTAGTTATATCATGTAAATCTGTGATTGGTATTTGGATAATGGGATGTTAAACAATTGTTATTTTAATAAATGAATTTTTATACGCGGTATAAGTAATTTCATTTTATAATAATTGTGTCCTATATTTGCATGTTTAGATCCATGAATATTAGTTAAATATTCTAACGTCCATTGTCGATTAATTATATGGTAATATAATTAAAGTAAGACAATTGTGAGAGATTGGTGAAAATATTTAAGGGAATATTTTGAAGATGGTGAATATCGTACCAAACTCACATGATATTCAAAAAGGTGAATATTGGACTTACCCCACTTAACGAATTGTCATTTTATGGTTCGGCGTCATTAAATGAAATTCGTGAAATGGTTACTTTATTTATCCTTAGACTTAAGATACAAGTGAGTTATGCATGTGTGGATTGCATTTCTTGATATAGTTCTAACTGTCCTGAACAAGGTAGTAATAAAGGGCTATTTTCAGAAGTGTTAAAAAACGACATGGCGAGACACTTGTAGTCAAAACAGGATTTGTTCCTTCAATTTGCAACTGAAGTATGATACCATTTGGCGGCCTCATTGATTAATTAAGATGTTTGTATGCGCATACCCAAATGAACTCAAGAGGAGGTCTTGACTAATTTGGTAATCTTGATTAATTGTAGAAATGAGAAACATAATCATTAAATTATGAAATGACATTGATCCATATTCATAATTAACAAGGGTATCTGAACAAAGGGATATTAAAGACTAAATCATTTCAAATAGGTAATTTAAGAAACTATTCTTAAATATGTCTGGGAGCATTGGCGTGTTGCTAGACGCTAACCAATGTTATTGCCTTTATGATAACATGCTCAAGTGGGAGCTGTTGGTTTGTGATCACGTTATAATAATCGCATGTCCGGAAATAATTTAAGCCTACGGGGTCACACAAAATGACACGGTAACTCTATATTATTAATTAGTATATTAAAGTAATATATTAATTAAAATGATCACGAAATAATTAATAAACGATTGTTTAAATATGTTTATTAATTAAAAGAGAAGGACTTAATTGTAAATTAGGAATTAGAGTTGGGCTCTAATTAATCCTAATGGGGGCCGAATTTAACAAGGCTTTTAGGCCTTGACTAAACTTGTCCATCAAGTTTAGAAACCCTAACAATTAAGCCTATAAATAGAGGCTAAAGGTTAAGGGTTTTGCAGGTCAATTAGAATTGCAAAAACCAAAACAAAACCTCCTCTTCTCTTTTCTTCTTAGTCTCGGTCGAAAACAAAAGAAAAACACAGTCCACGAATTGTTTTATATTCGTGAACTACATCCATCAATTA
>CM067175.1:982236-1004736 GCA_034093135.1 Erigeron breviscapus
AAAACCCGTTTTCACGAACAGCAAGAGCACGGCCTCATACAGAGGCCGTCCTTTTTCATAGCACGGCCCTTGTTGGGAGCACGGCCTTTGACAAGAGTTGTCCTCATCAGCAAAGGCCGTCCTCCTTCTAGAATTTTTGTAACATTTTCCGTTTGGTTAGCAGTCGACTTCTAATGATCCAAAACTTATTTACTAGTCTTAAATCATCATAAAAAGAGTGTCAAACTTGTTTAAACACACATTTAAACACTTTGATTTTCCATCCAAATTTAGTGACAATAGATGAACTTGAACTTGGTGAATATCGAATGGTACTTTAGACTACCTTATAATGACGATGTCATTGATATTACCAACTAAGGTTACATAACATGAAAGTTTAAATCACATTCTCGGTTATGGCATTCTAGGGTCTAAAGCTAAGTAGTTGTACGTAGGATACTAGTAGTCGTGAGCTTTGATCTTCATTATTGGAAATTATATCATAGGTTTTAGATAACGTGGAGAATTGACTGTTGATCTTCTCGAGCTACATTGTACCTTTTAGCACGTAGATTGCTAAGGTGAGTTTATGGCACCCTTTTCCTTTTACTTTCGGCCTGAAAAGCATGTACTGTTGTATACATTATTTGTTAAATAAATGATTGTTTTTGTGTATGCCATGTGATATGGATGCTTAAATCATTTGACTTAAATTTGCCATGTTGTAGGCTATCGGAAATGTGTATACGTGTCATTTATGAAATGTTGAATGAAATGACTTTGAGTTGCCGTGTGATGGCTGATTAAATGGTTTCTTGTGTTTGACAAACTAAAATGTTTCCCCCTATTGGTTGTATTGTCGGATCTAGATATCTCGACTGTCTTAGTTATGGTCCGCACCCCATGGTTGAAGGGAAATCCTGTGCGAGGTATTTGGTTATTACATGTCATTGTGTTCTCACAATGACGACAAAACTATTGTCAACATACTGTAGGTGTGGTGGGTACGCCAATGGTACACCCTATATATAAACATTGAAGGTATGTTGGAAGTAGAAGCCTAATTAATTTGATCTTACTATGGTCGAACATGGATCCTGGCTGTCTCATTATACTATTGTCGGACATGGATCCCGGCTGTTTTATTTTAATATTGTCGGACATGGATCCCGGCTGTCTCATTGTACTATTGTCGGACATGGATCCCGGCTGTTTTGTTATACTATCGTCGTATGCTATAGAATTGTCAGACTTAGTTCTTGACTACCTTGGTTATGGTCCGCACCCACTAGTAGAAGGGAAACCCTGTGCGAAGCATATGCTGTCATCAGATCTAGATATACTGATTGACGTAATATAAGATGAGTTCAGGTCTAGATACACTGACCATCTTGTTATAAATTGTGATATAAGAGTTGTCAGATCTAGATATACTGGCATCTTGTATTGAAGGTCGGATCTAGATATTCCGACTGTTGTATTATAAAAGTGTTGTCAGATGTAGATATACTGACTGTCAGGTCTTTTATAACTGTATGTCATTTGTGTGCTCACAATGACGAATAAACATTTGTCAAACATACTGTAAACTCACCAACTATTTCGATAGTTGATCCTCTCAAATTTCATGCTTTTCAGGGAATAATCAGTAAGTATTGGAAGCGTATATGGCATTTTGAAGCCATCTTTTGAACTTTGGATGTACAATTAGCGCCAGACCTCTGAGGACTATCGTATTATTAGTCCTAATTGTACTAGAATATCCAAATGTTATTATTGTATTAAGTGGGCCATTTCCAATTGAGGATAGTTTGTATCCGGGTATTGGGGTCCACATCTGAACGATTATACTTGTAATAGACATGTATTTGGATTAATAGATGTAAACTCTATTTACCTTCTGATAAGTACGCAATTATTTGTTAACCCTGTATTTCCGCTACAACGGGGTGTGACAATGTCGCTCTGCGCGTGGGGAACCACCGACCTGTCACCGCTGTCTTGATGTGAACTTTTAGTTGAGTTATGTCGCTCTGCGCGTGGGGAACCACCGACCTGTCACCGCTGTCTCAACTATTAAAGATGATAATGTCGTACAACTAATTTAGTATTTATCTAGTGAGCATGACTGTAGTGTAGGAGTATATCTAAGTAGTGACTCACAAGTACACAAACGATAAAATATAGATGTCTTGCTAGTAGCTAGTAGTTCTGATTGCTATACAAACTTAATTAAGTGCTTAACTAGTCAGCAAAAGGAAGTAAGATTGAACTGTAGGACATGTGGAGTTATAGAACGGTTTTAGAGGTATTAACACGAATATAAGGTTAACTTTTAGTTATGACTGACTGATTATCTTTACCTCTAGCTATAGCTTACTGATTTTGTCTTAAAGCATTCTCAAAAACAAATTGCATGACTAGCCTTTGAATATTTTGAAAAGTAGAAAAGTTTTGTCACTTAAGTTGTCCGCTCATCATTTTATGTTTTTATTCTTTTGGATACTTTGCTTGACGACAAGCAAAAGCTTAAGTGTGGGGGTATTTTATGAGCAATAAATATATAGACTTTTACCGCACTTGTTTTGGCCATTTTATAGTCATTTGAATGAACTTATGATAGATACTTAATGGCATGCATATGTGATGTCAGGTTCATTGCTCGTGCCATGATGGAAAACGTCAAGAAATGGTGATGAAGGACTTAAAGGAAGATAAATGATAGTTCGATGAAGATTCGGGTCGAGATTCAAGACTTAAGACGAAGGAACTTGTGTTAACTTGAAGCCTTTGACCATGTGTTAGTATTTTGGGCATAACTTCTTCATACGAACTCCTTTTCTGACGAGTAAGCTATCCACGGAAAGACAAGAGAAAGATCTACAACTTTCGTGTTGAACCTGAAGCATCCAGTGCCGCTCATTTCTCTCTAGCGCCGCTGGAAGTGATCCTGAAGCTTACCAGCACCGCTGGGACCTCACCAGCGCTGCTGGGAGTGCATGAGCTCCTATGGGACCTAGACAGCGCCGCTCCCAAAGTCGGTCAGATCTGAAACTTCCCAAAAACCTATAAATACCCCTCTAAAACCCTAGAGCCGCACCATACTTATTCCAGTCGACTTTGGGGTCGTTTCTAGGGTATTTTCACCAGATCTAAACCTTGCTAACACCCCTATATCATCCGGAGATCAAACATCAATCCTTAACAACATAATTATCATAATCATCAATCGAGAAGGAGGTGGTGTACGTCGTGAGCGAGAGTCACAGCCACAAGAGTGACGAGCAGTAATTCGACATCAATCAATTCTCTATTTCTCTGTTGGTACATTATGGATTCGTATATTATTGATTGTGATTGTTCTTTTATTATGAGTAGCTAAATAATTAATCATCTACTGAGATGATGTGACATGATTATGTGATGGTTGCATGCTATATACACTTAACGTTTTGTCGTGATCTTAATATATTTAATCATTGTTATTTATTGTTGAACTATTGGTTATGTATGCATGCTTGTAATGGTATTATTTGTGTGTCTACATGATCTTTATTGTCTAAGGTTTAGATAGTCGGCTTTATGTCATGGACTGGTAAAGAACAATTTAATAATAATAGGATTAAACGTATTAACGGATTGGTAATTCGGTAGAAAAGATTGTTACTTAATAGTTAAACAACTATAGGTGGACAGGGTGGTACTCACACTTGTAGCTAATTGGTTAGGGGATTTGAGTAGGAGACACAGATTTGTTAGTGGATAGGGTGGTACCCACGTGACCGAGTCTAGTGACTTATTTAGATCTCACCTATTGTATTGAATAATGCAACCTGAAACATGTCATGGATCTGATTCGAGGTAGATGACTTCTAAACTTTCTGTTTAAAACAACTATTTTTCGATTAATTCCTCAGAATTACTAACTAGATCTTTTTACTAACTGACTTCAAAAGCAACGTGACAACTCGGTCACAAAACCCCAAACAAATCTTAGTATTACTTGATCTTACTTAGTTCTTAAACATAGTCCCTGCGAACGAACCTGGTCTTACCTTATAGCTATATTACAAACGAACGGATCCACTGTCCGCGAGTGTGTGTTTAGTTTGGTATTTCCTTGACTTTATAAATTTAAAACTTGACTGCTATAAATTATAAACAAACGACACATCACTCCCCCTCAACTGATGCCTTTCTCTTCTGAGATCTTTTCTTTTTGGGGATTTGGCAGTTTGGCTCATTTTGCAAAATTGGAGACTTTTGTGAAGGATCGGCAAGGAAGGGATTTTGTGGGTGCACTTCCCTACCCTCTAAAAATGAAGAACGGTGAGATGGAGAAGGAGTTTCAGGGATATTAGAAATTGTACCTTGAACACCACCCTGATTGGCTAAGTCTGACTCAGCTTGTGGCTGATCAGCTTGCGTCGAAGGGTGGTCAGCTTGCTCATCTTCTTGAGAATCATAATGATCCTCAAGATTCTCCATTTCTCTGTTCACACAAAAATCTAGATAATCCTGCATAGCAGGGGTTAGTGTCTGGTGGATCTCAATGGGTTCAAAAATATTTGAGGCAAGGGGTGAAATTTTTATAAAGTCCCCTGTTTCCCTTTGGTAATCACCTTTCAAAAAACTTTCAATAATGTAACCCAAGATTCTGCCATAGTTAATATGTTTAGTTTTTGCAGAAATCTTGACCACAAGGTCATCAAAAATCAATTTACCAAAATCAATGAACCTGTTGTGGACCATGCAATAAAATATTTGCATTTTAAGCTTGTTTGGTGTATCAAAACCACCAGCTTTGGTCTGCAATGATCTCACAATGGGTGAGATCAAATATTTGTAAATTCCCGAGAAATAAGAAATTTTAACAGAGCCACCAACCCTCTCTGAATAAATGATTTCTCTTAAAACTATTTTAGATTCTTCCAGAGATGGGACTGATTCATAAACAGGTTCAGACTTGTACTCTAAATCAAAAATCTTTTTAAATCGGTTAAGAGTAAGTACAAGTCTACGAGATGCATTGTCTAGAGTACCAACAACGCATTGCTCACCTTGGTGGTGGTTGTTATCCTGCTTGTGAGCCAAAACTCACAAAGCTGATTATAATTAAGAAAACCAGGAGAGAGATGCAGAACCTTACCCATAGGATGATAGAAAATATACCTTGCCATGTCAGGGTACTCGAACTTGTTTGAAGGTGGATGGAGATTGGCATATTACGGAGGTCGTACCTTGATCTGAGTTGAGACCCAGTTGGCACCCTCGATTTCTGGAACCCTATCTCCCTTCAAATAGGTACCGAATTTATCGACTTGTTTTGGTTCAGGAAAGTTAACATTAGAAGGTGAAACCATTGATACTTAAGCTGATTGAATGAAAGTAAAATAATACAAGAGATTTTCTTTGAAAAACAGAGTATGAGAGCTTTAGAGAGAAAACAAAATAAGACTGAGATTTGATAGATGAGAATGCAATGGAATAGTGATTTGATCAAATGGGTTGGCTTTTATATGGCCTTCCCACCAAAAGTGTGTCGTTCTTGATTGGAGAGAGAAAGTACACTTACCTCCAACGGTTACTTTTTACCATGGAGGGAGTAACGGTTGTGGTATGTACAGAGGAAATAGAGACAAAAAGAGTAAAACAACATTTTATTTACAACAACAAGGAACGAAAAATATGAACTAACTTATTAAGAAAAGTCCAAGCTGACTCCAAGCTGAGTTGACTCATCTTGGTCATCCTTAGTTAAAACTAAGGTCAATCAGCTTGACTCCTTCTTAATAAATTATTCTATATTTAACATTCTCAGCTTGCTCAACAAGGTGTTAAACCTTGTTTCGTCAAGAGGCTTGGTAAACAAGTCTGCAAGCTGATTGTCTGTCGATATAAAATGGAGCTCAACATATTCCTTCATGACATGGTCTCTGATAAAATGATATCTGACATCAATATGTTTTGTCCTTGAATGATTAACAGGATTGTTGGTAATTGCAATAGCACTAGTATTATCACAGAAAATAGGAGTTTTTGACACAATGATATCATAGTCAACAAGCTGATGTTGCATCCATCGGATTTGTGAACAACAGCTTCCAGCAGCAACATATTCAGCTTCGGCTGTAGAAGTTGAGACTGAACGTTGCTTCTTGCTTGCCCAGCTGACTAACCTATTACCAAGCAATTGACAACTTCCTGTTGTGCTTTTTCTGTCAATCTTACATCCTGCAAAATCTGAATCTGAATACCCAATTAGATCAAATCCTGAGTCTTTGGGATACCAAAGACCCAGCTTGGGTGTACCTTTCAGGTACCTAAAAATTCGTTTCACAGCTTGAAGATGAGATTCTTTTGGATATGCTTGATATCTAGCACAAAGACATGTGGCAAACATGATATCTGGTCTACTAGCAGTTAAGTACAATAAAGAACCTATCATGCCCCTATAAGCTGTGACATCAACTGGTTTCCCACTGATGTCTTCACTCAGCTTTGTGGCAGCACCCATAGGTGTTTTCATTGGAGAGCAATTGTCAAAACCAAATTTCTTAGGTAAATCCTTAACATATTTTCCTTGATTAATAAAAATTCTAGAATTGGATTGTTTAATTTGAAGACCAAGAAAATAGGTTAATTCACCCATCATGCTCATTTCATAATGTTTAGACATCAGCTTAGAAAACTTTTTGCATAACTTATCACTTGTAGACCCAAAAATGATATCATCCACATATATTTGTACTAACAAGATATCTTTTCCTAACTTTCTCACAAACAAAATTTTATCAACATTACCTCTTTGAAAATTATTCTTAATTAAGAATTTGGACAGTGTATCATACCATGCTCTTGGAGCTTACTTCAATCCATATGGAGTTTGTCCAACTTGTAGACATGGTTTGGATACTTGGAACTTTCAAAACCAGGAGGTTGATGCACAAAAACTTCTTCATCAAGTTTGTCATTCAGAAAGGCACTTTTCACATCCATTTGGTAAACTTTGAACCCTTTGTAGGCTGAGTATGCCAAAAACATTCTGATAGCCTCAAGCCTTGCAACAAGAGCAAATGTCTCATCATAATCTATTCCATCTTGTTGACTGTAACCTTGAGCCACCAATCTTACCTTGTTTCTTGTTACAATGCCTCTTTCATCCATCTTGTTCCTAAAGACCCACCTTGTACCAATAATGGTCTTATCAGTTGGCTTTGGAACCAGTTTCCACACCTTGTTCCTTTCAAACTGAGTGAGTTCTTCTTGCATTGCACTCACCCAAGATGGATCACTTAGAGCTTCTTCAACTTCAGTTGGTTTAGTCTTGCTAACAAAGTTCACAAACATGCAGAAATTTCCAGTTATATTTCTTCTTGTTTGAATCTTGGCACAGGGATCACCAATAATTTGATTGATTGGATGACTCCTTGTCCATTTAGTAGTATGAACTGGTGCATTTTGTATTTCTTGTTCAGCTTCATTTTCTTCAGCTTGAGGATCAACTTGAGGTATAGACTCAGCTTGATCACTGTTGAGATCTTGAACAACTGAGTTGGCAGTGTTAAGTGAGTTATCAGCTTGAGTATGCTCACAGATGGGTAGAATAACTTCATTTGTCTTCTGAGGCTGAGTTGAAACATGAGGCTGATTCAGCTCTTCATCTAGGTCATTAAAGATAGGAATCTTCCCCTTAGCTTGTGCATCATTATCTTCAATAATGGGATCAGTAGGAGGATCACAGTCAGGAACAGCAAGTTCTTCAAAGTCAAAATCTCCATCTTCTTGTGCTGAGCTGACTGAGTTTGATTCATCTATCTTCACATGAACTGTGTCTTCAATTACTCTAGTTCTTTTATTGTACACTTTGTAGGCTTTCATGAGTGTAGAATAACCAAGAAATATTCCTTCATCAGCTTTGGCATCAAATTTGCCAAGATGGTCTCTTTTATTTAAAATGAAGCAAGGGCTTCCAAGCATTCTTAAGAACCCTATTTCAGGTCTTCTGCCTTTCAAAACTTCATATGCTGTCTTCTGATGCCTTTTCACAATTAATGATCTATTTTGGATGAAACAAGATGTGTGGATAGCTTCAGCCCAGAAATGCACTTTCACACCATTTTGAGCTAGCATGGATCTAGCAGCTTCAATCAGGGTTCTGTTTCTTCTTTCAGCAACTCCATTTTGCTGTGGAATTCTTGCAGCTGAATAACATTGAGAAATACCTTTACTAATGCAGAAAGAGTGTAGGGTTTGATTCCTAAACTCTGTTCCATTATCACTTCTACGATTCCTGACAGGCTTCTTGTAGAGGACTTCAACATTCTTAATGAAATTGATTATCACTTTAGCAGCTTCACTTTTAGCTTTGAGAAAGAAGACCCATGTAAACCTTGAGTATTCATCTACAATGACCAATGAGTACCTCTTTCTACTTAAGGAAGGAGTACTAACTGGGCCTAACAGATCCATGTGTAACAAGTCCAAACATGATTCAATAGTTGAACATGTTCTAGATTTAAAAGAAGCTTTGTGTTGCTTTCCTTTCTCACAGGCACTGCACAATTTGTCTTTCTCATACTTGATAGCAGGAAGACCAGAAACAAACTCATTTTTGCTCAGATTGTTTATATCTTTGAAATTCATGTGAGATAGTCTCTTGTGCCATAGCCAATTCAGCTCATCTTGAGTCTTTGACAGGAAACACACTTCTTTCAATACAGTAGGCTTGTTCATGTCAAAGGTGTAAAGAGATTCATCTCTTTTGGCAATCAAAACAACATTTCCTTCCAAATCACAAACAATTCCTCTATCAGCTCGAAATCTTACTTCATAGCCAGCATCACACAACTGACTCACACTTATCACATTGTGCTTCAGACCACTGACATAATAGACTCTTCTGAATGTGAGAGGACCATTTGTAAGAGAACCATATCCTTCTGTAGTTCCTTGAGAATCATCACCAAAAGTGACTTTAGGACCAAGTCTGTTCCTAAAGGTCCTAAAGTCACATAGCAGGGACTTACATCCGGTCATATGCTTGGAACATCCACTCTCCAAGTACCAGATAAATGCATTGTGAATGACCTGCAAGCAAGAAAAGAGTTAGTTCTTTTTGGGAACCCATCCAAGGATGGGTTCACTTGAGCTGACTGAAGTGCCAGACTCAGTTTGGGTAGAAGAAGAACTCTTATCACTTGATTTTACTTTCCATTGTTGTTTAGATTTTTCTTGAAACTTGTTTTCAACACCTTTGGACTCAGACTCTCTTAAATATCCTTTACCAATTCCAGGTTTCTTTGACTTAGCTCTAAGTTTCTTTTTATCAACTTTAGACAAACTGTTTAGAAAAGATACTTCTTTTGAAATTTCACTCAGCCTGGACTTGATCAGCTTGGATATAAGCTGATCTGAGTCTGAGCTGGGTGTTTTATCATTAACTTTGAATCTGACTGGCTCAGACTGACTCCTCTTACTAGACTTTTTTGTTTTCTGACTTTTTAGGTTGGTCAGCTTGGAGGAGTTCTCCTTGGTCTTAGGTTCAGTACTAGATTCAGTTGGTGAGTCAGTCAGCTTGGAGGAGTTCTCCTTGGTCTTAGGTTCAGTACTAGATTCAGTTGGTGAGTCAGTCAGCTTGGAAGATTCCAGGCTGACTTATGACTTAACAGGAGTTGACTCAGCATCAAACATGGGTTCCAAATTTCCTCCAAACATAAACCCTAGACCAGGATATTCAGACTGTCTCTTGAGAATTCTCTTAGAGTGAATCACTGTAGGAGGTATGGGCTGATAACAAGGCTCCATTGCACATACTTCACTTATGGCAATAGCTTTGTCATAGTCACCATCAAATAATGCTTGAATTTGCTGAGGTACTTGTTCATTGACACACTTGGCAGTTCTTTTTGCACCAGTACACCAGGACTCAGTTATATGTTTAATTTTCAAATATCTTTCATCAGCTTGTTTAGCCTCTTGCAAAAGAGAAACATTTACTCTTTGCAAAGCTTTGATTTCAGATTGAAGTTTTTCAATAGACTGAGTTTGTAATGAAATTTCATTTCTTAAAGACACAATTTCCATTTTATGTTGTTTATTGAAATGTCTTTGCAAAAGAACTTCATCACCAAGTTTGTTCAGTTTAGTAAGTTTTTCATTATCAGAAAGAGCAAGCTGACTGCTTTCTTCTCTCAGCTTGGTCATGCCATCAAGGAGTTTTTCAGTGGCATCTTTGGCCATAAAGCACTTCTCCTGGATTTCTTGACAGTTAGCTGATTGTTCTTTCACTATGAAGCATTGAGCATCTTCATAGCCTTCATCATCAGATGAAGTTGCACTTTCAGCCCAATCTTTTGCAACATGATTCTTTTCACTCAGCTTAGCAACATGTGCTTTCAGTTTCTTATATTTGAGTCTGAGTTTAGAGTATTTTTCATCCTTTCCACTATTTTTAGGTTTAGAACTATCAGCTTGTTGAGTGGGTTTTGATTTACAATCATTTGCCATATGACCAGTTTTACCACACTTATAACAAGTGATTTTTGACATATCCAAAGGTTTTCTGGATTTGTCACTTTTAGAAGCTCCTTTTCCTTTAAATTTTGAAAAACTTCTTCTTTTCAATCTTTCAGCTAACATAGCAACTTCACTAGCCAAACTTTCAGTTTCATCACTAGAATAATATTCAGTTTCAGATCCACAAGGTTTATCAGTTTCAGTAACATCACTCACAAACTGACTTGGAACAGGCTCATCACAAAGTGGGCTGGGATGCTCAGTTAAAGATGCAACAAGTGCAGAGCTTGAGGTTTCCACAGCATCACCCATGGCAATCAACTTTTCAGCGTTAGTGCATTCATGGTTGTGAAGCAACCCATAGAGACCTGGTAAGTCAATTTCTTTGTTCACAGGACTTAATTTGACACTAGCAACATAATTATTCCATTTTAAAGGTAATGAATCCAGGAATTTACTTTTAAGTACATCATCATGTTTATGTATGTCAATAGCAATTAAGTCATTAACTAATGCATTAAAACGGGTATGGGTGTCAGTGAGGGATTCATTCTTATGTGCAAAGAATCTTTCATACCTTCTAGTTAAGGTAGTCTTTATAGACTTCATAGAAGTTGCACAGCCCTCATACATAACAGTCAAAGTATCCCACATCTTTTTAGCATTAGGACAATGTCTAATGGCTCTATAGATGTCCTTAGGTACAGCTTGGACAATAAAGTTTCTGGCCTTTACATCCAAGTTTACCATTCTTTTATCTTCATCACCCCAGTCTGCTCTGGGTTTGATAACAACTCTGACATCAGGTGTACCAGGCTCAGATCCATCAGTTGGAGCTGGCCTTGGTGTGATAAATGTATCCTTTTGAACATAAGGTCCATCAACAAGTATGTCAGGCATGTCATTATCAATAGATTCAAGAAAAAGAGACATTCTACCTTTCCACCCACTGAAATTAGTCTTATCAAACATGGGTTCCAAATTTCCTCCAAACATAAACCCTAGACCAGGATATTCAGACTGTCTCTTGAGAATTCTCTTAGAGTGAATCACTGTAGGAGGTATGGGCTGATAACAAGGCTCCATTGCACATACTTCACTTATGGCAATAGCTTTGTCATAGTCACCATCAAATAATGCTTGAATTTGCTGAGGTACTTGTTCATTGACACACTTGGCAGTTCTTTTTGCACCAGTACACCAGGACTCAGTTATATGTTTAATTTTCAAATATCTTTCATCAGCTTGTTTAGCCTCTTGCAAAAGAGAAACATTTACTCTTTGCAAAGCTTTGATTTCAGATTGAAGTTTTTCAATAGACTGAGTTTGTAATGAAATTTCATTTCTTAAAGACACAATTTCCATTTTATGTTGTTTATTGAAATGTCTTTGCAAAAGAACTTCATCACCAAGTTTGTTCAGTTTAGTAAGTTTTTCATTATCAGAAAGAGCAAGCTGACTGCTTTCTTCTCTCAGCTTGGTCATGCCATCAAGGAGTTTTTCAGTGGCATCTTTGGCCATAAAGCACTTCTCCTGGATTTCTTGACAGTTAGCTGATTGTTCTTTCACTATGAAGCATTGAGCATCTTCATAGCCTTCATACATAACAGTCAAAGTATCCCACATCTTTTTAGCATTAGGACAATGTCTAATGGCTCTATAGATGTCCTTAGGTACAGCTTGGACAATAAAGTTTCTGGCCTTTACATCCAAGTTTACCATTCTTTTATCTTCATCACCCCAGTCTGCTCTGGGTTTGATAACAACTCTGACATCAGGTGTACCAGGCTCAGATCCATCAGTTGGAGCTGGCCTTGGTGTGATAAATGTATCCTTTTGAACATAAGGTCCATCAACAAGTATGTCAGGCATGTCATTATCAATAGATTCAAGAAAAAGAGACATTCTACCTTTCCACCCACTGAAATTAGTCTTATCAAACATGGGTGGTCTGGTTGAAGAACCATTATCAGTGTACATAGGTTGAGACATGTTTTAAACCAAAATATGAGTTAAATGAGAGAGATCAAGTTAAGTGTATTACAAAACCCCTGCTCTGATACCACCTGATAGGTCCCTAAGGAGATAACAGGATGGTTTAAGATGTCTCAAAGAGTTGTAGAGGGGGTGAATATAACTTTTAACTTCAATCAGCTTGGAAAATACTTTTAATGCGGAATTTAGTTTAAGTTAAAGTATTTATCTATATTCAGCTTCCGTTTAATCATGTTAATGAAACAGTAAGTAAATAAACAGAATATAAAGACAGTAAAGTAAAGTGCAGTCCAATAACAAAGTGCAAGCTGATTTTCAACTGATTCTTTTATTAATGAATGAAAAGAATCACAAGTAGTTGTGAACATATTAGCCTACAAATCTAACTACTTGGCTGAATAGCAAGTTACAACTTTGTTTCATTACTCTATTAGCTCAAGCTGAGTACAACACGGATCCAAGCTGATAAGCTTAAATCGTTGTGAGAGTTAATGAATGGATGCACGCATTCTTGAGACACCAAGGAGGGTTTATATAGGCATTAACCATGCCTTGGATGACGTCCATTCTTTTCCACGCGTCTTGATCTAAAGGCTTCTGCTTGATCAGTACCTGATGATAGTGACATTGTACTTTTTGTTCCCTACTTGCTCATCAAGGTTGATCGTGCAGCAACAACATAATGGACACCTCATAGAATGTTTAAATTCATAACTGGCACTTCTAGAATGTCCTTTCTGATACTTATCCAGTTGATTGACGATATAAACAAAGTTGCAACAACACTGGAGCACTTGCAAGACTCCAGGCTGATATTGTACCTTTCAAGCTGACTATAAGATCCAACCTAATTTCCACCCATCATCCTGGCCTTCTATCCTTGTTCTTCATCTTTGATTCAGACCAAGTGCTTTGTTCTTCTTTGATGCAGCTTGAAAGACACTTATCTTCTAATGAAGATAATCAGGCTGACTCAGCTTGAAAGCATCCAAGCTGACTCAGCTCCATAACCAAGACTTTAAGTATTTCTTCAAGTTGTCTGTCATCTTCAAATCTTTCTTGTACATGAGAGTAACTTGACTCCAACAATTTTTGCCTTTAATAATCTCTCCACGTCTTCTTGGATAATTGCATTTCTTTCTGGAGCGAATTTTCTTCTTTTTTGTTGAATTGGCTTGTAACTTTTATCAATTCCAAGCTTGTGTGAAATCATCTCTAGATATTCCTGTCATATCTTCTTGCTTCCAAGCAAAAGTCTTCATCCTAGTTTTTAGAAAGTCAGTAAGTTTGACTTCCAATTCTTTCAAAATCTTTGCGCCTAATAACACTTTGCCATTAGGATATTCAGGGACCAGAATAACTTCTTTAACATCTTGCTCCTATGGTTCATTAACATCGAAGATCATCTTCTGTAATTGCTATTGTGAAGTTGACTTTGCTGCTGACTTCATGGTGGATGTATAGCACTCTCTAGCCTCTTGTTGATCTCCTTTAACAGTGACCACTCCCCAAGGTGTTGGCAATTTAACAAATTGTCGATATGTTGATGGTATTGCCTTCATTTCATGAATCCAGGGCCTTCCCAAAATTATGTTGCAGCCTGGAAGAGTGTCGACCACACAAAATTTCTGCATGGAATTTCACCAACAGTATATTTGGTCTCGCCACTGAATCCAATTAGTGGTGACACTTTGCCAATAATATTTTCTTCAGAAATATCCATTCTTCTCAGGGTTTCCAGTCTGATTATATTCACTGAGCTGCCATTATCTATCAAAATCCTACGAACATAACGGTTAGCAATAAATAAGGTGACAACCAAACCGTCATGATGAGGCTCCAGTATGTCATCGAAGTCATCTTCCTCAAACGAAACAATATCTGAGTCTGAAATTGAGGCTTTCTTCATGCTCTTTTCTCCTTTATCTATCTTGCTTTGTTTTGCAAATCTCTTTGCTGCTGAATATGTTGTCCCACATACTTCTGATCCGCCAGAGATAGTGTTAATTACTCTTGCATCTGGAGGTGGAGAATCTGCTTTTTGAGTAGGCTTAGGCTCGGAGAAATCCATGCCTTCAACATCTTTAGCCTTCTTTCTTCCAAGTAGTTCTGTTAGATATCCTTTAGCCAGAAGGGTGGAGATCTCCCTTCTCAGCATCTTGCAATCTTCAGTAAGATGGCCAAAGTCTTCATGACATGCTCACTACCCAAGCGGGTGTAAAGAGAATTAGCCACTCATATTAAAAAGACAAGAACAAACAAATAGAGAAGAAATCATATTATACCGATAAATTGTAAAGGATCCGGTAGCAATAATGATTACAATCCAAAGCTGAAAAGATGAAAAACCCCAACAACTTGTTTGCTCCAAAGTGCTAAAAGATATGAGAGAACTAAAGAAAAATATGCCAAAAGTCGTCCTTGAAATCAGAACCCTAATCGTCTTTATATAGCAAAAGGCCGTGTAACGGCCGTTACAAGGCTCACACCGTTACACGCCTCATTCAACCCTAACGGCCGTTAGTATAGTAACGGACGTTACATGCATCAAAGAAGGTCACGGCAGTTACATGCCCGTTACAGGGATTCATCAAGTTTTCTACATAACAGCCGTTACATATGTAACGGGTGTTACATGCTACAGATTCCGTTTTCTTCGTCTTTCACTCGATTTCGACCGAATCCTTCTCTCGTTTCTTCCATATATCATCAAAATCAACCAATTCATCCGTATAATCATTTTCCAACCTGAAAACACTTAACGCTACCTCAAAGCATCGAAAGTTGGATATAAAACTATAAAAAATAAGAATAATTGGTCCTAAAATCATGTGGGAAATGGTATAAAATATGACACATCAACACCCTGCCCAGATCTTAGGTACCCAAATTTACCCCAGTAGTGTTTGAGTTTATAGGAGAAGCAAGTATTAAACATATATATATAATTCGCTAATCTTAGATTGGCAGAGCTTTGTGATTGCAAGTTGCAACTTTTAAAGATTTTTAGTGTTATCGAGTTTGAAAGATTTGCTTTTATGTCATTAAAATTGAGCTTAGGGGCCAATGATGTTGGTGGCCCATTGGTATGGTCTTTGACCTTGGGGGATCTACCTGGGTTCGAGTCCCACTTCCCACATTTGTGGGGGTGGATTGATAGGGATTTTTCGAGAGTCATGGGTTTCATCTCTGGCATGCGTGTAATTTAGAAGTAGGGGTAGATTAGAATGTCGTTCTAAAAAAAAAAAAAGTTGAGCTTAGGGGACTTACAGGTTTTAACATACTAACTTTAGTTTTCATGACTAGTACAAGAGGTAACGAAAGAGTTCTTTTTAAAACCGACATGAGCTTGAGTTTGCTATCTCATGGCACATGAAGGCTGGATGTGTGAATTGATGGAGATTTACACCAGGTTTTTTTTTTCTCTTTTTCTTTGTGGGTAATTTTGTTTCGTGTTTAGACGTTTAGTTGGAACCTTTAACCAAATTATGCAATTTGTAACCATTTAATGGAGCATGTTTGCAATATAAAATCATATAGTGCAAAATATTGCATATATCATTATGAACCTTACATAATCAAATACGTTTTGGTGGACTGAAAAGTTACTAATGCTAACTCTGCTCATACTTATGCTCATAGCAAAGGTAGAAAAAATTTGTTAGCAATATATGAAAACTTAAAAATATACAATTACGAAGTTAATGCATTCTTTTTTTAAGATAACCATGCAATTCTACAACTACGAGCAAGCAAGCCAACTCAATCTATATCAGATGATTTCTTTAGCACGCAAGTGGTTATATCTATGTGTTTATGATATTCTCATATGCTGCAAAAAGTTTTATTTTTGGCATTGAGGTTGACTAAGCTAATTCTCAACAACGGGCCTATTGGGAAAAAAAAAGAACAGAAAGTTATAGTCACACACATCTTATTAACCGTTTATGGTATAAACTTTATGCAAATATTTTTCACGCTGCTATAACATAAGGATTTCGACCAATGCCCTTGTAGTTATGCTACAATTGTGACACTTTTGTTCTTTCAGGTTACTATAGAAGAACTCCTAAAAGAGCTGCCTTTTCCTCACCACACGAGTGTACACTTATAATACGTGGCTCTCATTTCATTTGCTATGCTGAAACCTTCCGGCCGAGTCTTCCAGCCTTCTACATGGAAAGGGAAAGCAGGAGTATGAACATGTTATTGTCTATTTTATTTAACTGCTTACATCTTATAAGTGGTAGACAGAGTGGGTGGGTCAGGGTTGGTTTGGTAACATATCTTATTTGGTTAGCGAACAATGGAATGTTGATCTTAATGTTTTCGTAATGTGTCAAAATATTGCATATATCATTATGAACCTTACATAATCAAATACGTTTTGGTGGACTGAAAAGTTACTAATGCTAACTCTGCTCATACTTATGCTCATAGCAAAGGTAGAAAAAATTTGTTAGCAATATATGAAAACTTAAAAATATACAATTACGAAGTTAATGCATTCTTTTTTTAAGATAACCATGCAATTCTACAACTACGAGCAAGCAAGCCAACTCAATCTATATCAGATGATTTCTTTAGCACGCAAGTGGTTATATCTATGTGTTTATGATATTCTCATATGCTGCAAAAAGTTTTATTTTTGGCATTGAGGTTGACTAAGCTAATTCTCAACAACGGGCCTATTGGGAAAAAAAAAGAACAGAAAGTTATAGTCACACACATCTTATTAACCGTTTATGGTATAAACTTTATGCAAATATTTTTCACGCTGCTATAACATAAGGATTTCGACCAATGCCCTTGTAGTTATGCTACAATTGTGACACTTTTGTTCTTTCAGGTTACTATAGAAGAACTCCTAAAAGAGCTGCCTTTTCCTCACCACACGAGTGTACACTTATAATACGTGGCTCTCATTTCATTTGCTATGCTGAAACCTTCCGGCCGAGTCTTCCAGCCTTCTACATGGAAAGGGAAAGCAGGAGTATGAACATGTTATTGTCTATTTTATTTAACTGCTTACATCTTATAAGTGGTAGACAGAGTGGGTGGGTCAGGGTTGGTTTGGTAACATATCTTATTTGGTTAGCGAACAATGGAATGTTGATCTTAATGTTTTCGTAATGTGTCAAAATATTTGACCACTTGGAGATAAAAAAAACATAGTATCAACTAAGGAATGATTTCTTACATGTGCTTATGGTGTCGATTACAATTTTATCATTTTATGTTACCCTTCTCACTAGCAAGTTCTATCTTGCTATCTTTATTATTTTTCCAGGTTTTGCAGCAACTATTAGTGTACTCATATAACATGTACTTTAGACTCTTACTTATATACTGCAAGAATCTCGCCAAACTCATTAGTGTATTATGATTTATGAGCTAGGCTTGAGAAATGGAAGCTACAACATTTAACTCTTTTTTTTTAATATAGACGGACGATTCCGAAACCTGTAAAGGACTTAGAAAACGCATATACGATAGTCACTGTTCTCATGTTTTACCTTTGACCCAAGTTACAAGACTTTGTTAATTTCGTTGGTTTCCAAAACTATAATAATTTTGTCTTTTTCCTATTTTTATATTAGTGGTCTTGAATGTGTTTATCTCCATCCTCTTTTAAATTGTTATCATTTCACTACATCTTGCACAATGTATCCAACATGAAAGTGTTTGGCTTAAAGAAGACTAGACTGCGTCCAACATCATATATATTAATTCCCACTCAAAATATTTGACACTTGGAGATAAAAAAAACATAGTATCAACTAAGGAATGATTTCTTACATGTGCTTATGGTGTCGATTACAATTTTATCATTTTATGTTACCCTTCTCACTAGCAAGTTCTATCTTGCTATCTTTATTATTTTTCCAGGTTTTGCAGCAACTATTAGTGTACTCATATAACATGTACTTTAGACTCTTACTTATATACTGCAAGAATCTCGCCAAACTCATTAGTGTATTATGATTTATGAGCTAGGCTTGAGAAATGGAAGCTACAACATTTAACTCTTTTTTTTTAATATAGACGGACGATTCCGAAACCTGTAAAGGACTTAGAAAACGCATATACGATAGTCACTGTTCTCATGTTTTACCTTTGACCCAAGTTACAAGACTTTGTTAATTTCGTTGGTTTCCAAAACTATAATAATTTTGTCTTTTTCCTATTTTTATATTAGTGGTCTTGAATGTGTTTATCTCCATCCTCTTTTAAATTGTTATCATTTCACTACATCTTGCACAATGTATCCAACATGAAAGTGTTTGGCTTAAAGAAGACTAGACTGCGTCCAACATCATATATATTAATTCCCACTCAAAATATTTGACATGCGTGTACACGACAATAAGAATATCGATATAGTTTTTGGTGTTGTTTTAGTGTCGCTACTTATCACGTTAAAATCCATAACAATTTACATCCTGTCTTCTAAAATGTAGTGTATCTTTACGGTGAAAAACAACTTATTGTTGCTGGAAAAATAGGTGGAGTGCATGTTAAGCTGAAGTTCACTACCAGCGAATAGCTTGCATCAAAAAAACTAATATTAGTTATAGTGGCAATATGACACAATGGGTGCATGGATTGTGACTATTAGAGAATTTTCCTGGAGGGGGACTTAAAAACCAGCCAATGGTTGTATTCAGGAAGGGGATTCCTTCGGGTATGGGATACCAAATAATAATTGGTTATAAAGTTAATAATATAGGTGCTATCGTTATGAAATTTGAGAAACGAATTAAAGACATGGATGTTGCAGACCACCTTTGCTTATCGAGTTCATCATATAAAGACCTAAAGTTAGGGATTTATCAATAGGTAATGTTGCACCGACAATGGTTATTGATAGCTATTCGATTCACGCATTGGAAGTATTCCAGAAGTGCGATCAGGTTCCATAGATGCCTATTTCAGAACGGATTCATTTTTATGCGCATTTGTATGTGTTGATTGCGGTTGTGAATTGAATTAATTAGTAAGTTGTTCTTCTTATTCAGAACCATCATTTTTACATTTAGAACCCCAATCTTACAGGCTTACTATGGTATACAACTTTCTCTTGCTTTTGTATAAACAAGGGTCATCATAATCTTTTCACAACCTAACTTAAAACCCGCCGTGACCATATGGACCCTCCAACTTCACCTACACCACAATAACTACATAAACAAGCATATTTTCGTAGCCGTGCATCGCTGCATTCTAGTAATATATATTATCGGATGAATATTAAAAGGGGTCTACCTATAAAGTTATACCAACTTTAGAGGCAAAGTTGAGAAAATTTCAACCTTTAGATTGAAATCAAGGGTTAAAATTCAAAAATTAAGTTTAAATCTTGACCTTTGATTTTAATTTAAAACCTCAACTTTACTTATAATGTTAGTATAAGTTTAAAGAATCCTAATCCATAAAAAGGAACCAAAATATTGGCGTATGAATGGTAATTTTACTCATTCAATAAATCAGAAGACATTAATAGTAGATCTAAATAAGGAACTTGAGGTCAGCAAATTGATCCTAGGGTCACAATATAAGATTCCTTTTCATCTAAAGGTTGGGCCTTTCTTAAAAATGAATTTTATGGCTTGTTCTATAATTATTGGAAGATTATGCATAGGAGACTTAAAATTCAACCAAAAATGAATTATGCAATACAAATTAATAATGATAAATAAACAAAACTAAAATATGATAACCCTAAAGTAAATAACTACAGCTCTAGGATGAGTTTTTAGGTTTCAACTCTCGATGTTTTTCTACAAATTTTTCATGAGTTTACAGTCCGAACAGCACGGTCAGCTTGATTTCCAGCAAACTTTTTCCTAAGCTTAACCAACTCATCATCCATCTGCACATTATAAGATATATGTTCAAGCAAATGCTACCACTAGACCACACGTACAAAACGAGCTAAAGAAACGTCAACAAAAAAACACAAGAAGAAAATAAATTTACCAATTCCAAGAATAAATTCTTATTAGGGGTCCCAATTCTGTGACCAACAGGAATGATCTCCCAGAGAGTTTTGGCCTTTAAAACACCCCCTTCATCATCAGAAAGGGATAGTTCATCAACGGACATGTTAAGCTGCTTGAGTACCTGTATCAACACATTGAAAAGAGTCTTTGAAAAATGACCTCTTACAGAAATATTATGCGCATACATACCACAAAACAGAAAGTGAAAATTTACTAGCCTGAACTGAAAACGATGGCATAAAAGGTTCTAAAAGGCATGCAAGAAGATAAACTACTCCCACAGAAGTTCTCATGACTATGGAACAAGAAGGGAGATCTTCCTTGTATAGCTTCCAGAATTGGCTGGCCTACATAAAGAAATACAAAATCACATTCGTTGTGGATTGAAGAGGTTGAAGGTTTGATGAATTTACCCATTTTCCTTTTGACGTGTGAAAATTAACTCTAGCCTAAGTCAGTGGACTTACATGTATATAGGCATTTCCCTCGCCAGAAATACTCATTGCAATTTTCAATCCTTGCTTTAGTTTGACCTGTACCAATTGCCGAACAAATATTTATTTGTTTTGTTTAAAAATAAAGTACAACAAAATGATTATATATTCAACAGAATCACTTGCCTTCTCCATGGCCTCCACATACTGGTCAACATAGTTACCAATCCTGTCTGCAAATCCTTTTGTCAAGGCGTGTGACTCTGCACCGGGAGCATCAGGAATTACGGATTTGTATCCTGAACCCTTCCCTTTTATTGACTCTGTCAATGAATTTGAGATATCACAAGATGCAAACCAGAAGAAGAAAATGACGCATTCGACAAGTGCTACTGTGTTCACATAAGTTGAATTCCAACAGATCCCATCTACTAACCTGGATCTTTCTCAATAAAGCTCAAGACACGGTAGATGAAATTGCCTAAATTATTTATCAATTCCTTCTTTAGCTTCGTTTGCAAATCTGCCCATGTAAATAGCGTGTCTGATACCTAGACATTAAGAAACATCGAGGTAACGGAGAAAAGAAATCAGAAACAATTTGGAAATTACAGAGAACGAGGATATATCACATGATTATTGGTCAAATATTAAACAAATTTTCTACCTCTGGTCTATTGATTAACAAATAATATCTCCATACTTCTACGGGAATCTTTGTCTCCTTGGCATCATTTCCAAAGACTCCTATACCCCTACTCTTTGAGAACTTGCCTATGCACAGTATCAGAACGTAAATTCTCGTAAGCACATGTATAACTAAGAAGTCAAAAGCCAAAAGATTTGACGGACACTTCTAGAGGCAAAAATAAATTCAACGGATATTGAACAAAACCTGATTCATAATTTAAGTATTCTGTAACACTGATAGTCTTCATCATAGTCCAACTCTCTGCTGTCCCAATAAGTGTAGAAGGAAACATTATCTGGAGTATATCAATATTTCATCACTTAGCAAATAATATGATCAAAACTGACATTCGGTTTCAAGTCTAACGACCTTGACTTGACATTCGGGAAGTTAACTTCATAAACTAGTAGTATAGAACTTTCCAAAAGTTTCACTGATATTCGGTTGACTTTATTAAGTTAAATGTACTTATAGAACTGATTTGACATGAAGAGTAGGAATGGCGTATGATGTATGTGCTGGTAGACACGTGTGAAACTTTGTAACGATGATGATGAGTCCCAGTACTAAAAATTTCAGAACTACGTCAGTAATTCTGTACATGACTTTTAGGACATATATTAGGTTATTGTTATTGCACAGACGGGCCGGATACAACTTATTAAAATAAAAATAAAAACACTTACAGTGTGAAATGGAATTTACCCATTTTCCTTTTGATGTGTGAAAATTAACTCTAGCCTAAGTCAGTGGACTTACATGTATATAGGCATTTCCCTCGCCAGAAATACTCATTGCAATTTTCAATCCTTGCTTTAGTTTGACCTGTACCAATTGCCGAACAAATATTTATTTGTTTTGTTTAAAAATAAAGTAC
>CM067175.1:1012152-1054652 GCA_034093135.1 Erigeron breviscapus
TTTAAACTGGGCAAGTAAACCAATGTAGTGAATGTATTCTTGTATTGAACACCTAGCTATATCAATGAAAGATGATGCTCTAATGTCATTCACCAGACTGTTTAAAACATTCAGTGAAGTTTACAAGACACGTTACCTCAGCATTCTTGATATCTGGAAGTACACGGCGATTGACTAATATATACCACAAAGATTCTCCAGCGCGTGGAAGAACATACAATCCAAGCTCTCCTCTTCTACCTTTCTTCTCCAAAAGTACAGATAATGCAGCTAATCCACCTGCAAACCAATATACAAGCTTGTGGTCCTGTGATGCAGCTTTTCTGTGCAAGCAAAATGGATGTCGAATTACTGCTCGTCACTCTTGTGGCTGTGACTCTCGCTCACGACGTACACCACCTCCTTCTCGATTGATGATTATGATAATTATGTTGTTAAGGATTGATGTTTGATCTCCGGATGATATAGGGGTGTTAGCAAGGTTTAGATCTGGTGAAAATACCCTAGAAACGACCCCAAAGTCGACTGGAATAAGTATGGTGCGGCTCTAGGGTTTTAGAGGGGTATTTATAGGTTTTTGGGAAGTTTCAGATCTGACCGACTTTGGGAGCGGCGCTGTCTAGGTCCCATAGGAGCTCATGCACTCCCAGCAGCGCTGGTGAGGTCCCAGCGGTGCTGGTAAGCTTCAGGATCACTTCCAGCGGCGCTAGAGAGAAATGAACGGCACTGGATGCTTCAGGTTCAACACGAAAGTTGTAGATCTTTCTCTTGTCTTTCCGTGGATAGCTTACTCGTCAGAAAAGGAGTTCGTATGAAGAAGTTATGCCCAAAATACTAACACATGGTCAAAGGCTTCAAGTTAACACAAGTTCCTTCGTCTTAAGTCTTGAATCTCGACCCGAATCTTCATCGAACTATCATTTATCTTCCTTTAAGTCCTTCATCACCATTTCTTGACGTTTTCCATCATGGCACGAGCAATGAACCTGACATCACATATGCATGCCATTAAGTATCTATCATAAGTTCATTCAAATGACTATAAAATGGCCAAAACAAGTGCGGTAAAAGTCTATATATTTATTGCTCATAAAATACCCCCACACTTAAGCTTTTGCTTGTCGTCAAGCAAAGTATCCAAAAGAATAAAAACATAAAATGATGAGCGGACAACTTAAGTGACAAAACTTTTCTACTTTTCAAAATATTCAAAGGCTAGTCATGCAATTTGTTTTTGAGAATGCTTTAAGACAAAATCAGTAAGCTATAGCTAGAGGTAAAGATAATCAGTCAGTCATAACTAAAAGTTAACCTTATATTCGTGTTAATACCTCTAAAACCGTTCTATAACTCCACATGTCCTACAGTTCAATCTTACTTCCTTTTGCTGACTAGTTAAGCACTTAATTAAGTTTGTATAGCAATCAGAACTACTAGCTACTAGCAAGACATCTATATTTTATCGTTTGTGTACTTGTGAGTCACTACTTAGATATACTCCTACACTACAGTCATGCTCACTAGATAAATACTAAATTAGTTGTACGACATTATCATCTTTAATAGTTGAGACAGCGGTGACAGGTCGGTGGTTCCCCACGCGCAGAGCGACATAACTCAACTAAAAGTTCACATCAAGACAGCGGTGACAGGTCGGTGGTTCCCCACGCGCAGAGCGACATTGTCACACCCCGTTGTAGCGGAAATACAGGGTTAACAAATAATTGCGTACTTATCAGAAGGTAAATAGAGTTTACATCTATTAATCCAAATACATGTCTATTACAAGTATAATCGTTCAGATGTGGACCCCAATACCCGGATACAAACTATCCTCAATTGGAAATGGCCCACTTAATACAATAATAACATTTGGATATTCTAGTACAATTAGGACTAATAATACGATAGTCCTCAGAGGTCTGGCGCTAATTGTACATCCAAAGTTCAAAAGATGGCTTCAAAATGCCATATACGCTTCCAATACTTACTGATTATTCCCTGAAAAGCATGAAATTTGAGAGGATCAACTATCGAAATAGTTGGTGAGTTTACAGTATGTTTGACAAATGTTTATTCGTCATTGTGAGCACACAAATGACATACAGTTATAAAAGACCTGACAGTCAGTATATCTACATCTGACAACACTTTTATAATACAACAGTCGGAATATCTAGATCCGACCTTCAATACAAGATGCCAGTATATCTAGATCTGACAACTCTTATATCACAATTTATAACAAGATGGTCAGTGTATCTAGACCTGAACTCATCTTATATTACGTCAATCAGTATATCTAGATCTGATGACAGCATATGCTTCGCACAGGGTTTCCCTTCTACTAGTGGGTGCGGACCATAACCAAGGTAGTCAAGAACTAAGTCTGACAATTCTATAGCATACGACGATAGTATAACAAAACAGCCGGGATCCATGTCCGACAATAGTACAATGAGACAGCCGGGATCCATGTCCGACAATATTAAAATAAAACAGCCGGGATCCATGTCCGACAATAGTATAATGAGACAGCCAGGATCCATGTTCGACCATAGTAAGATCAAATTAATTAGGCTTCTACTTCCAACATACCTTCAATGTTTATATATAGGGTGTACCATTGGCGTACCCACCACACCTACAGTATGTTGACAATAGTTTTGTCGTCATTGTGAGAACACAATGACATGTAATAACCAAATACCTCGCACAGGATTTCCCTTCAACCATGGGGTGCGGACCATAACTAAGACAGTCGAGATATCTAGATCCGACAATACAACCAATAGGGGGAAACATTTTAGTTTGTCAAACACAAGAAACCATTTAATCAGCCATCACACGGCAACTCAAAGTCATTTCATTCAACATTTCATAAATGACACGTATACACATTTCCGACAGCCTACAACATGGCAAATTTAAGTCAAATGATTTAAGCATCCATATCACATGGCATACACAAAAACAATCATTTATTTAACAAATAATGTATACAACAGTACATGCTTTTCAGGCCGAAAGTAAAAGGAAAAGGGTGCCATAAACTCACCTTAGCAATCTACGTGCTAAAAGGTACAATGTAGCTCGAGAAGATCAACAGTCAATTCTCCACGTTATCTAAAACCTATGATATAATTTCCAATAATGAAGATCAAAGCTCACGACTACTAGTATCCTACGTACAACTACTTAGCTTTAGACCCTAGAATGCCATAACCGAGAATGTGATTTAAACTTTCATGTTATGTAACCTTAGTTGGTAATATCAATGACATCGTCATTATAAGGTAGTCTAAAGTACCATTCGATATTCACCAAGTTCAAGTTCATCTATTGTCACTAAATTTGGATGGAAAATCAAAGTGTTTAAATGTGTGTTTAAACAAGTTTGACACTCTTTTTATGATGATTTAAGACTAGTAAATAAGTTTTGGATCATTAGAAGTCGACTGCTAACCAAACGGAAAATGTTACAAAAATTCTAGAAGGAGGACGGCCTTTGCTGATGAGGACGACTCTTGTCAAAGGCCGTGCTCCCAACAAGGGCCGTGCTATGAAAAAGGACGGCCTCTGTCTGGCACAAAGGCCGTGCTCTTGCTGTTCGTGAAAACGGGTTTTAACACTCAAATTTACTAGGCTAAGCTCAAAATCAATGTCCCAGCCCTTAACATAACCTTCTGTGAGTATAAACAAGCCTAGAAAACAACCTTAAACCAAAACTCATTTCACAGTTTCAACCATTTTGATTTAAAGACCCATTTCAAACCAAGTTTCCATTTATCATCAAAACCCTAAATTCACATCTAATTTAAATACTTCTAATTCCATTAACAAAACTGAAACAAACCCTTAATTGAATTTAAATCAAATCAAAAGATTGGATAAAAAGTTAACTTACCAAAATTTGTGTTCTTGAGAAATAAGTGAAAGAGATGAAGATGATGTGATGTTATAACCTTGATTATTATTGCAAAATGATTATTCCCTTTTAATTCTTCCTTGCCAAAACAGATTTTAGATAAGAGAAGAGAGATTGGAGAGTTTTGATTTTTGGTGTTGTGTGTGTTTTGTGTGTGTGGTGATGTCGACCAAAAGAAAGAAGGAGAGAAGAACTTGTTGTTTCTTTTCCTGCCTTTCCTTTACAATTCAGCCCATGTGGCTTAAAAATAGATATTTTGTATACCCTTAATGTGGTAAAATGCTTACGATTAAATACCGTCTGACTAAAAAGTTGTAATTTAAAGTAAAGGTATTTTCTCTCGTCTTATTTTAGTTAAGACAAACCAATAAAATTTCGTCAAACTAAACTTTAGAAATATTAAGTTTAGACAGTCTAATTACTGTGTTCAATACATAACATTTAAATCTTTATTTAAAGTTATTTTAAGACTCGGCATTCATCTAAATAGCTAATAGTCTACGTCATCAAGATATGTCTAAGTTGACTAAGTCAAAAGTCTAAAAGTCTAACAATTTCCACGTCAAAGACCGTCTCAATTAGACGAGATTATGATAATGACTATCTTAAACAATATTAAGACTAACCCGTTCTTAATTAATTACGAGTTGTCACAGACATAACTTGATGCGTTTAGATTTTGCTCGTTATTAGTTCTTTGAACACTTAATTAATCCACTGATTGCCTTTCCTAAAGATACTACATTATTCATGCAATAGACATTTATCAGAGACCCCATATGACTCATGCTCCTACTCCGCATGCAACTAGTTCACATTAAATAGTGTAAGAATTAAGGCAAACCATACATCTAAACTAGTTCCTTCACAAGCACGTATAATTAAGTCCAATTAATACACCTTTACTAATGACTAGATAGCTCTAATTGCTAGGCATATTAAAGTCCGGTTAAATGTGCTATGGTAAACATAATCGCATACAGTTTCAGGCTAAGCTCTAATCCATTTGGAAAAATGAACAGCCACAAATCTATAGTCAAACTAAAAGTCCTAACCAACCGTTCATCTACCAAAGCTAATATTGCTTATATATCATCATCTTTTGTCTACTTGCAAAACTTATATTCTCAAAATGATTTTCCAACACAAGAAAAATTTTAAATTTTGCATAAATTGAGTAGAAAACTTGAAATTTGAACACATTAAACACCGGGTTTTTCCTAATCCATCCCCCCACAGTTAAATTGTATAACGCCCTCGTTGTACTACACATTAAAAACTAAGGGAAATAGGAAAAAGAAACATAAAAAGATAAGAGTTACGAAACTTCCCGGGTTTATGCAGTTGGAGATGGCAAATGTGGAGTCAATGTGAATGATGATCTTCAAAGCTTCAGTCGACTCCATTTGATGTCGATCCATTGATGCGTCTCCACCTTCTTTTCTTTTTGGTATTTTCTAATTTTTTATTTTATTTTTTTGGATTTTTCTGATTTTTTTGGTTTTTTCGGTGATCTCGATGTTCTAACAGAGATTTGAGTAGCTCTTCATAAGTGTTGGGTGATTGAGAGGGGTTAGAACTGTGTTTACAAGGTTTAAATGGAAGTTCGAACTGCTGCTGGACCTCCCAACGGCGCTGGCAAAGGGCTGAGCGGCGCTGGGAATGAATCTGCTGCAATTGGACTAGCCCAACGGCGCTGGTGGGTCCTAAATGACTAAATCTGCTCAAAATTAAAGTTATAGCTCTCTCTCTCCCGGTTCCATGGCCTGGTCACTCGTCGAAAACGGTGTAAGTCCCTCGGGTCTTGTACTTCTATCGAACCGAGATCAACTTAAGGATATGTCGAGGTGCGGAAATTCCTCGAGATAACCCACGGTTTTTATATCAACCTTTAAATGATATATATAATATATGTATATATATATATATATATATATATTACATGTATATATATTTATATATATATATTATATATATATATTTATATATATATATATATACTTATATATATACATATATTATATATATATATTATATATATATATATTATATATATATATATTATATATATATATATATATATATTATATATATATATATTATATATATATATTATATATATATATATTATATATATATATTATATATATATATATATATATATATATTATATATATATATATATTATATATATATATATTATATATATATATTATATATATATATTATATATATATATTATATATATATATATTATATATATATATTATATATATATATATTATATATATATATATTATATATATATATATATATATATTATATATATATATTATATATATATATTATATATATATATATATTATATATATATATATTATATATATATATTATATATATATATTATATATATATATATTATATATATATATATATTATATATATATATTATATATATATATATATATATTATATATATATATTATATATATATATTATATATATATATTATATATATATATATATTATATATATATATATTATATATATATATTATATATATATATTATATATATATATTATATATATATATTATATATATATATTATATATATATATATATATATTATATATATATATTATATATATATATATTATATATATATATTATATATATATATTATATATATATATATATATATTATATATATATATTATATATATCAACGAAGAAACGAATCTGAAATTATATATATATATATTTTATATCAATTTATATTATATATATATATATATATATATATATATCTTTTGCGTGAATATAAACACTCGGGGGAACGGCTCTCCGGACTCACTTACCAAACACGTGGTAATCTAAGTCTACGAGCCGTTCGGGGGCCGGGTGTGTGTTTGCGGTTCGTGTGCGAGACGAGTATTACCCACAAGATCAACTATGCATGTTCTTAGTTTTCTCTCTCTAGGATTTGCTCGTTTCTCTCTCTACATTCTTGTTGAAACACACATGAACACACGCCCATATATATAGGCGCGGCCAGGAACACGCAAACCCTATTGGGTTTTGCGTGTTTCTTTAGGCCCAAGCACATTAGGATTTTGGCCGGTTTGCGTGTTTCCCTGAACGCACAAACTGTTAGAGAGTTCTTGTGGTCAAGCATACTTTTGCTTGTTTCCACAAAAACTCTCAAACCATTTGAGAGTTCTTATAAACAAGCAAAATTCCCAGAAACTCTCAAATGACCATTTGAGTGTTCTTCTTGAACAAGCAAACTTTTGCTCGTTCCTAAGAACCCTCAAATAACATTTAGGAAATATTGAGTTAATGTCTTTATTGTTGTCAAGACGCAGAACCGACATTACACTCAGAGTTATTGTCTTTACTGCTGTCAAGACGCAGAACCGACATTACACTCAGAGTTATTGTCTTTACTGCTGTCAAGACGCAGAACTGACATTAACTCAGCCAATGTTTCTACTGCATTAAATATACGCATAAACAACATTAGCTATGACAACATTTTTCTACTGCTGTAAGTACGCAACAACAACGTCGTCAATATTACCTATTCGAAGTATATATTTAAGATAATGTTTCTCCTGTTGTTAATACGCAGAAACACAATTATCTTAACTTCCCTTTGGAAGTATATTAAGTTAATATTTCAACTGCTGTTAAACGCAGAAACAATATTAACTTAATGACTCTTTACATGTTATGTCTAGAACCTGTAAAACACAAATAATAAACAAACATATAAACATAAAAGGATCCAATTGGATCAACCATATATGCCAAGGTAATATTATTGACAAACGGTAATTACAAGAAAATTACAAGACTTGAATATATAAATAAATATACTTCACATATCTAGAATGCTCATGTCACTGAGAATCACGCACTAACAGTCTCCCCCTTAACATCAGCATCTAGATATGGCCTTCAAGTCTTCGTTTGTCATCCTAAGTGCTGGCCAAAAACCCTGTCTTCAGAAACGTCAGTCTGAAGGTACTGGCACGGAAGCACTTGGCTTAACTGCTGTAGGAGGAACAACACTTTGTCCTTCCCTTGCTGGAACTCCTGCTTCTGTATTTGGCTCTGTTAGAATATGAGCACATAAACATATAACAATTCACGAGTACGCAGCGGAAAGAAACATATATGTAATCAAATTAATTAACAAAGAGAGAATTGAAACGTGTACCTTTGCGTAAAGCTTCAAATAATATTATTAATAATGAGCTTATTATTATTTAGGGTTTAAAGTAAAACCCCTCCACGATCGCACACTAGACACCCCTATACCGTATGGTAGTACCCCGATCACGATCAACAAACCCCTTTGTTTATCTTCTTAATTTCGAAAACCCCATGATCGAAAACTAATTGTTATCGACTAACAATCAAAACCCATAATTAATGCTATACTATATATTAATTGATGGATGTAGTTCACGAATATAAAACAATTCGTGGACTGTGTTTTTCTTTTGTTTTCGACCGAGACTAAGAAGAAAAGAGAAGAGGAGGTTTTGTTTTGGTTTTTGCAATTCTAATTGACCTGCAAAACCCTTAACCTTTAGCCTCTATTTATAGGCTTAATTGTTAGGGTTTCTAAACTTGATGGACAAGTTTAGTCAAGGCCTAAAAGCCTTGTTAAATTCGGCCCCCATTAGGATTAATTAGAGCCCAACTCTAATTCCTAATTTACAATTAAGTCCTTCTCTTTTAATTAATAAACATATTTAAACAATCGTTTATTAATTATTTCGTGATCATTTTAATTAATATATTACTTTAATATACTAATTAATAATATAGAGTTACCGTGTCATTTTGTGTGACCCCGTAGGCTTAAATTATTTCCGGACATGCGATTATTATAACGTGATCACAAACCAACAGCTCCCACTTGAGCATGTTATCATAAAGGCAATAACATTGGTTAGCGTCTAGCAACACGCCAATGCTCCCGAATATTTAAGAATAGTTTCTTAAATTACCTATTTGAAATGATTTAGTCTTTAATATCCCTTTGTTCAGATACCCTTGTTAATTATGAATATGGATCAATGTCATTTCATAATTTAATGATTATGTTTCTCATTTCTACAATTAATCAAGATTACCAAATTAGTCAAGACCTCCTCTTGAGTTCATTTGGGTATGCGCATACAAACATCTTAATTAATCAATGAGGCCGCCAAATGGTATCATACTTCAGTTGCAAATTGAAGGAACAAATCCTGTTTTGACTACAAGTGTCTCGCCATGTCGTTTTTTAACACTTCTGAAAATAGCCCTTTATTACTACCTTGTTCAGGACAGTTAGAACTATATCAAGAAATGCAATCCACACATGCATAACTCACTTGTATCTTAAGTCTAAGGATAAATAAAGTAACCATTTCACGAATTTCATTTAATGACGCCGAACCATAAAATGACAATTCGTTAAGTGGGGTAAGTCCAATATTCACCTTTTTGAATATCATGTGAGTTTGGTACGATATTCACCATCTTCAAAATATTCCCTTAAATATTTTCACCAATCTCTCACAATTGTCTTACTTTAATTATATTACCATATAATTAATCGACAATGGACGTTAGAATATTTAACTAATATTCATGGATCTAAACATGCAAATATAGGACACAATTATTATAAAATGAAATTACTTATACCGCGTATAAAAATTCATTTATTAAAATAACAATTGTTTAACATCCCATTATCCAAATACCAATCACAGATTTACATGATATAACTAGCAATATCTAAGACCTATGCCCTCGACATGCTTATTGAGCTTTCCTTTTGACAATGCCTTCGTAAAAGGATCCGCTAAGTTATAATCTGTGTGAACTTTGAGTAATTTGATTTCACGCAATTCGATTTGCTTACGAACGTAGTGATATCTTCTCTGGTAATGTCTGACACCTTTTTTTGAACCCCAGGTTCCTTGGCAATGACAATTGCTCCTGAATTATCACAGTACTGATCCATAGGTGTGTTATTTGAGGATTATCACGTTAAAATCCAAAAATAAACTTTCTAATCCAGACAACCTTCATGTCGTCTTCTCTGAGACGGCAATATACTCAGACTCTGTCACATACATAGCAACTGTGGTTTGCTTTAGCTCAAAGCATTCCACCGTGTCTTCATTTAAAATGAAGACATATCTCGACTGATATTTTGAAACATCTTTATCAGTCCTGAAATCCAACATCACAATTTATTCACTTTGAATTTTGGATCGGGATTTCAACCATACACCAAGAATAATTCTTTAGTAGCCCGCATGTACTTAAGAATATTTTTCACAGCACTCCAATGATCCTCTCCAGGATTTGCTGATATCGGCTAAAAATATTTTGAGCGAACACAATGTCAGGTCTAGTGCATCTTACCGCATACATGATAGATCCCACAACCGAAGCATAAGGAATTTATTTCATACGCTCCACCTCTTCAGGTGTAGAAGCACTGTTCTTGCTAGATAAATTAAGTCTTTCTTGCATTGGTATACAACCTCTTTTAGAATTCTTCATCTTGAACCTCCTCAAGATCTTATCTATATATGCACTTTGACTTAATCCAATCAACCGTTTACTTCTATCTCTATAGATCTTGATTCCAAGTATAAATGTCATTAAGACAAGGAAAGTAACATTACTCCCACTAGCTTTGCGATATACACATGGCCTCATCAGGATTTTGAGCAAAACCAAACCTTTTGATCTCCTCATCAAACCTTTTATTCCAACTTCTTGATGCTTGCTTCAATCCATAAATGGACCTTTGAAGTTGCACACTTTAATTTGTTGGGATGTTATGGATCGACAAAACCTTCTGGTTGTACTATATATACTTCCTCGTCTAGAAAACCATTTAAGAAAGCGGTTTTGATATCCATTTGCCATATCTCATAGTCATAGTACGCCGCTATGGCTAAGATGATCCTAATAGCTCTAATGTCCGCAACGGGAGAAAAGGTTTCCTCATAATCAACTCCATAAAGTTGAGTATAACCTTTCGCCACAATGAGCTTAATTGAAGGTTTAATGGAGGTTTTAGGTTAGTGTGTGAAAAGTGTGTTTGTGTGTGAAATGGAGGTTGAAGATGATAGGGAGGAGAGAAAGTAAGTTTAGAGAGAAGTAACTATGGAATTATGATTAAGGCTTATTACAAAATGATTAAGGAAGGGGTATTTATACTTATCATCTAATTAACACTAATACCCCTTATATAACTAGAAATATTACAATTTAACACCATTTATATTTCTAACAATCTCCCCCCCTTGGTATTGAATTGTAATGTTGTATAGTCTCCGGTCTTTAAATAAACATGATGAGCCCATTTGTTGAAAATCTTCAATGTTGATTGGACTTTGAAGCTTTCTCATTGTCTTCAATGTCTTGTATCAACCTTGACTTTGAATCTTCTCAACAAACAAATATATTTGACGATGACTTATTAAATCTTGATCTTCTCTTGCAACTTTGAATACTTTGGAAGCATCTTTGAAATCTTTGTAGCTTTTGAGCTTTCACAACTTGAACTTTTGAATGTTGATTTCAACTTGATGTTGCTTTGAGAAGTAACTTGAACTTTGAGTAGCATGCGGAAGCTTGGATTTGACTTTGAATTCTTTTGGATTCTTTTGGTATTGCGGAAGCTTGATTTAACTTTGAATTCTTTTGACTTTGCGGAAGCTTGGTTTTGACTTTGAAATTTCTTGGCATTTCGGAAGCTTGGTTTTGGATATTAAAGCGGTTAAGTGTGTTATGGTAAACATAATCGCATACAGTTTCAGTCTAAGCTCTAATCCATTTGGAAAAATGAACAGCCACAAATCTATAGTTAAACTAAAAGTCCTAACTAACCGTTCATCTACCAAAGCTAATATTGCTTAGTTATCGTCATCTTTTGTCTACTTGCAAAGCTTATTTCTCAAAATGATTTTTCAACACAAGAAAAATTTTAAATTTGCATGAAATAGTAGTAGAAAACTTTGAATTTGCAAACAATTAAACACCGGGTTTTTCCTATTCCATCCCCCCCACAGTTAAATTGTATAACGCCCTCGTTGTACTACACATTAAAAACTAAGGGAAATAGGAAAAAGAAACATAAAAAGATAAGAGTTACGAAACTTCCCGGGTTTATGCAGTTGGAGATGGCAAATGTGGAGTCAATGTGAATGATGATCTTCAAAGCTTCAGTCGACTCCATTTGATGTCGATCCATTGATGCGTCTCCACCTTCTTTTCTTTTTGGTATTTTCTAATTTTTATTTTTATTTTTTGGATTTTTGGATTTTTCTGATTTTTTTGGTTTTTTCGGTGATCTCGATGTTCTAACAGAGATTTGAGTAGCTCTTCATAAGTGTTGGGTGATTGAGAGGGGTTAGAACTGTGTTTACAAGGTTTAAATGGAAGTTCGAACTGCTGCTGGACCTCCCAGCGGCGCTGGCAAAGGGCTGAGCGGCGCTGGGAATGAATCTGCTGCAATTGGACTAGCCAACGGCGCTGGTAAATGGCCCAACGGCGCTGGTGGGTCCTAAATGACTAAATCTGCTCAAAATTAAAGTTATAGCTCTCTCTCTCCCGGTTCCATGGCCTGGTCACTCGTCGAAAACGGTGTAAGTCCCTCGGGTCTTGTACTTCTATCGAACCGAGATCAACTTAAGGATATGTCGAGGTGCGGAAATTCCTCGAGATAACCCACGGTTTTATATCTACCTTTTATGATATATATAACTATATATATATATATATATCTTTTTGCGTGAATATAAACACTCGGGGGAACGGCTCTCCGGACTCACCTTACCAAACACGTGGTAATCTAAGTCTACGAGCCGTTCGGGGGCGGGTGTGTGTTTGCAGTTCGTGCGTGAGACGAGTATCCCACAAGATCCCACAAGATCAACCGCGTGTTCTTAGTTTTCTCTCTCTAGGTTTTGCCGTGCTTTACTTTGCTTCCTTGCTCCTCGTTTTTTCGTTCTTTTCCTTGGTTTATTCCACTCGTGACTTATTTAATTCCCTTCGTGCCTTTCTATTACTTTTATGATTCTCCTCGTCTTTTCTTTCTACCTTTTTCCTACGCACTTCTAGTCCGCTTTCTTTGGTATTTTTGTTTCCCTCTGATCCCTTCTTTCTCTGACCCTTCTTTTCCCTACTCTGGCTCCCCCTTCCTTTCTTGCTTCATCTCCACTGTCGATATCTGTTTTCTGGTGAAATTTGGCCCACCCCCCTCCTCTTCAACACCTTGGTCCTCCTCTCATTGCGCCCCTCCCTAGTTCGTCATTCGACTTTTCTTTACTTCACCTCTTGCTTATTATTTATAGCAGATTAACGCTTTCCAGTCTTCGCCCTTCACTGCCCCCCATTCTCCTTTTTATTTGGTGTTTGTTTGTGTTTGTGTGAAGAGAAAATGAAATCCGGATAAAAATGATCCGTTAACACAACCAAAAATCGAAAGGATTAATGGTGTGGCCTAAAAATACGATTACTATTTTTAGGACTTCCCATTATCATCGAGAAATGCAAAAAGCTTATCTCTAAATGGTTCGGTCTATGGCTTTTCAACCGATAGATTGCTTTAAAGAATGTAATCCATGGTCAGTGTCACAAAGGCGTTCAATAACCATGTCTTACTATCCTCAAAGACTTTTGGGAAATAAATCCGAGGTCACATAGACTTCTCGTTTACTCAACAAATTCATAAAATGAAAATGTGAGACCTACGTTCAACGTTGGAAAAGATGTTAGCATTGGTAGGATTCCATTCGATCATCGTGGAATATCAATAATATGATATCACTACGAATGTTCCGGCAATATCACAAAGATATGCAATGTCACAAAGACATATAAAGACTCATTGTGTCCTAGTCAAATGAAAGAATATTTCAAGTACGCTCTAGACTCAATAAGTGATCAAATGAAGTCGGGGACCGGAGCAGAGTGTCTCCTTTTTTCAATATCAACATCTTCCAAATGAAGAGTCGATAGAAATGTGAAAATCTCCGTGAGAATAAAAACAAGCATTTGTTAAGAAATACTTGAGGGGTTAGGTAAAGATGTGCATTGCTTCACTGGGTCCATGAAGTCTTCTTCAATATCGAGAAATCAACAAATGAAATCCGATAGAAACGTGTTTACCCGGATTTTTGAGAATTTAGGGAGGGCTTTTGTTTCTTTTAGCCCTTTCTCACATCATTTCACCGTAACCTCTCACTTTTCGACTACTCCCTCATGTCCTATTTGCACAAACATCATCACTCATATACCCTCACAATCTAATTTAGAATATAACTCCGGGGTTAGATCTCATCGGCGATGACAAGATCATGGAGTATTTATGAGTGGCCTAAACTCTCATGTGCAAATCTAACACCGAACTTCTGTGAATATGATCGAAAATGGTTGAAAATCATTCCAAAGTGTTTTAAATGGAAAATGAGTTTAAACACTTGGAAGTTTTGGTTTTATAAACAAACTCCCCCTAAATATATGCATGATATAAACAAAGTTTTTGCATATAAAGGGTGAGTAAAGTGTTTGAAAGTTGCTCACAAACATTAAAAATGAGACTACAAAGGTAGTACACAAAGGCGTTCGATACCTTGTATCTCATCCTAATAATTTGTGAGAAACAAAAATGGAAAAATCTTTTTGTATTTTTCAAAAATAAGAAAATAAAAATCTTTTTGGATTTTCTAAAAATAAGAAAATGAAAATCTTTTTGGATTTTTCTAAAAATGAAATTACGAAAACGGTTTTAGAACGGGTTATACACTGAAGTGTGCATAAGCCACTTTTCATCAAATCATTTGGAAATCACTTTTGGAACCCATTTGAGATTGGGTCCAATTGTTTTTGAATTCTTGAAAGTCCAAATGTAAGTCTCATCGATTTGATGAATCGAAGTTGCATTCCACGAGAAACTAAAACCCGGTGGTTTAGTTGAAAAGAGTTTTCGTGGAAGCAAGGGTGAAAAATCATTTGATTTCTTTGAAAACTTGATCTTGGGAGATTGATTTGAAAAATGATTTTTCAAAGCAAATCATTCACTTTTTGCACAACTGCTTTCACAGGTTTTGGTGCATGATCAAAAAGTTCCGAAAATGAATATTTGAATGATTTTGACTCAACTGACTTATCTTTTGAAATCGGTTTCCATTTAGATTTAGTCAATTGAGATTTTTCTTGTGAAATATGTTCAGAATTATCCTCGAAGGATAGAAAAGACACAAAAGTAGTTGTTCCATCAAAAATAGGTTTCTTAAAGTACTTCTTACCCTTTTGCAAGGAGTAATTAGTAAACTGAGACACCTTTCTTTCAAAAGGTTTTGAAGATTTACCCGTGTAAACCCTCTTTGGAACATCAACTTTTGGTTTGGATGAATTAGATTTTGGAAAACATTTTGACACCTCGGTCTTTGGAATCGTAGAATTACTCGATTGTTTCATGGGTTTTTCAAGATTTGTGTCCAACGATTTTGATTTAAAAGATGCAATTCGGTTCTCCATCTTTTCAAGTTGTTTTGTAACCGAAGCATTTAAATCAGAGAAAGAAATTGTTGACACATCAGATTTTAATTTCGAAACAAGAGTATCTTTCTCAAAAAGTTTGGATTCCAAAGATGAAATGTAATCTTGTTGATCTTTGATTATTTTCGAAAATCTTTGTTCTTTGCTCACAAAAATTGTGGACTTATTTCGCAACTCATGGTTAAGCTCAGAAATCTTTTGTTGCAAAACAAGTTCTTTGATTGATTGTCCAAAACAATTTTATTGAGCTCTTTGGAAGAATTGTCCAACTCATTTGTTAATTTGAAAATCTTTGATTGCAAATGATCATTTTCTTTTTGAAAACTTTCCATGTTGGACAAAATGAGATCATTTGCAGATTTGAGCTCTTTATTTTCGGATTTGAGTTGGTCAATTTCAAGTCGAAGACTTACCATAGTAGACAAATTGAGAGTATTACCAGACTTGAGCTCTTTGTTCTCAGATTTGATTCGGTCAACTTCAGATTGAAGACTTTCCATGACAGATAAACTGGAATTATCAGCAGTTTTGAGCTCTTTGTTCTCAGATGTGAGTTTCTTAATTTCAAGTTGAAACCTCTGGTGTTCTCTCACAAATGTTTCAAAAATATTCACATCGACTTTGTTTTCTTCAAAAACAACCACTGCACATTTACTATTCTTGGTACACCAACAAATGTAATTGTCATGACGACGTATTTCTTCCCAACTTGGTTCTTCACCCATCAAAAAATCTTTCACTCTCGCAACAAACTCGTCCGTTATTTTAATAGCCATTTTGAATCAAAACTTGTTGTAATCTGTTAAGTAGAAATTTAAGCTCGATTTGAAGGTTTAATGGAGGATTTTGGTTAGTGTGTGAAAAGTGTGTTTGTGTGTGAAATGGAGGTTGAAGATGAGTTTAGAGAGAGAAAGTATAAGATTAGAGAGAAGTAACTATGGAATTATGTTAAAGCTTACAATTTTGGGTATGGAGAGGAGTATTTATACACTTGACTAACTTTCACTAATACTCCTTCCATTATTAAAATAATTACATTTTAACACCATTTTAGATTTCTAACATTCTTCCCTTGGTGTTGAAATGTAATTCATGCACGATATCATCTATAAATACGAATTTGTTGATGAAGGTCTTCGAAGCTTTCTCATTGTCTTTAAGATCTTCCATCAAACTTGGCTTTACGTCTTTAATCTTCACACTTACCTTAAAGATGTATCTTTAAACGTGTGTAATGAAGTAATGCAGGATAGGCACATTTAGGGTGATTCATCCTAATTGATATGAAGTTGTTATGCAGTTTTGTGTGTTGTGCGTTGTGCCTAATGAGCTTGTCTAATAATGGAAGAAATGTTTTAATTGGACAAATGCTTTTAAATTAAGTGTGATCTTACTTAGCTATTCTTATAGCTAACACTTGTTTCTTTAATGTGGTTGTTCCCTCAGGTTTAGCTTGATGGACTAGTGACGCAGGACTATGAGCTTGGGTAGATGCAATGAAGGAGCCTTAGCTACCCATAGTTGCTTATTATGGAGACTTTTGAATACATTTCATGTTGATGTCGAATTTATGTAATAATGTGTGAACGGTTGTTTAATGTTGGGCAACCGTTGGGTTTCATTTGAACTAATGTTTGATATGGCATGTAACACCAATAAAACGTAGAAACCGAAATGTTTTTATCGGTTTGACTTTTAAAGTCTTTTCTTCCGCAATTTAACACCGTTAGGTGAAAGTTTTTGAAAACCCATATTTTTAAATGTCGGGTGTTACAAGTTGGTATCAGAGAATTGGTTTAAGTGAACCCAAAATTCGACTTATGCCGTAGGATTTTGGACTTAGACCGATGAGAAGTAGGTTAGGCTTAAGTAGGATGCCTAGCTAATGAAGTGGAATGCTCTAGGACGGGTTGGGGAGTGAGTGAGAGTGTGATTTAAGGCTTGTTATTGTGTGTGATAATGTAGTTATATGTAGTAGAGCCTTAACATATGTAGTCACTCTTTAATTCTTGCTAACCGTCGTCGTTGCTTTGTAGAATTAATGGCAAACACTAGAGCTAGTAACCAGAGAGCAGGAGGAAATGGTGATGGTGTTCCTCCTAATGGAAACGGTGCTGGAAATGAAGTAGAGCAAAGGCCACCCCGTGCACAAAATCGTCGTCTTGGTGATCCACCAACTGTCTCTGAAGTAGAAGGGCAAACCCGGTTATAGAGCAGGTTCCTAATCAAGCCCAACTACATGAAGAATTGAGAGCTATTCGAGCTCTCTTAATGAGAAATGAAGAAGAGTTAGCTCAAATGAGGGCTGAGAGAAAATGCAGAAAGAATGGGGAGTGAACAAAAAGGTGAGCGTTCGGAAGGGAATTACTCTAATCCCTCCCAAAGTGCTGAACCATCCATGGCAGCCGTGGGTGCTAATGGAGTCAATAATGGAGGACAGGGAGTTGTTAATGCACCCCGTGTTAATAACTTCAAATACGAAAGTTTTCAGAAATGTGGTGCCAAGGAATTTGATGGTACCCAAAATGCCGTGGGAGCTATGGAGTGGATTGATGACATTGAGGTAGTTTTTGCATCTTGCTATTGTCCGGATGATATGAAGGTTTTGTGTGCTAGTAGGATGTTGAAGAAGAATGCCCGTAATTGGTGGAGGGCTACTACAGTGTCTATGGCTCCTGAGGTACTTGCAGTTATGCCTTGGGGAACATTTAAGGAGAAGTTTCTAGAGGAGTATGTGGGAACGCGTGAGTTAAGGTTAATTGAAAAGGAGTTTAGATAGTTGGTTGCTAAACCCGGTGCAATTTCTGATTATGCACACTCGTTTATGGAGAAGTTGAAGTTTGTTGGACACTTGGTTCGAAGGCAGGAGGACCAAATTGAGGCTTATTGTGATGGTCTCCCCGTTAGTTACGTGGATTATGTAGACAACATGTGACTTTATCGGCGGCTATTAAGGAGTCAAAGAGGTTGGATGATGACTTCAAAAGTGAGAAAGTTGTGGTGAAAGTTGATGACAAGAAAGCAGGGTTCAAAAGAGGGTCAAATTGGTCATCTAACAATAATAATAATAAGAAGTTTCGTGGGAATTCTAGCTCGAGTGGTGACAAAGATAAAAAGAAGAATGGGTCTTGGTGTGCTTTTTGCAAGAATGTTCATGAAGGTAAATGTTCCGATAAGACAAGAAGGTGTCATAAGTGTGGGAAGTCGGGACATCTTGCAACAGAATGTAGGGACAAGATTCGTTGCTACAAGTGTCAAGAAACGGGTCATCTTATTGCCGATTGCCCACAAATGAAGAATGACGGAAAGAAAGCAGCCACTTCAGCAACAAAAGTGAGAGCCTTGCAGATGACTGTTGATGATGCTAAGAACAATGACGAGGTGGTAAGTGGTACTTTCCTTGTTAATTCGAAACCTGCTTCTGTTTTATTTGATTCGGGTGCAAATAGGTCGTTTGTGTCTACTTTATTTGCTCCTAAGCTAGGAAGAGTCACTACCCCTTTAGATTGCTCGATAGAGGTGAAAATTGCTAATGGTACGGTTAGTGATATACGTGTGGGTTATGATGATTGTGACATTGAGATTAAAGGTCGTTTGTTTCCGGTCCAGTTATTGCCTACTACTTTAGCCGGTTTTGATGTAGTGATTGGTATGGATTGGTTGTCTAGAAATGAAGCTAATATTTTGTGTTCCAAAAAGATTATTCGGTTTCCTACATCCGATGGTAATGTGGTAACGGTTTATGGAGATAAGAAGAGAGGGGGAATAAAGATCATTAGTATGATGAAGGCTATTAAATGTATAAGGAAGAATAAGAGTCATTTCTTGGCCTATGTTATTGATGTGAGAAAGGAGAAGCCTTCTATTGCTAGTGTTGATGTAGTATCTGATTTTCCCGATGTGTTTCCCGAAGATCTTCCCGGTATCCCTCCTGACCGTAAACGAAAAAAAAAATAGATAAAAGGTGATAACACCCCCTCTTTCCCCGATGTGTTTCCCCCCCCGGTATTCCTCCCTGACCGTGAAGTTACTTTTCAGATAGATCTTATTCCCGGTGCTACACCTGTTGCTAAAGCACCTTACCGATTAGCTCCTACAGAAATGAAAGAGTTAATGTCCCAACTTCAGGAGTTACTTGACAAAGGGTTTCATACAACCTAGTTCCTCGCCTTGGGGAGCTCCGGTTTTATTTGTAAAGAAGAAAGATGGTTCAATGCGCATGTGCATAGACTACCGTGAGTTGAATAAGCGAATGGTTAAGAATAAATATCCTCTCCCGCGAATTGATGATCTCTTTGATCAACTACATGGTGCTTCATATTTTTCAAAGATAGATTTGCGGTCCGGTTATCATCAATTGAAGGTTAAGAAGGAGGATGTAGCCAAGACAGCTTTCCGGACTAGATATGGTCATTATGAGTTCTTGGTCATGCCGTTTGGGTTGACTAATGCTCCAGCCGCGTTTATGGATTTAATGAATCGGGTATGCCGTCCCTTTCTAGATCATTTTGTTATTGTGTTTATTGACGATATTTTGATCTATTCTAAAAAACCGCGTCGATAACGAATGAAAATTGGCCTAAAATTTTTTTAACGCTATCAAATTTTAAATCTTCATGAATTATCCCTTTTTAAGACCTTGGGCAAAAATTATTTTTCCCGCCAAAAGACTTTTTTTTTTTTTTTATATGGATTTTAAACGATCTTGGTGAAAATCGTTTTAGGTGACAGTATTCAAAGGAACTGGGACGATCTTGACAAGATCGTCCTATGTTCACAAGGCTGGAACGATCTTGGTGAGGATCGTCCTAAGTTCAGTAGGATGGGACGATCTTGGAGAGGATCGTCCTAAGTTCAGTAGGCTGGGACGATCTTGGAGAGGATCGTCCTAAGTTCAGTAGGCTGGGACGATCTTGGTCAGGATCGTCCTAATGTCACAATGCTGAGACGATCTGGTCAGGATCGTCTTATCCTTCAATGTGCTGGGACGATCTTGGTAAGATCGTCCTAGGTTCTGGCTTAGAATCTTCAAGTATCAAACACTTTCCAAGTGTTTGAATTGACCAAACCAATCCGTAAGGATTAATTAGCCACAACAAACACTTCACAACACAACCACTTGTCAAGACGATCTTGAGGAGATCGTCCTACAAGCCACTAAGCACAAGTATGAAAAAAATGAATATTCAAAGCTGAGACGATCTTGTGAAGATCGTCCTAGCCAAAGTCGTCCTGTGGTCATCTTCTTCATCAACAACACAGTTTTAACCAAAAACTCCATTAACGACTTCAAAAAGCTTCAATATCTTTTGAATTACTAGGAGTTAGAACTTGAAATCACTTGTAAACTGTTTGTTTTCACCTCCGCAACAAATCTATGAAAATTCAACACAAAACACAACAGATTCAAAACCCAAAAATCGCGCCAAAATCAAAAAATTCAAACTAGAGATTTAGATCGAATTGGAACTTGAAACTTGACAGGATTATGTTTTCAACTACTAGGAATCTATTGGTGAACAAATATCTGTGATTTTATGTGATTTGAGAGGTGAAAAATTGAAGAACAGTGAAAACGGTTTTGAATAAAAATTTGAAAATTGGATGAGAATTGCAACAAATCGAGCTATGGATCGTTCAGATTAACTGATTTTTCTCTGATACCAATTGTTAAGTAGAAATTTAAGCTCGATTTGAAGGTTTAATGGAGGATTTTGGTTAGTGTGTGAAAAGTGTGTTTGTGTGTGAAATGGAGGTTGAAGATGAGTTTAGAGAGAGAAAGTATAAGATTAGAGAGAAGTAACTATGGAATTATGTTAAAGCTTACAATTTTGGGTATGGAGAGGAGTATTTATACACTTGACTAACTTTCACTAATACTCCTTCCATTGTTAAAATAATTACATTTTAACACCATTTTGAATTAAAACTTGTTGACAATCTAATAAACGAACAATTCAAGACAAGACCCTAAAAATTAACCCAAAAATGTAAGCCCAACAAACAAATTCTAGTCCAAATCAAAATACTAGCCCAAAACAAAATTAAAACATGTAACCCAAACCAAGATATTAGTCCAAGAATTAATACCCTTAAGCCCAACTACAAATTTATTCAGCCCAAAAAAAATATGAATTCAGCCCAAATGATAAGAGCTTTGGTCCAAAGATAAACTTTTTAGACCAAACTAAACACACTCTTAAGCCCAACTAACTGATAAAGCCCAAATTCAATTTTAAGTCCAAAAAAATAACTAGCCCAATTAAAATGACCAAAACCTTTAGTCCAAAATATACAATATCACGTGTACTGTGATACTCATTTTATGACTCACACCCAATTAATAAGACTTATACGAGACCCAATTTATAGTTCGGTAATATCATAGATATTTGCTTTCTATATTTAAACCAAACAAATCACACGAACATCACCACCACTATCACAATCTTTAAAAATTCAATCACAACCGTCAATACCAATGACTCATACACCAATCACAATGGGACCAACAATTCACTTTCAATATGAGATGGGACAACACTTTGAATCAAAGGCACGTATGATAGTCAAGAAGGAATCAACCACGTGATCACTGACAACTAAACCGAAGTCCACACTAGCACACGGTAACCCACTCTTTCACGCCTTATGACACACCATGTATACTCTCTTTTTGAGACAACTTTATTCACTACAATAACACACATGAAATGCTCTGACAATTAAATCAAGAAATGAAAAACATAAACCACCACCACACGTTATCTTTTAGACAAACAAAAGCAGAATACGCGTGGTTTGCCTCTTACACTATCAAAAGTTCGCTTACACAATTCCCGTTCACTTTTGAAAAAAAAAAAACGGGTAATGAAAAAGCTCACGAATAAAAATGAGACACGCAATACAGTTTTGTACACTGCAACACGTTTTTGTGAAGTAAGGACAGAACACGCGTGAACTTTATTTCAAGTTGACAACACTCTTTACAAAACACTCTTTCTTTCTTGAGATTCCCTTTCACACAACTTTCAATTTACAAGAAATGACTCCCTCTCTCTTTTTCTCACAAGAACAAAATTTCTTGAACTCTCTCTCTTTCTATTATCACAAACTCCTTTCTCTTTTTCTGACTTCAATTCAAAGAAAGACTTTGTACCTTACAATCAAACACAAACACAACTTGAATCTTAGACACTATGGTTAAACCCAAAAACGTTGAACAATTTAGAGAAACACCTCCGTGAACCAAAATGCACGATGAGCAAGTACGCGATTCAAGACAGCACAAACACACAACCAAGATTCAAGTCGAAAGTGCTATTTGCCGAGATAATAGCTCGGTAAATGGGGTTTTCACAAACAACTTTCTTCAAATTTCACACAATGGATGGGTAAGAGATAAAAATGATTTGGAAAAGACTTGAACAATGTTTTTGAAATTTTGGTCTATTTGCCGAGATATAAGCTCGGCAAATGAGGTGTTCGGGTCGAGAATCGGTTAAGTGTAGGACAAATGGTCAATTTGTAGAGAATAGAGCTCTGCAAATGGGGTTTTGGAGAAATTTTGTCTAAGTATGACTCGAGTTGTAAAGAGTGCCGAGATATTATCTCTACAAATGAGGTTTTGATGAAAATTTGGTTAAGGAATGCTCGAATTGGGGATTTGTAGAGCAATTAGCTCGGCTTTTGAGTGATTTGACTGAAAAATACTAAGTGTTGCACGAGTTGTATTGAGTGCCGAGCTGGGAGCTCGGCAAATGGGTGTTTTGGTTGATCGGTTAGCTCTGCAAACACGGGTTCGGGTGATCAGGTAAGTCGGCAAATGCGAGTTTTATGATTGGTTAGCTCGGCAAATTCGAGTATAAGCTCCTGGTTGAGAAGAAACTTCGGCAAACACGATGAACCAAGATTCTGGCCGTGAATATATCTCGGCAAATGGCTAAGTCGGCTGGAAAATTAACCACCTCGCCGGAATCACTCAAAACACGATTAAACCTTCAGTTCTTTGAATTAAACCTCGACACCACCACCAAAATACTCACAATCTAACCGCAAACAAATCCTAACTGAAAAATTAAGCCGATTAAAGCTCGCCGGAAAATTCACCACCTCGCCGGAAATAGTAATCGACACCAAAAGTCAACCGATCGAAAAATTGAAAAGATGAGAATGTTCAGAATTTACTCGCGAACAAAACCTCGTAAATTTCAGCTTGATTTGATCAACAACGAAGACGAATTTGAGGAGAGAAGTTATGAACTTTTTGTTGTTTATTTTTCTCTTTTCTTTTTTTTTCTTTTTTTTTTTTTAATGAAAATGTAAGGTGTTTCGATATTAACAATGTTGAACTGACAAAATACTGTTTATTGAAAAAAAAAATCGTGAGTATCAATTAACAACAAAGCAACTTTGACTTTTTCTTTTTCAAACAGTGTATTTGCCGAGCTTAAACGTGAAACACACAAAATCAATCAGATTGACAAAATTGATCATATTTCAATCAAATTAAGCATTTATCCACTCCTAATCTGTGATTATAACATAGAAACAGCATCAACATCAACACGAACAGAATTTCCAGAAAATTAAGCTCAAAATCTCTAAAATTTGAACAAAATCGGTTATGAATTTGTTTGTGGATCGTTCGGATACACCGATTATGCTCTGATACCAATTGTTATAAATGAAAATGAGCTTAATTGTGATAACAATGGTGGAATTATGGATAGTGTGTGAAAAGTGTGTTTGTGTGTGAAAGGGAGGTTGAAGATGATAGGGAGGAGAGAGAAAGTATAAGTTTAGAGAGAAGTAACTATGGAATTATGATTAAGGCTTCTACAAAATGATTAAGGAAGGGGTATTTATACCTATCATCTAATTAACACTAATACCCCTTATATAACTAGAAATATTACAATTTAACACCATTTTATATTTCTAACAATCAGTTGAGTATAACATTTCGCCACAAGACGAGCTTTATAGGTGTGTACATTTCCATCCATGTCGGTCTTCTTCTTGAAGATCATGGATTTCATTTCCATATTCGCAGCTTCAAGCCATTTGTCAGACTCCGGATCCGATAATGCAGCTTTGAAATTCGGAGGTTCATACAAATCTCCTAATATGTGTTCTTCGGATTCAACCATAAGATTTAATCTTTCACGAACACGTATTGTCCTTGAGGACATACAAATTGGAATCGCTTCATCTTCAACTTGTAGTTCATCTTGAGATTCATCTCTTTGAACATTTTCCCCCCCCAAGTTGAAGATTTCTAGTATTTTCAGAAGTTGACACATCTTCTTGAGCCTCATCAAGTTCAACAATCCTCCCACTGTCTTCTTGAGATATGAGTTTCCTTTCAAGGAACTCAGCAAATCAAAAATACTTTGACAGTGTTTCCAGTAGGAAAGTAGAAGTAGTAACCTATCGTTTCCTTTGGGTATCCTACAAAGATGCACTTAACACCATAATTCATGCGGTGTCTTGTCAACCTTCTTGGTTGGAACCATTTTGAGAATGCATTCAACAATCTCTAGAGCATAATCCCAAAATGAAATGGGAAAGTCTTAAGGTTCATCGTTTATCTCTCCATGTTCAACAAGGTTTGATTTCTTCTTTCACATATACCCTTATATAGGAGTAAGCTCTTGGATAAATCCACAAGCCTTTTAGATGATCCTTAAACTTTTTTGCTTAAGTATTTTCCACCTCTATCCGAACGAAAGATCTTGATGGTTCTACTGAGTTGATTCTCTACTTCACTTTTAAATTCCTTGAATACTTCAAACACTTCATTTTTATGTTTAAGCAAATAAACATAACCATAATGACTGAAATCATTCATAAAAATTATGAAGTAGCTAGTACCTTTCCTTGACACATGCCTAAATGGGCTACATACATCCAAAAGTATTAGTCCAAGTAGTTTCTTAGCCCTCTCCGGTTTTATGTGGAAAAGGTATTCTTGTCATCTTGGCATGCATTTGTCAAATGATTCATCATTTGATTTAACGATCTCTTGTCAAATGATTCATCATTTGGTTTTAAGATCCCTTCAATTTGAAGTATGCATTTCTTGCTAATGATAACGCATTTATCAAATGATTCATCATTTGATTGTAAGATTTCTTCACTTTGAAAACTTTTAACGTGTTTCTTGCTAACGATAATTCTAAAAACACGCATTTTATCGAACGATACATCATTTGATTGCAAGATCTCTTCATATTGAAGATTTCCAATGTGTTTCTTGCTTATAATAATGTCAAAGACACGCATTTATCAAATGATTCATCATTTTATTGTAAGACACTGTCCCTTTGAAGTCTTTAAATGCCTTTCTTGACAAAATTAAACAAGATGACAATGTCAAAGATAGTTAGAGTCCAAGTTAAATGATGCGTAAATCACGCGACCAACGACAGCGGAAGACTATTTTTGGTATTTTCTGGATTTTATATGAAACAAACAACAAAACAAGACAATAAAATTAAAAGGATAGATAAAGAATCCACCACCAAGACTCGTAAAGGCTAAGCCACCGGAATCAAGGATAAAGGAAACACTCCGCCCCACCACTACAACCGATAAAGGCCTAGCCACCACGATTATAGATAAAGGAAACCGAAGATTTAAAAAGACCTCACCACAATATTTGATAAAGGACGAACCACCATAAATATTGATAAAGGGGTCACTCCTAACCACCAAAATCAAAGATCTATAAAGGTAAAAGAAGATTTGTAAGAAATAGAGGCTGCTCTATTAATTTTCATTCAACATCAAAAACTGTCTTTATAATGAGAAATACAACCCCTATTTATAACCAAAACTATCTCCTAGGAATTAACGAAAAGTAATAATAAAATAATAAAAGCTGCCTTGGACAAAAGACAACCACTAATTTATTAACCAATAAGAAAGGGACAAGCAATCTTCTAGAAGGATTCCTCCTGCAAGTGGGTCCACAAACCGTTATGAATAACGTTGTCACGCGCTCCTTCCTTATCTTCTTTCGACAGCTGTCATTCCTTCTTTATTGGGTCCCCACACGTGATCAGACTTTATTGGTAGAACTGGAAACTAAAATCTGGACCTCAACTGGAGACTTCATCTGGAGCGTTCACCAGTAGGCTCGACTGGAACATCCATCTGGAGACTGGAACTGGTCACTGGAGTACTTGATTCTGGAGCATCCATCTGGCGACTTGTCACTGGAGTGCGTCAGTGAAGACTTCACTGGTGGATCGCTACTGGTGTCATCTGGGGCAACTTGCCACTGGAGAAGTGTTACCACTGGCGATTGGACTTTTCAGTAAAGTCTTGTCTGAAATGGGCCACAACTGGTAAAATCAACATTGCTTGTTCTGGCGACATAATCTGGCCAGTTTTCTTCAGTTCAGTTAACTCCTTCAGTTCAGTTGGTTTCTCCAGTTCACTGGTCTCCTCCAGTTCAGTGATCCTGGACATTTCTGCATCAATCTCCTCTTCTGAAAAAGAACTTGTCCTCAAGTTCTCGAGGTACTCATCCTCCAGATAAGGCATCAGATCACCCACATTAAAAGTACTTGAAACTGCCATATCTCCAGGTAATTCAACCTTGTAAGCATTATCGCCATATCTCTCCAGAATTTTGAATGGACCTTCAGCTCTGGGCATCAGTTTACTCTTTCTCTTCGCTGGGAACCTTTCTTTTCTCAGATGCACCCACACAAGATCACCTGGTGAAAAACTGGGCTGCTTTCTATTCTTGTTTTCTCTGGCCTTGTAACTGGCATTGGCTTTCTCTATTATGGCCTTCACTTTTTCATGAATTTTCTTGACTTCTTTCGCTCTGGCCTCAGCTTCAATACTTGCCTTTGGTTCAATCGAAAATGGGATTAAATCAATGGGGGTCAGTGGATTGACACCATAACAAATTTCAAACGGTGATTTACTGGTAGAATAGTTAGGAGCTCTGTTGAAAGCAAACTCAGCATGAGCAAGCTTCAGATCCCAATCTTTCAGTGTCTTCTTCACCAGTGTTCTCAATAACATGCCAATTGTTCTGTTCGTGAATTCAGTCTGTCCATCAGTCTGAGGATGGTGAGACGTACTGAACAACAATATGGTACCCATTAACCTCCATAGAGTCTTCCAGAAATAACTCAGAAATTTTACATCTCGATCTGACACAATTGTCTTCGGAATCCCATGCAAGCGAACAATTTCTTTAAAAAATAAACTTGCCACTGCTGAAGCATCATTTGTAGTATTGCAAGGAATAAAATGAGCCATTTTCGAAAATCGATCAATAACAACCATTATTGAATCTTTTCCCCTCTGGGTTCTGGGCAGTGCAACAATAAAATCCATACTGAGATCTTCCCATGGTTGGTTCGGAACTGGAAGAGGAGTATACAACCCTTTGTGAAAAGTTATTTTCGCCTGGTGACAAGTTGGACAGCGACTGATGATGGTCTGGACATCCTTCAGTAAACTTGGCCAGTAGAAGTGTTCAGTGAGAATCTCTCCAGTTTTGTTAATGCCAAAATGGCCAGCTAAACCTCCTCCATGTGCTTCCCTAATCAGTAAATCTCTAATTGAACCCTTTGGAATACACAACTTACCACTTTTAAATAAGAACCCATCCTGAACAACATATGGGCCTTTCTGGTGAGCTTCAGTAAGACGATCAGCAAAGTCTGGATCAGAAACATACAACTCTTTAATAAAAGAAAATCCAAGAACTCTTGCTTCCAGAATTGATAATAACGAGTATCGTCTGGAGAGTGCATCAGCAACAACATTAGCTACTCCAGCTTTATGTTTAGAAACAAATGAATAAGACTGTAAAAATTCCACCCATTTTGCATGTCTGGTATTAAGCTTATGTTGACCATTAATAAACTTCAGTGCTTCATGGTCAGAAAATAAAACAAACTGTCTTGGCTTCAGATAATGAGACCAATGAGTAATGGCACGAATAATTGCATAGAACTATTTATCATAAGTGCTATACTTCAGTTTTGAGCCATTAAGTTTTTCACTGAAAAATGCAACTGGACGCCCTGCTTGTACCAGAATTGCACCAATACCTACACCACGGGCGTCATACTCTAAGTCAAACAACTGATCAAAATCTGGCAAAGATAGAGCTGGAGCTGAACTGAGCTTTTCCTTCAGTGACTCGAATGTTAACTGGGCTGAACTTGGCCAGTCAAACACACCTTTCTTCAGACAATCAGTAATTGGGGCTACAACTGTAGAGAGATTCTTGATAAACCTTCTATAAAATGATGCCAGTCCATGAAAACTTCTAACTTCAGTAATTGTGGTAGGAACTGGCCATGATCTAATAGCTTCGACCTTTGAGGGATCCATAGAAATTCCATTTTTAGAAACAACATACCCCAGAAATATCACACTTTCCACCAAAAAATCACATTTCTCCAGTTTGCCATACAACTGGTACCTTCTCAAAAGTTCAAATACCTTCTTCAGATGCCTAACATGTTCAGCTTCAGATTTTGAATACACCAGAATATCGTCAAAGCACACGACAACAAACTGACCAATGAGTGGTCTGAGAACTTCATTCATCAGTCTCATGAAAGTACTGGGAGCATTAGATAAGCCGAAAGGCATTACCAACCATTCATAAAGGCCTCCCTTAATTTTGAAAGCAGTCTTCCACTCATCTCCATCCTTCATTCTTATCTGGTGATAACCACTTCTGAGATCAATCTTGGAAAATACTCTGGAGCCATGTACTCATCAAGCATATCATCCAATCTGGGAATAGGATATCTATACTTAATAGTTATATTATTAATGGCTCTGCTATCAACACACATTCTCATCGAACCATCTTTCTTTGGGACCAAGAGAGCGGGTACTGAACAAGGACTCATACTGGCTCTCACATAACCCTTAGCAACCAGCTCGTCTACCTGCCTTTGCAACTCCTTTGCTTCAGTAGGCGAACATCTATAAGCAGCTTTGTTTGGAAGTACTGGCCCTGGAACCAGGTCAATCTGGTGTTCAATGCCTCTTACTGGTGGCAAACCTTCAGGAAGGTCTTCTGGGAAAACATCAGTGAATTCCTTCAGTAGAGACTTCAGGAGACTGGGGACTCCAGTGAACTCCTTCTCTTCAGTACGCTCAAGAACCAGTAACATCATAACTGGAGAACCTCCAGTGAGTTCTTCTTCAACTTCAGTTTGTGACATAAATAGAGACTTACTGGGCGGGTATTTCTTATTAATTTTCAATAATTCATTGGGTTTTAGAGAAGTCAGAGTGACTTTCTTCCCACTTACAAATAATGAATAAGAATTTGCACGACCATTATGAAATACAAAATTATCAAATAACCAAGGTCTACCCAGTAAAATATGACAAGCATCCATAGGAACAACATCACAAACAATTTTATCTTCATAAACAGATCCAATGGAAAAAGGAATAGTAACTTGTCGGTTTACCTTCACTTCTGAACCTTCACTGAGCCATTGCAACTTGTAAGGACGAGGGTGCTTAATTGTAGTTAGTTCCAGTTTCTCTACCATGTAAGTTGAAGCAGCATTAGCACAACTCCCTCCATCAATGATCAGATCACACACCTTCCCTTTGACAGTACATCTGGAATGAAAGATGTTTTCTCTCTGGGCAGTATCAGTCGCAACTTCATCAGTGTGCATCACTCTTCTTATCACTATCATTTCTCCAACATCTGTACTTACATATGTCTCTTCAGATTCATCTTCATCGTACACTGGTTCACCTTCTTCAGTGTCAACATCTGGTAGGCATTCGATCTCCTTAGCAGTAAGGGCTCTCTAGTTGGGACACTGCGCCTGGAAGTGACCAAAACCATGACACTTAAAACATTTCTTTCCAACTGGCTCTTGTGATCCTCCAGTTTCCTTGCCTCTGAAGGACTGTTGACCAGTTGCACTGGACCTTTGAACTGGTTGACCAGTTGAGCTGGGCTTCAGAACTGGTTGACTGGAACTGGACGGACTCTTAGTGAAAGGTTTGTACTGGATCTTCTTCTTCAGTTATTTCTCAATCTGGAGAGCTAACTTGCAAGCACCTTCATAAGTCCAGATGGGCTGCAACTCTATCTTCTCAGTAATGGATGCATTCAACCCACCAAGAAATCTGGCGATAGTATGCTCTTCAGTTTCTTTCACACCAGTTCGAGTCTTCAGTTGCTCGAATTCTCTAATATACTCCACAACCTCCTTAACACCTTGTTTCAGATTATTCATCAGTAGATACTGATCTTGCTTGTACGACTGGGAACAAACCTCTTCTGCATAACCTCCTTCAGTTTGGACCAGGTCTTGATTTTACTTTTGCCCTTGTACTCTCTTTCAGATTTCATATTATCATACCAAGATGAAGCATATTTCTTAAGTTTAATAATGGCAACTTTGAAACTTTTTCTATCATCATAACCCTGTATTTCCATTATTCTGTCCATCACCTGGACCCATTCGAAATACTCTTCTGGGTTTGTTGAACCAACAAAATCTGGTGGATCTATCTTAATATCTTTCGTATCATCAACTTATGTCTCCTATGCCTTCTTATGGACTGATTAGACTCCTCAGATTCACTAGATGATCTGGGTGTACTATCAGATCTGTCACTATGACCTTGAGATTCAATATCTCTTTCATTAACAACAGCATGTTCCCTATTAAACCTTAAACCACCATCTTCTAACAGATTAACAACCCTACCAAGTGTTTCTTGTAGATCTTCAATCTGCCTATCTCTTCTAGCATTATGAGCTTCTTCCAACGTCATATTTCTTCTATAAGCCATTAATATTTAACAAAATAAAACCCACAATAATAGATCTAAACAGATGACAACAAACTTCAACAACAACAAGACCCAAAAGATTAAGAAACCTTTTGTGAACCTGTCTCTGATACCAAATTTGATGCGTAAATTACGCGACCAACGACAGCGGAAGACTATTTTTGGTATTTTCTGGATTTTATATGAAACAAACAACAAAACAAGACAATAAAATTAAAAGGATAGATAAAGAATCCACCACAAGACTCGTAAAGGCTAAGCCACCGGAATCAAGGATAAAGGAAACACTCCGCCCCACCACTACAACCGATAAAGGCCTAGCCACCACGATTATAGATAAAGGAAACCGAAGATTTAAAAAGACCTCACCACAATATTTGATAAAGGACGAACCACCACAAATATTGATAAAGGGGTCACTCCTAACCACCAAGATCAAAGATCTATAAAGGTAAAAGAAGATTTGTAAGAAATAGAGGCTACTCTATTAATTTTCATTCAACATCAAAAACTGTCTTTATAATGAGAAATACAACCCCTATTTATAACCAAAACTATCTCCTAGGAATTAACGAAAAGTAATAATAAAATAATAAAAAGCTGCCTTGGACAAAAGACAACCACTAATTTATTAACCAATAAGAAAGGGACAAGCAATCTTCTAGAAGGATTCCTCCTGCAAGTGGGTCCACAAACCGTTATGAATAACGTTGTCACGCGCTCCTTCCTTATCTTCTTTCGACAGCTGTCATTCCTTCTTTATTGGGTCCCCACACGTGATCAGACTTTATTGGTAGAACTGGAAACTAAAATCTGGACCTCAACTGGAGACTTCATCTGGAGCGTTCACCAGTAGGCTCGACTGGAACATCCATCTGGAGACTGGAACTGGTCACTGGAGTACTTGATTCTGGAGCATCCATCTGGCGACTTGTCACTGGAGTGCGTTAGTGAAGACTTCACTGGTGGATCGCTACTGGTGTTATCTGGGGCAACTTGCCACTGGAGAAGTGTTACCACTGGCGACTGGACTTGTTCAGTAAAGTCTTGTCTGAAATGGGCCACAACTGGTAAAATCAACATTGCTTGTTCTGGCGACATAATCTGGCCAGTTTTCTTCAGTTCAGTTAACTCCTTCAGTTCAGTTGGTTTCTCCAGTTCACTGGTCTCCTCCAGTTCAGTGATCCTGGACATTTCTGCATCATTAAACTTGACTCTTTTGCTATTGAATTATTATTTGTACAACAACACATATAATTCAATTGTGAAGATACTTGAAGCACTGTCCGAACCAGCTCGCTTCTTCTTCGCATTCAACCCAGCTAGATACTTTAGCCGTATGCTCCTTTTTGCCAAAAGGGTCTTTAAAGGTATTGAGACTTGACACACTTGTTTCCTCCAACCTAAGTTCTTGCCCTTAGCTTACGGTTGTTTTGCTTTCTGAACCTTTCCCCCCTTGATCAATAGAACTTGGGGTGTAGCAGATTTTCTTTGGAAGCTCTTTCTCATACTCAATTAATATGACATGAAGTTCAGCTTTGGTTTTACTCATGCTATGCATATTGTAATTGCGCACGAACACCTAAAAAAATCCCCCTTTTTTAGGTTCACGCCAATAGTAATAGGCAGATGACAAGCATAGTATAACCTTTCCAATTGCCCAAAATACCTCTTAAACTAGAGTACATGAGGACTAACCGATGTTCCTTGCTCGTGTCGCAAGTCATGAAGTTGATCAACTAGGTCGAACAACTCCACTCCAGCTTGCTTTTCGTACAAAGACTTGAGTTCATTCAGCATATTACATGGGAATGAATTCTCAAATTGCTTTTGAAGCTCAGCATTCATGCTTCCAAGCATCAAGCAACCTCATTGTGTCTATCGTACTGAGCATTGTATACAGCCAACTCTTCAGTTGAAGCATTCGCTCTCGGAACAACGGTGTCTGCTCATCAATGACATCATGTTTCTTTTCAGGTCTTAGAACTACTCTCAGCTGACGAAACTAGTCATTGAAGTTGGTTCCAGAAAGTCTTTCCCTTTCTAGCCTCGACCTGAAAGCCGATTGGTGTATGTTTTGAGAAGGATTTGTTGTTGCCATCTTCAAAACAGACAAAAGTTCAATTATCGGTATTTTCGACAATTAATCCTTAAGAAATGTAATTTACCCTTGTTAAATTCATCTAACAAATTACTTTCACTAATGCTAGGATCCAATTGATATACAATCATTTCATCAGTTGATCTGCTAGAAACGACGGTACTCAAAAGGTAATCAAGGATCGATAATTGCATTCATGCAATTCCTAGAGATATGGGACTTACAACAACACTGTAAAGGGGTATTAAGTGTTTTGTAAACATGTTTTGTCCCATCTTATGCCACGGGTCAAGGATCTCACCTCTTAACTCGTTTTAAGTCGCCCAATTAAGAACATGTAGATAGTCCACCGCTGGTCTCACAACGGAGTGGTAATCTACCTTGAAGAGATACAATTCGCCTACGGTCTCACGTAGGAGCGAAAAGCAATGGCAAGTGTTCTAAGCAAAGTGGGTGGCATTGACTTAACTTTAAATGGGTAATGCATTTGATGTGAATCAAAAGTTTATGTATGAAGACTCATGCATAATCTTCATAACATAATATTTAATAAAATCATTTGTATAGTCTTAACAACACAAGAGAGCTCGGTAGCTCCATTTGAACGCACAAAGAAGCGCAAGGGCAAAGGTTTGCGATGGACGCAATTAAAAACCCGCCCTTTTTGAAGGCTAGCGCACTCCGACTTATACCTCTCTTAGAGTTTGTTCAAATGGGTGAGCCGGTGTATCTCAAGATTGTAAGACTCTGTTAGTGCATGATTCTCAATGACACGAGCATTCTAGATATGTGAAGTATATTTGTTTATATATTCAAGTCTTGTAATTTTCTTGTAATTACCGTTTGTCAATAATATTACCTTGGCATATATTGTTGATCCAATTGGGATCCTTTTATGTTTATATGTTTGTTTATTATTTGTATTTTGCAGGTTTTAGACATAACATGTAAAGAGTCACTAAGTTAATATTGTTTCTGCGTTTAACAGCAGTTGAGTGATTAACTTAATGTACTTCCAAAGGGAAGTTAAGATAATTGTGTTTCTGCGTATTAACAGCAAGATAAACATTATCTTAAATACACACTTCCAATAGGTAATATAGACGACGTTGTTTCTGCGTATTCACAGCAGTAGAAATGTTGTCGAAAGCTAATGTTGATTCTGCGTATATTTACAGCAGTTGAAACATTAGTGAGTTAATGTCGGTTATGCGTCTTGACAGCAGTAAAGACATTAACTCAACATATCCTAAGTGTTATTTGAGGGTTCTTAGGAACGAGCAAAAGTTTTGCTTGTTCAAATAAGAACACTCAAATGGTCATTTGAGAGTTTTAAGAAACATGCAAAAGTATGCTTGTTCATGAGAACTCTCAAATGGTTTGAGAGTTTCTGTGGAAACAAGCAAAAGTATGCTTGACCACAAGAACTCTCAAATAAGTTTGCGTGTTCAGGGAAACGCGCAAACAGGCCAAAACCCTAATGGGCCTGGACTAAAGAAACACGCAAACCCAAAGGGTTTTGCGTGTTCCTGGCTGTGCCTATATATATGGGTGTGTGTTCATGTGTGTTTCAACAAGAGTGTAGAGAGAGAAACGAGCAAATCCTAGAGAGAGAATACTAAGAACACGCATAGTCTTGTCTCGTGGGTAATACTCGTCTTGTGCACGAACCGCAAACACACACCCAGCCCCGAACGGCTCGTAGGCTGTAGATTACCACGTGTTTGGTAAGGTACGTCCGGAGAGCCGTTCCCCCCGAGTGTTTATATTCACGCAAAAAGATATATATATATATATATATATATGTATATATATATATATAAAACATAAAGATATATATATATCATCTAAAGGTTGATATAAAAACCGTGGGTTATCTCGATGAATTTCCGCACCTCGACATATCCTTAAGTCAATCTCGGTTCGATAGAAGTGTAAGTGCACGTTTATGTCAATAGCAGTCTAGATTGTTTGGGCTTATATTGTAAAATGTCTTTGTATTGTGATTGTCATTAATGAACTTGATATTATGCATAGAATACTAGATTAAGTTTAAGTATTGAATGTATAATTAATCTGCTTAAGTGAAATGTGACCTCATAATTGCAGGGTCAATTACGAGGCAATCCTATAGGAATACGACCCCGTATTTGCAGGGTCAAATACGAGGCAGGACACAGATTACGACCTCGTAATAGTGTCGAGCTGGGCTTGGATTTGCGAGGCTAACTCGCTGAAATCCATTCGGGTGTTTCCTATAAATACTAGAACCCTAACAGAGTTTAGGGTTGAACATTTGTCGAATTATCAAGCATATACTGCAGGGTTGGTCGTCAAAGGATTGTTCCGCTAGCCCGAAGAAGATCTGCGAGGCAGCAGGTGATCTAGGGGCTAATTGTTGATCACCAAGTTATAGAGAGGGATTCCGCACCTCTTGATAGCTGGAGCAGGCTATTAACGATCCGTGCCAGGGGACTTACAAATGGTATCAAAGCCTCTTGGTTTAATACCGGAAGGTTATAGCTCGTTGGTGATTGACAACGTTTTGTTTAGGGTCGTCTAGCCGTGATTCCTTCACGGAGTTCTCGATCGAAAACATTTGTATTGAGATCTGGTCGTCTAGCCGTGAGTTTTTCATGGAGTTTACGACTGAAATCTTTATTTTTGAGATCTCATCGTGTGAAAGTATATAAGATTGTGTTTCCCTCCTTACACGCTTTATAATGTTAAAGCCTTGTAACGACGAAAACAAGATCTGATTAGTTTTGCATATTGAGGCAGACCCAGATTCGTGGTTAGGGACGAATTAGGGTTTATGGAGAAGAAAAGTTTCTGCCGTTCGAATAAGATGTTGATCAGGATGTTTTGCGACCTGGTAGGATTACGACCTCGTAATTAGCCATCTAGTTCACGACCTCGCAATTAGTTTTTGAATTGCGACCTCGTAAAGAACAAGTAAGATGCGACATCGTATAGAAATTACGACTTCGCATATACAAGCAGCAGCAGTTCTAGTCCACATCAAGAAGAGGTGTTCTTATGCGTTTCAAGTTGTTTAATCCGAAGATTTTGATCACATTGGTGAAGAAAGTTATCTGAAGAAACATTATGTTGTTGTTGTATCAGAAGACTCTTATGTTGTTGTTGTAAACAAAAAAATAAAAATAATAATAATAATAATTTTTGCCCACGATCTTTAAATGGGATGAATCATGAAGATTTGAAGTTTGGTAGCATTCGAAAAATTTTAGGTCAATTTTCATCCGTTGTCGACGCGGATTTGGCGAAAATTTTTAGGAATTATCAAATTCTTCCTATGATCATGATATCCAAAGTTTACATGGAATTCAAAGTTTCATGAGAACATATTTTGGCGGCAAAAATTTGGAGGGAAATCTGAAGTACCTTCTATACCCTATCTTGGCATAAGAAGACCTCGCCAGATTTACAGAAAGGAGAGGGTAGTCATCTGACTATTACAGCAGTCGAAGGTGTTCTGGGCATTAGGGTTTTGAAATTCAAGAGAATTAAAGGTTTCAGCATTGTTTTCGACCTCGTGGGCTCGTATTACCTCATCCAGCTCAATTTACGACCTGGATAGCTAATTACGACCTCGCCAGCTCAATTGCGACCTCGTTTCTCGTTTGCGACCTCATGAGCTCTTTACGACCTCACCAGTTCAATTACGACTTCGAGTGTAATTTGCGACATCGTATTTCTCTCGACCTCATTTTAATTTGCGACCTCGTTTATTTTGAACAGTTCGTATAATTTACTAGCTCGGAGAAAATGACGTCTCAATTACCCGCAAATTATCAAGCTTTGCTGAATCAATTGATTCTGATGGATCTTGAAACCGGAAAGGCCAATTCACCGCCCAAAATGATAAGCCTAGATAGATATTTCAATTGAAAGGGATTATGGGATGTACTAAAGGAGCATTGTGAAGGCGACAAAGATCGCAAGAAGAGAAGAAAGGACTTGTTGAAGAAACAGTATTACCTAGGGGATAGAGATGTGGAATTTACCTTCCCTCATAGATCGGCCTGCAGGGAGGGTTGTCTCCTACACACTGGGAGTTTTTCAAGTGGTTCGATCGAAATACATACAGGAAGTTCAAAGCTTGGGCAGAACAGAGACAAGGGAAGCTAAGCTCTTCGAGCTTTCTCACAAGTTCAAGGATGAATCTGTTGATAAGACGCTGGTTCGTTGCAGTCACTTGCTAGTTGAGTTAGATATTTTGGGTACAAGACTGATACAGAAGATGTCAATGGATTCTGACAGCAACTTGATGTATGTAACTTCTCCGGAATCATCCATGATAGTGCATAATGGGATTCAGAATAGTAGTTCTCCAAGCTCGGGTTACACAGGGATGCCGATGAGCATAAGTTCTGCTGAGGGACATTTGGGCATGCTCGCTTCATTTGTGTCTGCTCATGAGAAGTTGATTGGAGGAAAACTAACTGATCCTGATTTGGTTAGGGAGGATTACAAACAAGTTGATCCAGGCAATTTGGAAGAAATGGATCTGAACTGGCAATCAGCTATGAGAGTTCAGCTGTTCACAGATAGAACAGGAAGGAAGGTTGTGAATGGCATAGTAGAGGTTGATAAAACCGAGGTGAAGTGGTTTAACGGTGATGGTTTTGGACATTTTGCTAGTGAGTGTCAGAGACCAAGACGGGACAACCATTCAACTACAGGCCGTCAGAACTTCAATCAGAGTGGTTCTATAGTGAGCCAGAATTCAAGACATCAATATGCTAATACTGGGAACCGAAGCCCAGGAGATACGGACAACTCGAGAGCTTTAGTTGTTCAATCTGATGGTAATTATTATTGGGGTTCGATTAGTACGAATGATCAGAATCATGCATTCATGGCAATAATTCATGACCTTGATGAAGAAATGAATGATCGTTCTGGTAATTCATTTGATCCTATGGTATGTGCCAATGTTCATGGTAGTTTTCATCAAAAGGTAGAAGAGGAACCTGAATCATCAGAACCAGTAAGAGCCGAGAACGAAGATGTTGCTGAAGCTGATACGCGCTTTATGGGACATCTTGAGGTTGTTGGACATAAGGAACCACTAAGGAGAACTAAAGGATTATGGTTCATCGATAGTGGATGTTCAAGATATAAGACAGGTGACAAGAGGTTATTAACAGAATTTAAGACCGTTAAAGGATCTTATGTCAACTTTGCAGGTCCCAAGGACGGAATTATTTCTGGTATTGGAAAAGTCGTCATTGGGAAAATTAATATGGAAATTGATCGACCCAAAGTCAATAAGGCTAGGGGTCCTTTGAAAAACTAACTGTTTATGAATGTGCAGGAGCTGCTAAGGAAGACCGCAGGTTTATGGTTTGTCAATAGTGGAAGCTCCAGGCATATTATGGAGGACAAGGGGTTATTAACGGAGTTTACTTCTGTTAAAGGATCCTATGTCTGTTTTATAAATTTATTTTGTAATAAACAGATTACTGTAGAAGATCATATTTGAATGATGATCTATAGTAAAGTGTTTTTGAATTGATTTTTACTTTTATTGATTAATGATATAATGTCAGTTCCAGAAGTCTGCTAGTTTATTCATAGGGATGAAGAAATTGGTACTCTTGAGGAAGTAGACATAAGTGGATGTCAGTCTTCGGGAAGATATTGAAATACATGACAGCAAGTGAATGCTTGTTCACAGGCTGATCTAATTAAGGTTAGTATTTCCTTTGTACTTTCATAAAGATAGACAATATATCCACTATATCCATTACCAATAATCCTGTTAAGCACAGTAGGACTAAGCACATAGACATAAGATTTATTTTCATACGTGACTGTGCTGAAAAGAAATTAATAGTCCTTGAAAAGGTGCCGAGTGACTTTAATTTAGCTGATCTGTTCACTAAGGCTTTCGACCGAACTCGTTTCGAGTTGCTAGTCCAATTGATTGGAATGAGAAATCTATAGTGACAGTGTCTCTCAACAGGAACTTTGTAAACTGTGTCAGTGTTTTTGTCGTTATATATGTGTGTGTGTCATATAGTGTCAGAAAAACAAAACAAAAATGAGAAAAACCAGAAAAGAAAAAGAAAATAATAAATAGAGTAAGGTCACTACGTCAGGATGATTAGATGTGACAATACTTTTGCTTTTAAGCCTACCGAATTGTACTTTAAAATGCTCAGTTCAGTGATACCATCATATGATGTATCAATAGGCACAAAGTACCAAGGTTTCCTTATAATCTGAACTTAAATGTATACAATGTTCTTATGGGAAACATATTCAGATATATGGCTAAGAATGCCTGCTTTTCAAATGATTAGACCTGGTCCTTAAATCTTACGAAAGATCTAGCATTGTAAATATGTATATTTGGTTTTTATATAGAAGGTCTCGGGTATCCCCTCAAGAATTTGAACTGGTGGGTGAATTGGTATCCCCTCAAGAATTTGAACTGGTGGGCGAATTGGTATCCCCTCAAGAATTTGAACTGGTGGGTGAATTGGTATCCCCTCAAGAATTTGAACTGGTGGGCGAATTGGTATCCCCTCAAGAATTTGAACTGGTGGGTAAATTGGTATCCCCTCAAGAATTTGAACTGGTGGGTAAATTGGTTTCCCCTCAAGAATTTGAACTGGTATCCCCTCAAGAATTTGAACTGGTGGGTGAATTGGTATCCCCTCAAGAATTTGAACTGGTGGGCGAATTGGTATCCCCTCAAGAATTTGAACTGGTGGGTAAATTGGTATCCCCTCAAGAATTTGAACTGGTGGGTAAATTGGTTTCCCCTCAAGAATTTGAACTGGTATCCCCTCAAGAATTTGAACTGGTGGGTGAATTGGTATCCCCTCAAGAATTTGAACTGGTGGGCGAATTGGTATCCCCTCAAGAATTTGAACTGGTGGGTAAATTGGTATCCCCTCAAGAATTTGAACTGGTGGGTAAATTGGTTTCCCCTCAAGAATTTGAACTGGTATCCCCTCAAGAATTTGAACTGGTGGGTGAATTGGTATCCCCTCAAGAATTTGAACTGGTGGGCGAATTGGTATCCCCTCAAGAATTTGAACTGGTGGGTAAATTGGTATCCCCTCAAGAATTTGAACTGGTGGGTAAATTGGTTTCCCCTCAAGAATTTGAACTGGTATCCCCTCAAGAATTTGAACTGGTGGGTGAATTGGTATCCCCTCAAGAATTTGAACTGGTGGGCGAATTGGTATCCCCTCAAGAATTTGAACTGGTGGGTAAATTGGTATCCCCTCAAGAATTTGAACTGGTGGGTAAATTGGTTTCCCCTCAAGAATTTGAACTGGTATCCCCTCAAGAATTTGAACTGGTGGGTGAATTGGTATCCCCTCAAGAATTTGAACTGGTGGGCGAATTGGTATCCCCTCAAGAATTTGAACTGGTGGGTAAATTGGTATCCCCTCAAGAATTTGAACTGGTGGGTAAATTGGTTTCCCCTCAAGAATTTGAACTGGTATCCCCTCAAGAATTTGAACTGGTGGGTGAATTGGTATCCCCTCAAGAATTTGAACTGGTGGGCGAATTGGTATCCCCTCAAGAATTTGAACTGGTGGGTAAATTGGTATCCCCTCAAGAATTTGAACTGGTGGGTAAATTGGTTTCCCCTCAAGAATTTGAACTGGTATCCCCTCAAGAATTTGAACTGGTGGGTGAATTGGTATCCCCTCAAGAATTTGAACTGGTGGGCGAATTGGTATCCCCTCAAGAATTTGAACTGGTGGGTAAATTGGTATCCCCTCAAGAATTTGAACTGGTGGGTAAATTGGTTTCCCCTCAAGAATTTGAACTGGTATCCCCTCAAGAATTTGAACTGGTGGGTGAATTGGTATCCCCTCAAGAATTTGAACTGGTGGGCGAATTGGTATCCCCTCAAGAATTTGAACTGGTGGGTAAATTGGTATCCCCTCAAGAATTTGAACTGGTGGGTAAATTGGTTTCCCCTCAAGAATTTGAACTGGTATCCCCTCAAGAATTTGAACTGGTGGGTGAATTGGTATCCCCTCAAGAATTTGAACTGGTGGGCGAATTGGTATCCCCTCAAGAATTTGAACTGGTGGGTAAATTGGTATCCCCTCAAGAATTTGAACTGGTGGGTAAATTGGTTTCCCCTCAAGAATTTGAACTGGTATCCCCTCAAGAATTTGAACTGGTGGGTGAATTGGTATCCCCTCAAGAATTTGAACTGGTGGGCGAATTGGTATCCCCTCAAGAATTTGAACTGGTGGGTAAATTGGTATCCCCTCAAGAATTTGAACTGGTGGGTAAATTGGTTTCCCCTCAAGAATTTGAACTGGTATCCCCTCAAGAATTTGAACTGGTGGGTGAATTGGTATCCCCTCAAGAATTTGAACTGGTGGGCGAATTGGTATCCCCTCAAGAATTTGAACTGGTGGGTAAATTGGTATCCCCTCAAGAATTTGAACTGGTGGGTAAATTGGTTTCCCCTCAAGAATTTGAACTGGTATCCCCTCAAGAATTTGAACTGGTGGGTGAATTGGTATCCCCTCAAGAATTTGAACTGGTGGGCGAATTGGTATCCCCTCAAGAATTTGAACTGGTGGGTAAATTGGTATCCCCTCAAGAATTTGAACTGGTGGGTAAATTGGTTTCCCCTCAAGAATTTGAACTGGTATCCCCTCAAGAATTTGAACTGGTGGGTGAATTGGTATCCCCTCAAGAATTTGAACTGGTGGGCGAATTGGTATCCCCTCAAGAATTTGAACTGGTGGGTAAATTGGTATCCCCTCAAGAATTTGAACTGGTGGGTAAATTGGTTTCCCCTCAAGAATTTGAACTGGTATCCCCTCAAGAATTTGAACTGGTGGGTGAATTGGTATCCCCTCAAGAATTTGAACTGGTGGGCGAATTGGTATCCCCTCAAGAATTTGAACTGGTGGGTAAATTGGTATCCCCTCAAGAATTTGAACTGGTGGGTAAATTGGTTTCCCCTCAAGAATTTGAACTGGTATCCCCTCAAGAATTTGAACTGGTGGGTGAATTGGTATCCCCTCAAGAATTTGAAC
>CM067175.1:1067152-1068872 GCA_034093135.1 Erigeron breviscapus
GGGGGTTGAGGAACTTGCTGTGGAGCTGCAGCAAAATCTCCTTCAACATCAGACCCATCATGGGCAAATCCATCATTATCCGGAGCAACATATGCTGGATTGATGACTGCACCAAACAGATGTCTGTCTGTCGGTCGAGCTGGAGGTGGGAGTGGACCTCTATAATTGTAACTATCAGTAAATATACGATTTGGCATAGTAGTTACATGCACAACCGGACCCACCTGTGGTAGATTGGGCAGACGAGTGTTGAGTATCATCATGACAAACCGAGGATACATCAAGAAACGCTCGTTGGCAGCTGCACCAATTTGCCTTCTAATCTCGTTGAAGAAGTAACGAGAAAAGCTATATGGCTTGTTCAGCACAAGGGAGACAACTTGAGATTGGGTCTCGACATTCAGCTTGTCATACCCCGTCTTCCTATTGCTAAGAGCAACCAAAACCACATGACTGAAGAACTTCCATTTCCCGTGAATACAGTTCTTCGTGAAAGTATATTTCAAATAATATACTATATCCATAATATTTTGCATACCAATCAAAAGAAGTTTTGAGAAGAAAGATTTTACCGGAAGGAATCTTAATAACACCTAAAATATCCGTACTATTATATATATAACAAATAAAGTTTTGAATGAAAGAGTTGTACCGAAAAGATTTTAATAACCTCTAGAATATCCGTACTATTATATATATAACAAACAAAGTTTTGAGAGAAAGAATTGTACCGAAAAGATCCTAAGACCATCTAGAATATCCGTACCTTAACAGCGTCTAAAATATTCAAGCCGATATACTCCACGAAAATTATAGCAAACAAAATCTCTACGGATGAAAGATGGGCCTCTTAACCAAAGCAAAACGAACTCGAATAGATCTCGAAATGAACAAGAAACAACTCTAGGGTGATAGCTTAACCCGAAGCAGATCTAGCTACGAACTTTCTGACCCACGATCTAAACATAGACTCTTGTTTCTAACTTTCTGATCAATATATATAATACGGATTTGTGGTTTAACGGAAGAGTGAGACTTACCATGGTGTAGTTTTTGTTTCGAATGGTGACAATGTGATGAAGCTTATCATCAGTCGATTATATATTTTTGATACATACTAGGTGAAACCCGTGCGTTGCACCGGTCTTTTTTTTTCTACATATTCATCGTAAATGACATGCAATAAAATAATATTACCTAAAATGTACTTCTATCTAGATAGAGAGACTGCTTCCAGGTTCTATCTAAATGATAAAAAGACCTCACCTTTGCATGGGGTGAGGATTGAACCCATATCCTCTGTCTCTAGAGGCGAAGGTGTTAACCATTTAATCCAACCATGCTACTTATGCAATAAAAATAATGTTACCCAAAATTGTATTTTCTTAATTGAATATCTATCTAGTTAGTTACAATAAAAGAATATGAACACTAATAGAATGTAAGTAATTATGTAAACCCTGACCTATTATTATTTACATTATCGGTCACATTACAACAGTGGTTATTTTACGATGATAGACATGCAAAAATAAGGGGCCTTTGGGTTCAAGAGTCTTGGGTTCTTCATCACGGCCTTTTAGGACATCTTGTACTCCAATAGTCCAACGTGGTTGGAATACTTCTTTCTCTATCTTTAATAGCTCAATCATGGTCATAATACATCAAACAGACAAATTCAAACTGACCACTTAAAACACATATAAAAAAGAAGAATGAG
>CM067175.1:1069872-1237372 GCA_034093135.1 Erigeron breviscapus
CCAAGGAAACGTTTGTGAAAGATTGGAAGGGTTTCCTTGGACCTGTCAGTGGCCATTTCGGCGGCAAAACCTGCCTTCCATGCTGCTTCCACTACTTTGGGGTCAAACTGCTCCCTTACATCATCAAAAACTTCAATCTGGGGAGCATCAGCATTGATCATTTGTTGCTCCCCCTCAACACCAGCTGGAGGAACTTCAACATTATACTTCTTTTTCAATCTCCCCCTCAACACCAGCAGGGGGAACTTCACTTTCTTTTTCAACATTTGACGTCACAATTGCCATACCATCTCGTGATCAATTTAACCTATGATCTAAGGTCAAGATCTTGTCCTATTTGTTTTACTTTTAATACTTGTTTTACAATACTCAACCCCTATATATATATATATAAGTTATTTTGATAAACCTAAAACAAAACAGAACTATTTTAAAGAATTCTTTAAAGTTAATCTTCCATTAAATATCAAAAGGATAAAAACAACGATTTATGAAGGTAATAAGAAGATTTAATAAGGAAAAGAAAGTGTTCTTTTCATTCAACTTGATAACCAAAAACTGACTTTTACAAGGAAATAAACCCCTATTTATAGCCACATGCTCTACCTAGGAATTAACGAAAATACAATAAAAAAAAAGCTGTCAAATGCTAGCCACTAATTGGGTTTGGCCAATAGGAAATGGACAACGTGGCTTTTTAGAAACATTCCCCTGCAAGTGGTCCCATAATACCGTTAGAGATGTTACTGTCACACGCGCACACATCCTTATCCAAGACCTTCTAGAACTGGTGACGTGGCAGCTGAAGTATGCTGACTGGAATTGCTCGCTGATGACTTTCATTGATCAAGGAGGGACTTGCCACTGGAGTAAAGTAACAATTGGAGGTTGTTTGTCAGCGAAGGCTTGTCCATAATGGGCTATCGCTGGTAAGATGAGCATGGCTTGTTCTGGAGGCATCTTCAGTCCAATGCTCGCTGCCAGTAGATTGTTGCCAGCGACCCCTACTAGCTGACTTTCTTCAGCGACCCCTTCTAGCTGACTCTCTTCAGCGACCACTTCTAGCTGACTGGAATTAGTCAGTTCAGCGAGTGGGATCATATTCGCATCAGAATTGGACAAATTTCATCCCACTTATCAAACCACATCGAAGCACTCTTACCATCACCTAATTTTGTCCAGATATGTGGCCTTATTTGATGGCATAATAGCAATATTTTCCTCCATCCCCATGTACAATTCTGTGGTATTGGAACATCCCAGAAACTTCTGCCTTTTAGCTTGTAAGAATGAATCCATTTAACCCACAGAGAATCCTGCCGGTTAATACCTCTAGGTTTTTGAACCCAAGTATATTGGATGCCCAACATCTTTACATCAATAACATTAGATCATTAACACAATCCTGGAAATCCCGCATAGCAATATCAGTAGAAGACGATCCCGCTGCCTTATCTTCCATTTTTAAAGCAACATTAAAATCACCAAGAAGAACCCAAGGACAACTTTTCACAAACAACTTGTGTCTGCGAAGATCATCCTAAAGAGGACGCCTATTTATGTAATAATTATGAGCATAAAGAAACGAGCACAATACAGCTTTTTTAGAATCTTTAAAGACCACCTGAGCATGAATAACCTGATCTGATTGAGCCAAGACCATGACATTAACAACATCAGGATTCCAGCCCAAGATAATTCTTGTACCTTTAGAACACAAACTAGTATTTGAAACCCACTGCCACTTCCAAAAAACTTTAGCACAAAGAGCATGAAGCTTATCCGAAGAAACATGTGATTCCAAAACTGCACAAACACACAATTGGTTATCTGAGATAACCTGTCGAACCTCTTTTTGTTTAGGGGTTTGGTTCATTCCCCTAACATTCCAAGAGGCGATGTTATACATTGGGCACCGATCCAGCAGGAGTGCTTGCCCCTGTTTTAGTGTACCCAAATTCATCATAATCATCTTCTACATCGTCCTCATCAGTATCCTGCAAGAAAGAATTTTTCGAATCACTTTGAACATGTTTAAATAAAAATTCACCCTTCTGAGGATCATCATTCAGATTTACTTCCTCTTTTCCAATCGGCCTATTCGCAAAAGCCTCCTCCAAAACCGAAAAAGCATTACTAGTACTAATAGATGAAGAACCAGCCCCATTGTTATTCTTTGGGGCACCACTGATGAACTTGGCTTTTGAGTCGCTCCCGAAGTTTGTTTTTGACGATAAACAAAGTTTGGTTTAGGCTTTGTAAACCTAATACCCTCAACCTTTTTTGCTTTAGCTTTATTCTTCTTACGAGAAACAGTAACAAAACCATCATCATTAACCTCATTAATAGTTTGCTTTACAACCTTCACTTTAACCGGACATTTAACATCTTCTTGCCCAAACACTTTGCAGTGTTCGCAATGAGGAGGATACCATTCATACTCGATACTAACAACTTCCTTTGTAAACCCGTCCCCATTTAAATTTGGAATTCCCACAGTCAAATTATCTTTTAATTTGTGGGAAGCATCAAGTTCAATCAATGCTCTAGCAAAACTATGCCTACCCCATGAATTCATACACATTTGACTAGAATATGAGTCGAGAAGTATAGGCTTACCCAACTTCGTTGCCAACATGCTTAAACCGTCTTCAGTATAGGCTGCCAATGGCACATCGTATAGTTTAACCCAAACAGGAACACTAGATATCTCTTGCTTTGTTAAACAAGTATTTGGTGTCCATTCCTTCAGAAAGATAGGAGTAGAACGTATCATCCAAGGCCCCTTCTCCAATACATGTTCCATTCCAGTACTTGAATCAAATTGAAAGAAGAAAAAACCAGCATTGTTCATCATAACCTTCTTTAGACCAAATTTCGCCCAAGAGTTCTTGACATAAGATTCAACGACAGGGTATGCCAATCTCTCACCCAGGAAATAACCATAAAGTGAATTAGATAGTGACGCCAATGGAGTTGGTATTGGTGCAGTACTGGTGCAGAGTGGGCGTCCAGTTGCTTATTTCAGTGAGAAACTGAACGGATCAAAATTAAAGTATAGCACTTATGATAAAGAATTTTATGCAATAATTCGTGCTATCACTCACTGGTCACATTATCTGAAGCCAAAACAGTTCGTATTGTTTTCTGATCATGAAGCCCTGAAGTTTATAAACGGCCAACACAAGCTTAATGCCAGGCATGCCAAATGGGTAGAATTCTTACAATCTTATTCGTTTGTTTCAAAACATAAGGCTGGAGTTTGTAATGTTGTTGCTGATGCATTGTCACGAAGATATTCCTTGTTATCAATTCTGGAAGCAAGAGTCCTTGGATTTTCTTTCATTAAAGATTTGTATGCTACTGATCCAGACTTTGCTAATCACCTCACTGAAGTTCACCAGAAAGGACCATTTGTTGTTCAAGATGGTTTCTTGTATAAAAATGGAAAGTTGTGCATTCCCAGAGGTTCGATAAGATATTTACTGATAAGAGAAGCACATGGAGGAGGTTTAGCTGGCCATTTTGGCATTAACAAGACTGGAGAGATCCTCACTGAACACTTCTACTGGCCAAGTCTACTGAAGGATGTCCAGAGTCTTATCAGTCGCTGTCCAACTTGTCACCAGGCGAAGACTACTTTTCACAAGGGTTTGTATACTCCTCTTCCAGTTCCAAACCAGCCATGGGAAGATCTCAGTATGGATTTCATTGTTGCACTGCCCAGAACCCAGAGGGGAAAAGATTCGATAATGGTGGTTGTTGATAGGTTTTCAAAAATGGCACATTTTATCGCTTGTAACACAACCAATGATGCTTCAGCAGTAGCGAATTTGTTCTTTAAGGAGATTGTCAGGTTGCATGGAATTCCCAAGACAATTGTATCAGATCGAGATGTGAAGTTTTTGAGCTATTTCTGGAAGACTCTATGGAGATTGATGGGCACCAGATTGTTGTTCAGTACGTCTCACCATCCTCAGACTGATGGACAGACTGAAGTTACGAACAGAACAATTGGTATGTTGTTAAGAACACTGGTGAAGAAGACACTGAAGGATTGGGATTTGAAGCTTGCTCATGCTGAATTTGCTTTCAACAGAGCTCCTAACTATTCCACCAGTAAATCCCCATTTGAAGTTTGTTATGGTGTCAATCCACTGACTCCCATTGACTTAATTCCATTTTCGATTGAACCAAAAGCAAGCATTGAAGCTTAAACCAGAGCAAAAGAAATAAAGAGAATTCATGGAGAAGTGAAGGCCAGAATAGAGAAGGCAAATGCCAGTTACAAGGCCAGAGCAAACAAGAATAGAAAGCAACCCAGTTTTTCACCAGGTGATCTTGTGTGGGTGCATCTTAGAAAAGAAAGGTTTCCAGCAAAAAGAAAGAGTAAACTAATGCCCAGAGCTGAAGGTCCGTTCAAGATTCTGGAGAGATATGGTGATAATGCTTACAAGGTTGAGTTACCTGGAGACATGGCAGTTTCAAGTACTTTTAATGTGGGAGATCTAATGCCTTATCTGGAGGATGAGTACCTCGAAGACTTGAGGACAAGTCTCTTTTCAGAGGGGGAGAATGATGCGAAAATGACCAGATTCATTGAACTGGAGGAACCCAGTGAACTGAAGAAGGCAACTGAACTGATCATGCCCTCTGAACAAGCCATGTTGATTCTGCCAGCTGTAGCCCATTTCAGACAAGTCTTTTCTGAACCAGTTCAGTCTCCAGTAGTAACGTTTCTCCAGTGGCAAGCTCCAGATGAATGCTCCAGTGACCACTACTGAAGGTCCTCCAGATGAATGCTCTAGTGACCACTACTGAAGGTCCTCCAGATGACGTGCTCCAGTTTTTGTCTCCAGTTGCGGTCCAAATTTATGTTCCAGTTACCAATTAATAAAGTCTCCACTGAAGTTGTTTGTGGGCCCAATAATAAAGAAGAATGACAGCCGTTAAAGAAGGCGCGTGTGACAGAACGTTTCTAACAATATTATGGGACCACTTGCAGGGGAATGTTTCTAGAAGCTTACGTGTCCATATTTTATTGGTCCAAATTACTTAGTGGCTTGCACATGACAACTTTTATGTATTATTTTATTATTATGTCGTTAATTCGTTCAGTTGGAGGAATACCTAGTTTCGACGCGATTGAGGAAAACGAACTTAGCAAAACGAAGATAGAAAACGAATTTAGCAAAACAAAGATAGAAAATTATCTTATTTTCGTTTTGAAGCTTACGAACTTAAGCTATCTTCGTTCAGTTTTTCACCTTACGAAGTTAAGCTATCTTCGTTCAGAACCTCACCTTAAGAACTTAAGCTATCTTCGTTTCAACCCTCATTTTCGTTTAAACATTAACTTTCCAATATCTTTGTTCTACCCAGCTTGCATGGGATCATGAGTTCAAAAGAGAGATCGACTAACTCCGGGGGTAATCCGCCTGGTCTTGCTTCAAAGATTAAGAATATTGATGGGAAGGTGAGACCACCTGTGAGGTCAATCCTGAAAAACCCTAATAAGGGTTCTAATGAGAAGAAAGCTGCTGAAGCTCGAAAAGCTGAATTAAAAGACCCAACAGGTGATAGTTCAAATGTTAATTCTGAGACATCTGCATCAAATCCCAAGGTAGAAGAATATGGTAACCCTTTGTATGATGCGGAGGGGAAAGCTGAGGGTCCAAAAAACAATTCTACCAGTTCTAATACTGATAATGTGGAACGTGGTGAAGATGGGGAAGTGGATGGTAGCATGGATGATAATTCTGAATTTGTTAAACAGCATGTGAATGATGGGAATTTAGGTGGTGGTTCTAATACTACCAATGAAACTCCTAGTTTTTCCGTGAATGGCGATGGTGTTGGTGATGGGATTCATCAATCTGTACCACCAGTTGCAAAGGTGGTGCAGCCTGATAAGGTGAACCAGTCTGATCCTCCGGTTGTTAATATCCCTTTTTCGTATGCAAAGGTGGTGCGATCTGATGTGAATAATAAACCAAAAGTTAATTTCCGTTCTTTGAGTGTGGAATTTAGTGTTGAAGGCATTGATTTGATTATTCCAAAAGAAGCTATTATGTCAGCAAATAGCAAATATGCTAATACTTTGGTTGGATATTTTCTTGGAAAAAGACTTGCTTTCCCCGTTGTTGAAAACTACGTGAAGAATGCTTGGGCTAAATATGGGTTTCAGCGTCTTATGATGAATGCATCCGGTTTCTTTTTCTTCAAATTTGAGGAGAAATCTGGTATGGAGAAAGTGTTAGAACAAGGACCATGGTTAATTCGCTCAGTTCCTCTTTTCCTTAATATTTGGACTCCTGATTTTAGTATGTCCGACATTAAGAAGGTCCCGGTTTGGGTAAAGATGCATAATGTACCTTTGGTTATATTTAATGAAGATGGTCTAAGCATGCTTGCGACCAAGCTTGGAAGACCAGTTGCTTTGGATGATTATATGAATTCCATGTGCATTAATGCATGGGGTCGTAGTAGTTATGCTCAGGCTCTTATTGAATTGGATGCAGATAATGAGCTAAAATCTGAGTTGACTGTTGGAATTCCTAATATGGTTGGTGATGGTTTTTCGAAACACGTTATTAACATTGAGTACCAATGGAAACCTCCTCATTGTTCGACTTGCAAGGTGTTTAATCATGCAAGCGACCAATGCCCTAAATTGCCTAAAAATGTCATACCAATTCCTAAAAAGGTTATATCAGAGGTGCACAGTGATGGTTTCCAGCTAGTTGGCAAAAAGAATGGTTCAAGGCAAGGATTTCCGGTCCAAATCAGAAGAATAAGTTCGTATATCGGCCCGTGGTGAAACCAAAAACGAGTACTGATCAAGCAAGCACCTCTAAAGGGCAGATTCCAACCAAGAATTCGTTTGGAGTCTTGGTAGATGAAGATGGACAAAAAGGAGATGACCCGTTATCTGATTATGGGACTAAACAAAGTGTACCTGTACTTCGGGAAGCCACAGAAAGTGAAATGGCTGAAAAGGCTGCGAAATTAAAGGCAACGATGGATGCGGCATTTTCTGCTGATTCTGATAATGATGAAGTCGATGATGATTATGTGGTAAATATCTATGATGAATCTGATGATTTTATGGCTGCACATACGAAGCCTAATTCCACTTCTGAGGGGGCAAGCACTCCCGGTATGCACAGTTTTAATGGGTAGTATAGCTGCATGGAATATTAGGGGTTTGAACCGACCCCTCAAACAGAAAGAGGTTCGGCAGTGGTAAGTGAAAATAATCTTAATGTTTGTGCTATCTTGGAATCCCATGTACATATTTCTAGTCTTATGGATGTGTGCAAAAGGGTGTTTAAAACCTGGGATTGGTCTTCTAATGCTTCGTCCTGTAGTAAGGGTACGAGGATTATTCTGGGGTGGAATTCTGAGGTTGTGGATGTTATGGTTTTGTCACATACGGATCAAGTCATACATATTCAGATTATATACAAGTTAGATCGAAAGGCTTTCTATTGTTCGTTTGTATATGCGGACAACTATTATGTTCATAGAAGATTATTATGGGATAATCTTTGTACACATCAGCATTTTATACAAGGAAAACCGTGGGTGTTGTTGGGAGACTTTAACTCAGCGCTTAATTTGGAGGATAGCTTCTCTAGTTCTTCCAAAATTGATGTTGGTATGCGTGATTTTAAGGAGTGTATACAACAAATTGATGTAATGGATATTAATTCTTCCGGGTTCCATTTTACATGGACTCAAAAACCCAAGCATGGAACGGGAACATTAAAGAAAATTGATAGAATCATGGGAAACGTTCAGTTTTGTGATGAGTTTCAATCCGCTCATGCCATCTTTCAACCCTATAGAATCTCGGATCATACCCCATGTGTCTTGAAACTTCCTAATGTTACTAGCCAAAGACCCAAACCATTCAAATTTGCTAACTTCCTAGTTCATAAGAAGGATTTTGCTGAAATGGTTAAAACTCATTGGGATACTCCTTTTACTGGATGCAAGATGTACAGATTAGTGAAAAAACTAAGACTTTTGAAACATCCTGATGCGGGAATGTCCAGATTCAATGAACCAAGTTTGACTGAAGCTGAGCTGGAGGAATCTGGAGAAAAGCAGTTGACTAAACTGAAGAAGGAATCTGAGCGAACCATGCAGTCTGAACAAGCAATGTTAATTTTGCCAGCTGTATCATATTTTAACCATCTTTTTACTGAAACAACTCAGTCTCCAGTAGTGACCTTGCTCCAGTGGGAATTATCACCAGTGGCATCTGACGAGCTCCAGTTGCATCTGAAGGACTCCAGTAGTGAATACTGAAGGCCACCAGTGAAGTGCTCCAGATAAATGCTCCAGTTGTCTATAATAAAGTTTACTTTAACTGAAGGTTGTGTGGGGTCAATAAGGACGTGGGTATGGACGCGTGGCAGCTTTTTAGTGGATCAAGGAGGAGCGTGCAAAAGCATTAATATTCCTAACGATATTGTGGGCCACTTGAAGAGGATTGTTTCTAGAAGCCTTATGTGTCTATTTCCTATTGGTCCAAATTAATTAGTGGCTTGCACATGACAGCTTTTGTATTATTTTATTATTTTGTCGTTGATTCCTAGGTAAGAGTATGTGGCTATAAATAAGGCCTTTATTTCTCATTGTAAAGCAGTTGATGTTGAATGAAAATTAATAGAGCAGCCTCTATTTCTTATAAATCTTCTTTTACCTTTATAGATCTTTGATCTTGGTGGTTAGGAGTGACCCCTTTATCAATATTTGTGGTGACTTGTTCTTTATCAAACATTGTGGTGAGGTCTTTTAAATCTTCGGTTTCCTTTATCTATAATCGTGGTGGCTAGACCTTTATCGGTTGTAGTGGTGGGGCGGAGTGTTTCCTTTATCCTTGATTCCGGTGGCTTAGCCTTTACGAGTCTTGGTGGTGGATTCTTTTATCTATCATTTTACGTTATTGTCTCGTTTAGTTGTTTATTTCATACAAAATCCAGAAAATACCAAAAATAGTCTTCCGCTGTCGTTTGTCGCGTGATTTACGCATCAAATTTGGTATCAAAGCCAAGTTTGCAAAAGGTTTCTTAATCTTTTGGTTGTCGTTGTTTGATTGTTCAGATCTGTTGAAGTTTTGATTAGATCTGTTGTTTGAACGTTTAGCTCTGTTGGTTATTTGTTTAGACCTATTGATTGTGAGTTATTTGCTGGTTATAAATGGCTTTTAGAAGGAATATGACTTTAGATGAAGCTAATAATGCTAGGAGAGATAGACAGATAGAAGATCTACAAGAAGCTCTTGGTAGAGTTGTTCATATGTTAGAAGATGGTGGTTTAAGATTTAATCGAGAAAATGTTGTTCCAAGTGAAAGAGATACTGAATCTCAAGGTGGTAGTGAGAGATCTGAAAGTGTAGCCAGAGGTTCTAGTGATTCTGATGAGTTACGTCATAGAGAAAGGCGTAGGAGGCATAAGGGTGATGATACTAGGGATATTAAGATAGATCCACCAGATTTTAATGGATCTTCTAACCCAGAAGAGTATTTCGAATGGGTCCAGGTGATGGACAGGATTATGGAAATAAAAGGGTATGATGATAGGAAAAGCTTCAAAGTTGCCATTATTAAACTGAAGAAATATGCTTCATCCTGGTATGATAACATGAAGTCTGAAAGGGAGTATAAAGGCAAAAGCAAAATCAAGACCTGGTCCAAACTGAAGGAAGTTATGCAGAAAAGATTTGTTCCCCAGTCGTACAAGCAAGACCAGTACTTACTGATGAACAATCTGAAGCAAGGAGCTAAGGAGGTTGTAGAATACATTAGAGAGTTTGAGCATCTGAAGACCAGAACTGGTGTGAATGAGACTGAAGAGCACACCATTGCCAGATTTCTTGGTGGTCTGAACGCTGCCATTACTGAGAAGATTGAGTTGCAGCCTATCTGTACAAGTCATTCAGTAAGGTTCCTGCCAGTACAAGTCAACCAGTTGCCAGTCAACCAGTTCCAAAATTTACTGAAACTGTCCAGAAAGCCTTCAGAGGCAAAGAAAAGGAAACTGGAGGAACAAAAGAACCAGTTGGAAGAAAATGTTTCAAGTGCCATGGCTTTGGTCACTTCCAGGCCCAGTGTCCTAATCAAAGAGCATTGACTGCTAAAGAAATTGAATGTTTACCAGATGTCGACACTGAAGAAGGTGAGCCAGTGTACGATGAAGAAGAAGAAGCTTATGTTGGTGCAGATATTGGAGAGATGTTGGTTGTCAGGAGAGTGATGCATACTGATGAAGTTACAGCTGATACTGCTCAGAGAAAGAATATTTTCCACTCCAGATGCACAGTGAAAGGCAAGGTATGTGATCTGATCATCGATGGTGGCAGTTGTGCAAATGCTGCTTCAACTTACATGGTAGAGAAACTGGAACTACCAACAGTGAAGCATCCCAGACCTTACAAGTTGCAATGGTTAAGCGAAGGTTCTGAAGTAAAGGTAAATCGACAAGTCACTATTCCCTTTTCAATTGGGTCAGTTTACCAAGATAAAATTATATGTGATGTTGTTCCCATGGATGCCTGTCACATTTTGTTGGGTCGACCATGGTTATTTGATAATTATGTTCATCATGATGGTCGTATGAACTCATATTCTCTGAATGTAAGTGGAAAGAAGGTCACACTGACTTCTTTGAAGCCCACCGAACTGATGAAAGTCAAGAAAGATCAGCCCAGTAAGCCTTTGTTTTTATCTCAATCTGAAGTTGAGGAAGAGTTATCTGAAGGCTCTCCAGTTCTAATGCTACTGGTCGTTGAAAAGTCTGAAGAGAAGAAGTCCACTGAAGTCCCCAGTTTACTGAAGTCATTACTGAAGGAGTTCAGAGATGTTTTTCCTGAAGATCTACCTGAAGGATTACCTCCAGTTAGAGGTATCGAGCACCAGATTGACTTGGTTCCAGGCTCAGTTCTTCCAAACAAAGCTGCTTATCGTTGTTCTCCTAATGAAGCCAAAGAATTGCAAAGACAAGTAGATGAACTGGTCAAGAAGGGTTATGTCAGAGCAAGCATGAGTCCTTGTTCAGTTCCTGCTATACTGGTTCCAAAGAAAGATGGAACGATGAGAATGTGTGTTGACAGCAGAGCCATCAACAATATAACTATTAAGTATAGATATCCTATTCCCAGATTGGATGATATGCTTGATGAGTTACATGGCTCCAGAGTGTTTTCAAAAATTGATCTCAGAAGTGGTTATCACCAGATAAGAATGAAGGATGGAGATGAGTGGAAAACTGCATTCAAAATCAAATGAGGCTTATATGAATGGTTAGTGATGCCTTTTGGCTTGTCAAATGCCCCCAGTACATTCATGAGACTGATGAATGAAGTTCTCAGGCCACTCATTGGTCAGTTTGTTGTGGTATACTTTGATGATATTCTGGTGTATTCAAAATCTGAAGCTGAACATGTTAATCATCTGAAGAAGGTATTTGAACTGCTTAGGAGACACCAGTTGTATGGCAAACTAGAGAAATGTGATTTTATGGTGGACAGTGTTATATTTCTGGGGTATATTGTGTCCAAGGATGGAATTTCTATGGATCCTTCGAAGGTTGATGCTATCAAGTCATGGCCAGTTCCTACAACCATCACTGAAGCTAGAAGTTTTCATGGACTGGCATCATTTTATAGAAGATTTATCAAGAATTTCTCTATAGTTGTAGCTCCAATTACTGACTGCCTGAAGAAAGGTGTGTTCAACTGGCCGAGTTCAGCCCAACTGGCGTTTGAGTCACTAAAGGAAAAACTCAGTTCAGCTCCAGTTCTATCTTTACCAGATTTTGATCAGTTGTTCGAATTAGAGTGTGACGCCAGTGGAGTTGGTATTGGTGCAGTACTGGTGCAGAGTGGGCGTCCAGTTGCTTATTTCAGTGAGAAACTGAACGGATCAAAATTAAAGTATAGCACTTATGATAAAGAATTTTATGCAATAATTCGTGCTATCACTCACTGGTCACATTATCTGAAGCCAAAACAGTTCGTATTGTTTTCTGATCATGAAGCCCTGAAGTTTATAAACGGCCAACACAAGCTTAATGCCAGGCATGCCAAATGGGTAGAATTCTTGCAGTCTTATTCATTTGTTTCAAAGCACAAGGCTGGAGTTTGCAATGTTGTTGCTGATGCACTATCACGAAGATATTCTTTATTATCAGTTCTGGAAGCAAGAGTGCTTAGATTTTCTTTTATAAAGGAGTTATATGCTGCTGATCCAGATTTTTCTGAGAAAGTTACTGAAGCTAATCTGAAAGGACCATTCACTGTTCAAGATGGTTTCTTATTCAAGAATGGTAAGTTGTGCATTCCAAGGGGTTCAATAAGAGATTTATTAATAAGGGAAGCACATGGAGGAGGTCTAGCTGGACATTTTGGAATCAACAAAACTGGAGAGATTCTGACTGAACACTTCTACTGGCCAAGTCTACTGAAGGACGTCCAGAGTATTATCAGTCGCTGTCCAACTTGTCACCAGGCAAAGACAACTTTTCACAAAGGTTTGTACACTCCTCTTCCAGTTCCAAACCAACCTTGGGAAGATCTCAGTATGGATTTTATTGTTGCACTGCCCAGAACCCAGAGGGGAAAAGATTCCTATAATGGTGGTTGTTGATAGATTCTCAAAAATGGCTCATTTTGTTGCTTGTATACAACAAATGATGCTTCAGCTGTAGCGAATTTGTTCTTTAAGGAGATTGTCAGATTACATGGAATTCCTAAATCCATTGTTTCTGATCGAGATGTGAAGTTTTTAAGCTATTTCTGGAAGACTCTATGGAGACTGATGGGTACCAGATTGATGTTCAGTACGTCTCACCATCCTCAGACTGATGGACAGACTGAAGTCACGAACAGAACAATTGGTATGTTATTGAGAACACTGGTGAAGAAGACGCTGAAGGATTAGGATCTGAAGCTTGCTCATGCTGAGTTTGCCTTCAATAGAGCTCCAAATTATTCAACCAATAAATCCCCATTTGAAGTTTGTTATGGTGTCAATCCACTAACTCCAATTGATTTGATTCCTTTTTCGATTGAACCAAAGGCAAGTGTTGAAGCAGAGACCAGAGCAAAAGAAATCAAGAAGATTCATGAACAAGTGAAGACCAGAATTGAGAAAGCAAATGCCAGTTACAAGGCCAAGGCAAACAAGAACAGGAAGCAGCCCAGTTTTTCACCAGGTGATCTTGTTTGGGTGCATCTCAGAAAGGAAAGATTTCCAGCCAAGAGAAAAGGCAAACTGATGCCCAGAGCTGACGGTCCATTCAAGATTCTGGAGAGATATGGAGAAAATGCTTACAAAGTTGAACTTCCTAGAGATATGTCAGTCTCTAGTACATTCAATGTTGGTGATCTGATGCCCTACCTGGAGGATGAGTATCTCGATGACTTGAGGACAAGTCTCTTTTTAGAGGGGGAGAATGATGCGGGAATGTCCAGATTCAATGAACCAAGTTTGACTGAAGCTGAGCTGGAGGAATCTGGAGAAAAGCAGTTGACTAAACTGAAGAAGGAATCTGAGCGAACCATGCAGTCTGAACAAGCAATGTTAATTTTGCCAGCTGTATCACATTTTAACCATCTTTTTACTGAAACAACTCAGTCTCCAGTAGTGACCTTGCTCCAGTGGGAATTATCACCAGTGGCATCTGACGAGCTCCAAGTTGCATCTGAAGGACTCCAGTAGTGAATACTGAAGGCCACCAGTGAAGTGCTCCAGATAAATGCTCCAGTTGTCTATAATAAAGTTTACTTTAACTGAAGGTTGTGTGGGGTCAATAAGGACGTGGGTATGGACGCGTGGCAGCTTTTTAGTGGATCAAGGAGGAGCGTGCAAAAGCATTAATATTCCTAACGATATTGTGGGCCACTTGAAGAGGATTGTTTCTAGAAGCCTTATGTGTCTATTTCCTATTGGTCCAAATTAATTAGTGGCTTGCACATGACAGCTTTTGTATTATTTTATTATTTTGTCGTTGATTCCTAGGTAAGAGTATGTGGCTATAAATAAGGCCTTTATTTCTCATTGTAAAGCAGTTGATGTTGAATGAAAATTAATAGAGCAGCCTCTATTTCTTACAAATCTTCTTTTACCTTTATAGATCTTTGATCTTGGTGGTTAGGAGTGACCCCTTTATCAATATTTGTGGTGACTTGTTCTTTATCAAATATTGTGGTGAGGTCTTTTAAATCTTCGGTTTCCTTTATCTATAATCGTGGTGGCTAGACCTTTATCGGTTGTAGTGGTGGGCGGAGTGTTTCCTTTATCTTTGATTCCGGTGGCTTAGCCTTTACGAGTCTTGGTGGTGGATTCTTTTATCTATCATTTTACTTTATTGTCTCGTTTAGTTGTTTATTTCATACAAAATCCAGAAAATACCAAAAATAGTCTTCCGCTGTCGTTTGTCGCGTGATTTACGCATCACATCCGATCCGAAGTATGCTCTTTAGGCAAGGAAATCTGCATAATAAGGTTAAGGAGCTTCGTCTTGAGCTTGATAGCCTCCAAATAGCTATCGAGGCTGATCCCTCTGATAAAGAATTAAGAAACCAGGAGATTGCTGCACTTTATGATTTTAAAGAGGCGGTTCTTGATGAGGAACGCTTCATAAAACAAAAAGCCAAGATTGAATGGTTAGAGGTGGGTGACTCTAATACTTTGTACTTTCACAACTCTGTTAAAGCAAGATCTCACAGGAGCCGGATAGAGAAGATTCAAGACGTTAATGGAGTTGATCATGAAGGGGGTGGTGTGGCTACTGCGCTTGTAAAACATTATGAAGACTTCCTGGGAACTGAAGGGCCTCCATCTTGTTTTAATCCTAATGAAGTTTTCAGAAGAACTATTAGTAGGCAAAAAGCGGATTATATGGTTCGAGCGATCACTGATGCTGAAATTAAAGAAGCTATGTTCTCAATTGATGAAAATAAAGCCCCGGGTCCTGATGGGTATACCTCGCTCTTCTTTATGAAGACTTGGGATATAACGGGAAAGGAGGTATGTCTTGCCATTCATGATTTCTTTAAGACTGGCAAAATTTTGAAAGAAATCAACCATACCTTCTTAGCATTGATTCCGAAAGTGTCCACTCCTAATAGAGTTACAGATTATCGCCCAATTTCTTGCTGCAATACAATATATAAATGCATTAGTAAAATTATTACTAATCGCATTAAGGATGGGTTGGACGATATTGTGGATATTAATCAATCCGCATTCATTTCGGGTAGGCTTATATCGGATAATATTCTTCTAACTCAAGAATTAATGCATAATTATCATCGTAAGATTGGCCCCCCACGATGTGCTGCTAAGGTTGACATTCAGAAAGCATATGATACTGTTAATTGGAGCTTCTTAAGAACAACATTAATTGGTTTTGGATTCAATCCGACTATGGTACATTGGATCATGTCTTGTGTTACCAGTGTTTCTTTCTCTATCAGCTTGCATGGTAATATTCATGGTCTTTTCCAAGGAAGACGAGGCCTTAGACAGGGTGATCCCATGTCCCCATATCTCTTTACTATGGTTATGGAGGTGTTAACTCTGATGTTACACAAATCTGTGCAACATTCTCCGGGCTTCAGGTTTCATAACTTGTGTGGAGAACAACGAATTATTAACATTTGTTTTGCAGATGATCTCTTTCTCTTTGGCCGAGGTGATCTTGCTTTAGCCAAAGCTATTATGGACGGGCTTATGGAGTTTTCTAATGCCTCAGGACTTATGCCTAGTCTAGCTAAAAGCACGGCTTTCTTTTGTAATGTTCCTGATCGTATTAAGAGGGCTATTTTGGAGATCCTCCCATTTGAAGAAGGCTCTCTTCCGGTTCGTTATCTTGGTGTTCCACTTATTTCATCTAGACTTTTACACAAAGATTGCACAATTTTGGTTGAAAGGATGGAGGCTAGAATAAGTGATTGGAAGAACAAGTCTCTTTCGTTTGCTGGCAGGTTACAATTAATTAATTCAGTTCTCTCTTCCATGCATATTTATTGGGCTTCAGTTTTCATTCTCCCTGCTAGTATCATTTCTGATTTGGAAAAGAAGATGCGGGCTTTTTTATGGACTCAAGGACCCATGAGCAAAGGTAAAGCTAAGGTGGCATGGAAGGATTGTTGCCTTCCTAAGTATGAGGGAGGAATTGGAATTAAAAGAATTTGTGATGTTAACAAAGCTCTTATGACTTCTCATGTATGGAGTATCTTGAATAATCGAAAGTCTCTTTGGGTACAGTGGATTAATGTGCATAAACTCAAGGGAAGAAATTTCTGGGATGTCCCTTTGAAAGCTGGCTCAACATGGGGATGGCGTAAGCTTCTTCAATTGCGAGAAGTAATCCGACCACATATTAAGTATCTGATAGGGGATGGGTGTACTACTTCAGCTTGGTTTGATAATTGGGCTTCTATTGGCCCTTTATGTAAGTTTATTACATATAGAGAGATGACTAGAGCGGGATTTCGTCTTGATGCAACTGCTAATGATGTTCTAACTAATGGACGCTGGAAATGGCCAATTGCCTGGTTTGATCTATTTCCAGTGCTTATAAATGTTACTCCTCCTGTTCTTCGTCCTGCTGTTTCTGATGTAATTACTTGGTATGATAATAATGGGAAGGAAACTGGTTTTTCAGCCTCTTCCACATGGGAAACCATCCGAGTTAGAAGACCAGTTGTTCCTTGGGTTGATCTTGTTTGGTTTGCACATAGTATTCCGAGGCACTCATTTCATGTCTGGCTTATTATGAGAGAAAAACTGAAGACTCATGATAAGATGAAGCAATGGGATGTTAGTGGTTCTACTAACTTAAATCTACTTTGCTGTTCCCTCTGCAAGCGTGGACCTGATTCGCATCAACATTTATTTTTTGAATGTAATTACTCAATGCAGATTTGGAATTTGGTTCGCCCCTTAATGGGATTTCATGCGGTTCCAAACCGATGGACTGATATCACTTCAATGCTATTGTTGACATCAAAGCCTAATCTTGCCAAGACGGTTATTGCTAAGCTTTTGATTGCTGCTTCGGCTTATTACTTATGGCAAGAGAGAAACTCCAGATTATTTTCTCCTAAAGAAAGATCGGTTGCTCAATTGCGTGATGTTATTGTGTCTACTGTCCGGATGAAGTTAGCCACTATGAAGTTCAAGAAAAGGATTCAAGGAAGAAGCATCCTAGAAGAATGGAAGTTGGATATCACGTAAACATTTATTAAACATCACTTTTATTGTTTTGCCATTAAGATGTCAACCAGTCTTCTAAATGTGTCCCTCTGACAGGCCTTTGGATTTATCTAAGGGTAGGAGTCTCCATTTGGTTAGCCATTTTGAGCTCTTCACTGTGATGTGCATGTTTGGAATCTTTTATCTAGAAAGGAGTCTCTATGGGTGCGGTGGATTCATATGTACAAACTAAAAGACAGAAACTTTTGGGAGATTCCTTATCGTGGTAATATGTCTTGGAGTTGGAGGAAAATCCTTCAAATCAGACTTACTATACGGCGTCTTTTTTGGCACTAAATTGGGAATGGTTGATCCGTTTCGGCATGGTTCGATAATTGGTGTGACCTTGGTCCACTGTCTAACCTTTTTTCATTTCGTGAAATATTTTCTGCAGGTTTTAATCTCAATTCAAAGGTGTCAGATATTGTGGTGATGGAAATTGGGTGTCGCCTATTAGTGATCAGCTTATGCATATTGCACCCCCTCTTCTTGTTGAGGACAATTGTGATAAGATTTGCTTGAGGTATGATAATGTTGATCACGATTTTTCAGTTGCTATTGTATGGGACGCTATTCGTCCTAGAGATCTTGAAGTTCCATGGTTTAAGGTTGTTTGGTTTACTCATTGTATTCCAAAACATGCTTTTCATCTATGGTTGGTTATAAAACGCAAGTTGAAGACTCAAGATATGTTAAGATCATGGGACGTACATGTGAGTTCGTCGACTTCACATTTGTGTTCTTTATGTGGTCTTGTACCGGATTCTCACGATCATCTTTATTTTTTGAATGTAATTACTCAATGCAGATTTGGAATTTGGTTCGCCCCTTAATGGGATTTCATGCGGTTCCAAACCGATGGACTGATATCACTTCAATGCTATTGTTGACATCAAAGCCTAATCTTGCCAAGACGGTTATTGCTAAGCTTTTGATTGCTGCTTCGGCTTATTACTTATGGCAAGAGAGAAACTCCAGATTATTTTCTCCTAAAGAAAGATCGGTTGCTCAATTGCGTGATGTTATTGTGTCTACTGTCCGGATGAAGTTAGCCACTATGAAGTTCAAGAAAAGGATTCAAGGAAGAAGCATCCTAGAAGAATGGAAGTTGGATATCACGTAAACATTTATTAAACATCACTTTTATTGTTTTGCCATTAAGATGTCAACCAGTCTTCTAAATGTGTCCCTCTGACAGGCCTTTGGATTTATCTAAGGGTAGGAGTCTCCATTTGGTTAGCCATTTTGAGCTCTTCACTGTGATGTGCATGTTTGGAATCTTTTATCTAGAAAAGAGTCTCTATGGGTGCGGTGGATTCATATGTACAAAATAAAAGACAGAAACTTTTGGGAGATTCCTTATCGTGGTAATATGTCTTGGAGTTGGAGGAAAATCCTTCAAATCAGACTTACTATACGGCGTCTTTTTTGGCACTAAATTGGGAATGGTTGATCCGTTTCGGCATGGTTCGATAATTGGTGTGACCTTGGTCCACTGTCTAACCTTTTTTCATTTCGTGAAATATTTTCTGCAGGTTTTAATCTCAATTCAAAGGTGTCAGATATTGTGGTTGATGGAAATTGGGTGTCGCCTATTAGTGATCAGCTTATGCATATTTCACCCCCTCTTCTTGTTGAGGACAATTGTGATAAGATTTGCTTGAGGTATGATAATGTTGATCACGATTTTTCAGTTGCTATTGTATGGGACGCTATTCGTCCTAGAGATCTTGAAGTTCCATGGTTTAAGGTTGTTTGGTTTACTCATTGTATTCCAAAACATGCTTTTCATCTATGGTTGGTTATAAAACGCAAGTTGAAGACTCAAGATATGTTAAGATCATGGGACGTACATGTGAGTTCGTCGACTTCACATTTGTGTTCTTTATGTGGTCTTGTACCGGATTCTCACGATCATCTTTTTTTTTGAATGTCAATTTGCTTGGGAAGTTTGGAAAGGTATTTGTACAAGTGTTGGGCTGGACTTCTTCTCAGCTCATTGGAATATTATTTTGGCAAATGTTTCTCAGTTTGCCAAAAGTAGGAAAGCAGAGTTTATTATTGCTAAGTTGGTGTTCGCAGCAACTACGTATTTTGTGTGGCAAGAAAGGAATAACAGGTTATTTCAACAAACTAAGAGATCTCCACAACAGTTGATTGAAGTTATTAGATCTACAGTGCGTTTGAAGCTTCTTTCTTTCAAATTTAAGAAGAAGACTAGCACGGATGGCATTTTGAGTACCTGGAAGTTACCTAAGACGATTTGTTTAGATTCATTGTGATTCTGTTTACGATTCAGTTTTGTGTCTAGCTTTTATGCTTAGGTTTTGTGATTGTTCATGAAAGTGGTATGTCACTAGTTCATGAGCTAGTTTAGTAGTTTTTACTTGATTTGTATTAAGTCGTATTGGCATTCAGTCGGTACGCCTGCTACTCATTTTGATTATTTATAAAGCTAACCAGGGGTGACGGCCTTTTACCGAAAAAAATATATATATATATTGGGGGCCAATCAAATAAGAACACCCTTAAAATGAGAACACGGTGAGAACACTTAAAAACTTCATTTTGATGCATTAAAAGTCCATAAAACTAATATAGTGTATAACTAATTATCATTATTTAAGTGTTTAACAACACATTGGTCTATCAAAATCGAGAAAATCATGTTTTTTGTTTTGTGCATCCATCTTGGATGCATATTCATCAAAATGGATGCACAAAACAAAAAACGTGATTTTTTTGATTTTGACGGATCAATGTAATGTTAAACACTTAAATAAAGATAATTAGTTATACACTATGTTAATTTATGGACTTTTAATCCATCAAAATGATGTTTTTAAGTTTTCCCACCGTGTTCTCATTTTAAAGGTGTTCTCATCAAAATAAGCTGTACTTTTTGGTAAGCTAGGAGCAAGACCTGAAGCGTTTTTGAACTCGTCTAAAGCCTCCATAATAACCCTAGTAGAACCAACATCTCCATGCAAGAAAATAAAGAGATCATCTGCAAAACAAAGATTAGTAATACGATGCTCATCACAATGGGGATGAAATCTGAATTCTCTTGACAGACGCACCCTTCTTTGAGTAATAAGCGATAACACTTCCATTACAAGAGTAAATAAGTAGGGAGACAAAGGATCACCCTGCCTCAAGCCGCGCTTTCCAGAAAAGAAACCATGAAGAGAACCATTGATACTCAAGGAAAAAGAAGCAGTAGCAACACACGTCATAATCCAATGAACCATGGTAGGATGAAACCCAAATTCAATAAGAATCTTCTTCAAAAATCTCCAATCCACTGTATCATAAGCTTTTTGAATATCTACTTTAAAAGCACACCGAGGAATACCTCTATCCAGATGATAATTATCCATCAATTCTTGAGTTAAAAGAATGTTATCTGAGATACGCCTGCCTGGGATATACTAAAATTTGTTTAAAAATGCTTAAGGTAGGGATAGAACCCATAACTTCCAGGTTGGGAGTAGACTTATATTGCCAATTGAACCACATGATATTTTGTTTATTTTCTGAGATCCACAATTAATAAACATCCTTAACTCCTGTAATGCCCTATGGAATTAATAAACAATGTTTGGATCCACACGTAAATAATTTCATTCTTATTTTACGAAATAACAACTCAATAAATATGATCCATATGTTTTTTATTTTTTTCAAATATGTTAGCTTTTATTAAAATTGATAGTTGGGAAGATTTTTCCATTAATATAAGAGCAAAATAAAATTGATTGTTTAATTGTGATTAGTGCATCATAACAATTATAAAACTAGTCGCTCTCTCTCTATTATGGCGATCAGCCCTTCCTCTTTTCCAACCCTAATTCGTCCTTAATCATTCTAGTTTGCGTGATGATATGTGTGATTTGATTATTTCCTGATCAGATTACATTTGTTTTGCGTTTTCTGGATTTTTTAGGTCGTCATAGGGTTTCTTTTTTCTTTGATTTCGCTTACCCTTTAAACTGATCTTTGTTCTCTAGTTGATTACTGTGTGGAATCTGTCGGTTTGTGATTTGGTCGATCACTTTCCTAGAACTAATTCTATACAATAATTGATCAAGGGTCCGATTTTCTGTTTCTAGGGTTTTTAGAGATATAGGGTTTTTTCTTGCGTGCTATTCTGTTACTTGGTGTTTGTTTTCTGGACATGTATGAAGAGAGCTGTTTCTAGTGATTCGTTTGATTTTTCCATTATTGCTGATCGTATTAATCGTTTAAGAAACATGGATAAGGGTGGGACTGCTCACAAACCGATTAGGGTTTCAGGTATAAACCCTAGTTCTCCACATAATGAATATGTTGATGGTGAATCTGGTACGCCTGCTGCTGATCCTAATGGTGGGTCTGATCTGGGAGATAAGAATGGTGAAGCTGCTCAGCTAAAAGATGGAGCTGAGATAAACCCTAACCTTGAGTCGACTGGCCATTCGTCCCAACCTCCTGCTGATCCTAATGGTGGGTCTGATCTGGGAGATAAGAATGGTGAAGCTGCTCAGCTAAAAGATGGAGCTGAGATAAACCCTAACCTTGAGTCGACTGGCCATTCGTCCCAACCTCCTGCTGATCCTAATGGTGGGTCTGATCTGGGAGATAAGAATGGTGAAGCTGCTCAGCCAAAAGATGGAGCTGAGATAAACCCTAACCTTGAGTCGACTGGCCATTCGTCCCAACCTCCTGCTGATCCTAATGGTGGGTCTGATCTGGGAGATAAGAATGGTGAAGCTGCTCAGCCAAAAGATGGAGCTGAGATAAACCCTAACCTTGAGTCGACTGGCCATTCGTCCCAACCTCCTGCTGATCCTAATGGTGGGTCTGATCTGGGAGATAAGAATGGTGAAGCTGCTCAGCTAAAAGATGGAGCTGAGATAAACCCTAACCTTGAGTCGACTGGCCATTCGTCCCAACCTCCTGCTGATCCTAATGGTGGGTCTGATCTGGGAGATAAGAATGGTGAAGCTGCTCAGCCAAAAGATGGAGCTGAGATAAACCCTAACCTTGAGTCGACTGGCCATTCGTCCCAACCTCCTGCTGATCCTAATGGTGGGTCTGATCTGGGAGATAAGAATGGTGAAGCTGCTCAGCCAAAAGATGGAGCTGAGATAAACCCTAACCTTGAGTCGACTGGCCATTCGTCCCAACCTCCTGCTGATCCTAATGGTGGGTCTGATCTGGGAGATAAGAATGGTGAAGCTGCTCAGCCAAAAGATGGAGCTGAGATAAACCCTAACCTTGAGTCGACTGGCCATTCGTCCCAACCTCCTGCTGATCCTTTTCCTCAGGGTTTGCATGGCAATAATAATAAATCTGATAATAAGGATAAGGCGGATATTGTGGATGATGCTACTGCTCCAAAGGGTAATGAGAAACCGGTCTCATATGCAAATGTTTTAAAACCTGAAGCTTCTCAAAAGAAAGCTAATTTTCGTGAACTTAATGTGTCTGACGACGTTGAGAGTGTTGATGTTTTGATCCCCCTCAAATCTGTTCTTGAAGTGAATACTCATTACACTCTAATTCGAACAACTGATCAAAATCTGGTAAAGATAGAACTGGAGCTGAACTGAGTTTTTCCTTCAGTGACTCAAACGCCAGTTGGGCTGAACTCGGCCAGTTGAACACACCTTTCTTCAGGCAGTCAGTAATTGGAGCTACAACTGAAGAGAAATTCTTGATAAATCTTCTATAAAAAGAAGCCAGTCCATGAAAACTTCTTACTTCAGTGATTGTAGTTGGAACTGGCCATGATCTGATGGCATCAACTTTAGAAGGATCCATAGAAATACCATTCTCAGACACAACGTATCCTAAGAATATTACACTTTCCACCATAAAATCACATTTCTCCAGTTTGCCATACAACTGGTGTCTTCTCAACAGTTCAAATACCCTCTTCAGATGGCTAACATGTTCAGCTTCAGATTTTGAGTATACCAGAATATCATCAAAATATACAACAACAAACTGGCCAATGAGTGGCCTGAGAACTTCGTTCATCAGTCTCATTAAAGTACTGGGAGCATTAGATAAGCCAAAAGGCATAACCAACCATTCATACAAACCTCCCTTGATTTTGAAAGCAGTCTTCCATTCATCTCCATCCTTCATTCTTATCTGGTGATAACCACTTCTGAGATCAATCTTTGAAAACACTCTGGAGCCATGCAACTCATCAAGCATATCATCCAATCTGGGAATAGGATATCTATACTTAATAGTTATATTGTTGATGGCTCTGCTGTCAACACACATTCTCATCGTTCCATCTTTCTTTGGGACCAGTAGAGCAGGAACTGAACAAGGACTCATGCTTGCTCTGACATAACCCTTCTCGACCAGCTCATCTACTTGTCTTTGCAATTCTTTGGCTTCAATCTGGTGCTCAATACCTCTAACTGGAGGTAAACCTTCAGGTAGATCTTCAAGAAAAACATCTCTGAACTCCTTCAGTAATGACTTCAGTAAACTGGGGACTTCAGTGGACTTCTTCTCTTCATACTTTTCAACGACCAGTAGCATCAGAACTGGAGAGCCTTCAGATAACTCTTCTTCAACTTCAGATTGAGATAAAAACAAAGGCTTACTGGGCTGATCCTTCTTGACCTTCATCAGTTCGGTGGGCTTCAAAGAAGTCAGTGTGACCTTCTTTCCACTTATATTCAGAGAATATGAATTCATACGACCATCATGATGAACATAATTATCAAATAACCATGGTCGACCCAACAAAATGTGACAGGCATCCATGGGAACAACATCACATATAATTTTATCTTGGTAAACTGACCCAATTGAAAAGGGAATAGTGACTTGTCGATTTACCTTTACTTCAGAACCTTCGCTTAACCATTGCAACTTGTAAGGTCTGGGATGCTTCACTGTTGGTAGTTCCAGTTTCTCTACCATGTAAGTTGAAGCAGCATTTGCACAACTGCCACCATCGATGATCAGATCACATACCTTGCCTTTCACTGTGCATCTGAAGTGGAAAATATTCTCTCTCTGAGCAGTATCAGCTGTAACTTCATCAGTATGCATCACTCTCCTGACAACCAACATCTCTCCAATATCTGCACCAACATAAGCTTCTTCTTCTTCTTCTTCATCGTACACTGGCTCACCTTCTTCAGTGTCGACATCTGGTAAACATTCAATTTCTTTAGCAGTCAATGCTCTTTGATTAGGACACTGGGCCTGGAAGTGACCAAAGCCATGGCACTTGAAACATTTTCTTCCAACTGGTTCTTTCGTTCCTCCAGTTTCCTTTTCTTTGCCTCTGAAGGCTTTCTGGACAGTTTCAGTAAATCTGGCAACTGGTTGACTGGTAACTGGTTGACTTGCACTGGCAGGAACCTTACTGAATGACTTGTACGGAACCTTCTTCTTCAGTTGTCTCTCAATCTGGATAGCTATCTTGCATGCACCATCATACGTCCAGATAGGCTGCAACTCAATCTTCTCAGTAATGGCAGCGTTCAGACCACCAAGAAATCTGGCAATGGTGTGCTCTTCAGTCTCATTCACACCAGTTCTGGTCTTCAGATGCTCAAATTCTCTAATGTATTCCACAACTTCCTTGGCTCCTTGCTTTAGATTGTTCATCAGTAGATACTGATCTTGCTTGTACGACTGGGGAACAAACCTCTTCAGCATAACCTCTTTCAGTTTGGACCAGGTCTTGATTTTACTTTTGCCCTTGTATTCTCTTTCAGATTTCATGTTATCATACCAAGATGAAGCATATTTCTTCAGTTTAATAATGGCAACTTTGAAGCTTTTTCTATCATCATACCCTTTGATTTCCATTATTCTGTCCATCACCTGGACCCATTCGAAATACTCTTCTGGGTTAGAAGATCCATTAAAATCTGGTGGATCTATCTTAATATCCCTAGTATCATCACCCTTATGCCTCCTACGCCTTTCTCTAGGATGTGGTTCATCAGAATCACTAGAGTGTCTAGGATTACTATCAGATCTTTCACTGGGGCCTTGAGATTCAGAATCTCTTTCACTGGCAACAACATTTTCTCGATTAAATCGTAAACCACCATCTTCTAACATATGAACAACTCTACCAAGTGCTTCTTGTAGGTCTTCAATCTGTCTATCTCTCCTAGCATTATTAGCTTCGTCTAAAGTCATATTTCTTCTAAACGCCATTTATAACCAACAAATAACTCACAATCAATAGATCTAAGCAAATAACTAATAGATCTAAACAATCAATCAACAGATCTTAAACAAAACCTCAACAGATCTAATCAAACAATACCCCAACGGACAAAAAAGATTGAGAAACCTTTTTAAACCTGGCTTTGATACCAAATTTGATGCGTAAATTACGTGACAAACGACAGCGGAAGACTATTTTTGGTATTTTCTGGATTTTATATGAAACAAACAACTAAACGAGACAATAAAGTAAAATGATAGATAAAAGAATCCACCACCAAGACTCGTAAAGGCTAAGCCACCGGAATCAAGGATAAAGGAAACACTCCGCCCCACCACTACAATCGATAAAGGTCTAGCCACCACGATTATAGATAAAGGAAACCGAAGATTTAAAAGACCTCACCACAATATTTGATAAAGAACGAGTTACCACAAATATTGATAAAGGGGTCACTCCTAACCACCAAGATCAAAGATCTATAAAGGTAAAAGAAGATTTGTAAGAAATAGAGGCTGCTCTATTAATTTTCATTCAACATCAACTAACTTTACAATAAGAAATAGAACCTCTATTTATAGCCACATGCTCTACCTAGGAATTAACGACATAATAATAAAATAATACATAAAAGCTGTCATGTGCAAGCCACTAAGTAATTTGGACCAATAAAATATGGACACGTAAGCTTCTAGAAACATTCCCCAGCAAGTGGTCCCATAATATTGTTAGAAACGTTCTGTCACACGCGCCTTCTTTAACGGCTGTCATTCTTCTTTATTATTGGGCCCACAAACAACTTCAGTGGAGACTTTATTAATTGGTAACTGGAACATAAATTTGGACCGCAACTGGAGACAAAAACTCGAGATACGTCATCTGGAGGACCTTCAGTAGTGGTCACTGGAGCATTCATCTGGAGGACCTTCAGTAGTGGTCACTGGAGCATTCATCTGGAGGACCTTCAGTAGTGGTCACTGGAGCATTCATCTGGAGCTTGCCACTGGAGAAATGTTACTACTGGAGACTGAACTGGTTCAGAAAAAACTTGTCTGAAATGGGCTACAGCTGGCAGAATCAACATGGCTTGTTCAGAGAGCATGATCAGTTCAGTTGCCTTCTTCAGTTCACTGGGTTCCTCCAGTTCAATGAATCTGTCATTTCCACATCAGCTTCGACCAGGAAGAAAAGCTGATTGATTATCACATACGATATCCCCCAAACAACCCTTTATCCTATTTGCAATAATTTTCGTGATGCACTTAAAAACAACATTGCAAAGTGAGATAGGTCTAAAATCAGTAATACAAGAAGGAGACTTAACTTTGGGCAGTAAAGATATAACAGTGTGATTAACCTCCTTTAAAAGGCTGCCACTTCGAAAGAAATCTTGTACGGCTGAAGTTACATCTGATCCAACAATATCCCAAGCATGCTTGAAAAAAGCAGCCGAGAAACCATCCGGACCAGGTGCTTTGTCATCTCCCATGTCAAAAATAGCTTGCTTCACTTCTTCAATCGACACCGGTATTATCATAGCATTCGCCTTATCATCAGACAACTTTTTTGTAAACAAACCTTGAGTATTCAGCTCAGAGGTTAGCCCCGGGGTACCCAAAAAAGCTTTATAATGTGTTACAAATGCAGCTCCAACACCCTCTCCAGTAACTTGAACTCCAGAAGCATCAATCACCGAATCAATTCTGTGTCTTGCTTGCCTTGCTTTAACTACCTTATGAAAATATGCAGAATTTGAGTCACCAACTCGAAGCCAATTAACTTTAGCTTTTTGCCTTAAAAAACGTTCTTCATCTATAACAGCATCATTATAGGCTTGTAAATAAGCTGCTTCCTCATCTCTAAGATCTAAATTGGACGGGTCTTTATCAACAGCCTTCTGAGCAGCATCCAACTCAAACCTTAGTTTTTCCACCTTATCATGCAAATTTCCTTTATCATACAAAAGCTTGCGCAAAGGAGTCTTCAATGTCTTAAGTTTCTTGACAAGCTTGTACATAGGATATCCATCAAATTGTGTATTCCAGGAGTTCAGAACAACCTGCTTAAAATTGTTGTGATAAACTAGAACATTAGAGAACATAAAAGGTTTTGGCTTAAATTTCGTCTCCAATGGGAAGCATAATATGGCTGGTGCATGATCAGATATTCGATAAGGTTGAAATAAAGCATGAGCACCCACGAAATCAGACAAAAACACATGATTAGCCATAATTCTATCTAGTTTCTTCAACACCCCACCCCTCCCTTTAGGCTTTTGGTTCCAAGTGAGGTGCAAACCTGTTCTATTAACATCCATAACTTCTAGGTCATCAACGCACTCTTTAAACTCTCTACTTGCTATATCAATTCGAGAAGAACCAACATCTTTGTCGTCAAAGAAAAGAGTTGCATTGAAATCTCCAAATAAAACCCATGGTTTATCTTGGACAAAGTTTTTATGCATACACAAATTGTTCCACAGCACCCGTCGATGTATGTAGTAATTGTGAGCATAAACAAAGGAACAAAACAAGGTTTTCCTATCAGCTTTAAGGAAAACTTGAGTGTGAACTACTTGATCAGATTGAGCAAGCACCATAATATCAACAACATTAGGATCCCAACCCAATATAATCCTAGCATTTTTATCACAGATAAGACCATTCGTAGTCCACCTCCAATTATTAAAAACACTACTACAAAGCAAATCCAGTTTAGAAATAGAAACATGCGATTCGAGAATAGCACAGACAGATAACTTATTCTCCTTGATTACCTGCCGAACCTCAGATTGTTTAGGGGAGTGGTTCATTCCCCTAATATTCCAAGATGCAATACTAAACATGGGAAACGTTTTGTCCGGGAGTGCTTGCCCCCTCAGATTGTTCTATATACGCTGCAGTTTCATCAAAAATAACTTCAACCTCATCATCATCACTATCCTCCACATTCTTATGAAGATTCAACTTTGGAGACTCAACATGATCATCGTCCAGAAACACCTCAGCATCATTACCTTGTAAAAACTCATATTTATTTTGAACATGTATACTACTGCTCGGCTGCTTACTAGATGAAGCACCCTTCGAATCTGAAGTACTAGCATTATTCGAATTATGATAAGTTTTCTGGATCGGCCGATACTCGAATTGAGGTAACAGGAAACCCTTGAAAATTTGCTTTCTTTTTCTTTTTAACTTGTTGGAACCCATCCTCATCGACATCAATGGCTGTATTTTTTCCTTTAGAAGGTACCTTAGGAACTACCCGAGCCAATTTAGGACACAACTCAGATTTATGCCCAAACACACAACATGAGGCACATCTAGGTGGCCTCCATTCATATTCTACCTGCATATTTTCCTTAACATAACCATCTCCATCAACCTCAGGTATAGCTATAGTAATAACATTTTTAAAATCGAAATCAGCAGAAACTTCTACCAAAGCCCTAGCATAACTGCTTCTTCCCCATGATTCCGTGCACATTGTATTCGTATAGGTGTCCAGCAGTTTTGGTGTACCAATTGTAGAAAATAGCATGCTCAATCCATCATCAGTATATGCTGCAAGTGGGACGTTATGTAGTTTAACCCAGATTGAAAGCTCCTTAATATCATCCTTTTTCAGTACCGTAGTAGGACACCAAACATTCAGGAAAATAGGTGTACTACGAATTAGCCAAGGCCCACCTTCAAGCACTTTAAGCATTCGTTGTTTTTCGGCAAACTTGAAGAAAAAATACCCATTTGCATTCATCATCACCTTTTGCAGCCCATATTTCGTCCAGTTATTCTTAACAAAATATTTGACTACAGGAAAGGCTAATCGATCACCCAAGAAATAACCAAACAGAGTATTCGCAAATCTATCTTGAACTAGGCGCACCGATTCCTTTGGAAGAACCACATCGATCCCCTCCTGTTTTTGCACCGTTTCTAATTTTCTGAAATTAACCTTTTTTGTCTCTACACCACTTTGAACTTTGTCTGCATATGAAGGGGGAGGAGGATTCATGCTTCCCAAACCCGATATGTTCTCATTAATAACATCCTTAACAGCTTCAACAACTGGTTTAGGAACCGGGGCAAGGTCGATGGGTATCCATATTTTGAATATTCCTTAGGCTCAGGCATGTTTTCATCCGAACCATGCACAGGTTCATCAACCTTCTTATCCCCCTCATTAGAGCAATCAAACGCAGCAGCAAAAGCATCTGCTTTAGAAGGAGAAAGTAGGGTAGGCATACTGTTCTCGTCGCCACCAACATCATTATTATTTTTCATTCGTAAACAACCTATCAGAATTAGGGTTTTCTTTTGACACTTCACCTCCATCAGGAGTATTTGCATTCAACACTTCACTACCAGCTGTAATACGATTAGAACCAATAGGGATTTTACCGGTTGAAGCATCAATACTTACATTGCCAGGATCGACAGATGGAGAAGAAGGTAATGATTTTCCATCCTGATTAGCAACATTGCCCTTATTAGGGCTCCCACCTTTCTTCATCTTCTTTCCAGACATCTCACCTACACGAATCTCACCAGCACGTATTCTATTAAAACGTTCGTCTAAAGCTTTCAAATCAAATGGACTATCTCTCTTCATACACAATAAATACCATGCAGCAAAAAATCAAACAACCACGATCAGACGAAAAACGATAAAACGAAAAACCCTAACCCAGAAAACCCTAATTTGTTTTTCGATCGCCTTAACCCCTTAACAAGTCTGAGCTAATCTAGCTAAACTACACGAGGTAGCCGCGATTACAGACCAGGTAAGAGATCAGGAAAAAAGAAGAAACAAAACTAGGATTAAGACGAAAAAGAAACGGAGAAAAAACCCTAAAAACGTGACTCCTAAACTAAGAACAGTGAATCGAATATGATCAGATCACCAAAAGAGATACAATGATCACAATCGACTACCATAATCAGTAAGAAAATCACGAAATTAGGGCAGAAAAGAAAAAGGACGAAAGGGTTTCAGAATCACCATTAGGGAGAGAGAAAAAGGGTTTTTTTCGCTGTTAGATCCCTATAATGTATATATGTTATATATATATATGAGGTTAGGGTTTATGTGGCTGTTAGACACCCAAGCTTGGGTGTAGAACCCCTCACATCTTGTTTTTTTAATCCATAAAAAGCATGGGGGGCCAAGCATTTATAGATATATTAAAAAATTAGTATGTGAGGGGTTCTACACATATATATAATATATATATATTATATATATATATATATAATATTATATATATATATATATTATATATATATATTATATATATATATATATATAATATATATATATATATATATATATATATATATATATATATATATTATATATATATATTATATATAATTCACATATGATATAAATATTGTATATTTTTACAATAAGCAATCAACTAACATTTCATTCACAACTCAATCGCATTGCCATACCACGTATGGTCTTTCAACACTACACCATACCCCGTATGGTCTTACTACAATACACCACACCCCGTGTGGTCTTACCACAGTATGCCCTACTCCGTATGTCTTACCACAATACGCTACACCCCGTGTAGTATTACTACAATATGGGTAAAGGGATACCCCGATCAACTTTTATAACAACATTAAGGGTTCAGTACAAGTAATATGGCAGAGAACCATATTAATTCATATACATGACATGCCATGTATATTTAAACGAGGCAATAGCCGAGCAACTATCAACTATCCTACATTGACATTTCATATCGTTCTCAAACTAGGGAAATGCCAACATACAAGCCAAATAACATACTACGAAAAGATAGAAACACTAAACAAGTAGTAGCTCCTTTGGTAGTCTCCATTGTTCCAGCAAGCTTCCAACTTCACTAGTATGTTTAAACTTAAGAGAAGCAACCTTAAGTCGAACATTATAAACGATCAGCTCCCGAATCTGTTGAACAGTTCTTGCTTTATTGGTGAATAGACGTGCATTCCGCTCTTGCCATATGAAATAGGACGATGCAGCAACAACAAGCCTTCCTAGAACACTTCGAGCAGAATTTACTTTGGAGAGAGGCGTCAGACAAGCAACAATATCATCCCATTTCGCTGATACATGGTGTAATCCAGCCAGAACTTTTATATCATTCCAAACCTGAAACGAAAAAGTACATTCATAGAAAAGATGGTTATGAGAGTCCTGACCATGTTGACACAAAGGGCAACACGTCAGGTTAAGGTTGTAAGCACCTCCAGCTTCCCATGGCTTCAAACGATCTTGAGTCTTAAGCTTTTGGCGAAAAACCAGCCATAAATGAAAGGAATAGCGTGGAACACACTGGGAGAACCAAACAATGTCGACCCATGTAACCTCAGGTTGACGTGACCTGAAAGCTTCCCATACATTTTTAGATGAAAAATGTGCTTCTTGATTATTAGTTCCATACCATCTTAGAGTATCCTGCTGATCATGTAGTATGGGCGGTTGGACATTAATCAAAACTGGAAAAAGATCCAGCCATGCGGTAGGCCATTTCCAAGCACCATTAGCCAAGATATCAGCTACTTTAGCGTTAAGAGAAAAATTTGTTGTGGTGATAGTCCTCGGGGTAAGAACAGTAGAGAGAGGGCCAATCGAATTCCAATGATCATGCCAAGCATATGTCTTCATTCCATTACCAATACAGCTCTTGATATGGGGTCGAGCCAACTCTCTAATTGCCAAAATCTTCCTCCAACTCCAGGTCATGCTTCCATGAGGTTTCACATCCCAAAAGCTCCTTCCTTTTAGTTTATATAGATGAATCCAATTAACCCAAATAGAGTCACGATGGTTCAAAATGCTCCAAATGTGACTACCACAGTATGCCCTACTCCGTATGTCTTACCACAATACGCTACACCCCGTGTAGTATTACTACAATATGGGTAAAGGGATACCCCGATCAACTTTTATAACAACATTAAGGGTTCAGTACAAGTAATATGGCAGAGAACCATATTAATTCATATACATGACATGCCATGTATATTTAAACGAGGAAATAGCCGAGCAACTATCAACTATCCTACATTGACATTTCATATCGTTCTCAAACTAGGGAAATGCCAACATACAAGCCAAATAACATACTACGAAAAGATAGAAACACTAAACAATACCCCGTATGGTCTTACTACTTATCACACACCCCGTGTGGTCTTACCACAGTATGCCCTACTCCGTATGTCTTACCACAATACGCTACACCCCGTGTAGTATTACTACAATATGGGTAAAGGGATACCCCGATCAACTTTTATAACAACATTAAGGGTTCAGTACAAGTAATATGGCAGAGAACCATATTAATTCATATACATGACATGCCATGTATATTTAAACGAGGCAATAGCCGAGCAACTATCAACTATCCTACATTGACATTTCATATCGTTCTCAAACTAGGGAAATGCCAACATACAAGCCAAATAACATACTACGAAAAGATAGAAACACTAAACAAGTAGTAGCTCCTTTGGTAGTCTCCATTGTTCCAGCAAGCTTCCAACTTCACTAGTATGTTTAAACTTAAGAGAAGCAACCTTAAGTCGAACATTATAAACGATCAGCTCCCGAATCTGTTGAACAGTTCTTGCTTTATTGGTGAATAGACGTGCATTCCGCTCTTGCCATATGAAATAGGACGATGCAGCAACAACAAGCCTTCCTAGAACACTTCGAGCAGAATTTACTTTGGAGAGAGGCGTCAGACAAGCAACAATATCATCCCATTTCGCTGATACATGGTGTAATCCAGCCAGAACTTTTATATCATTCCAAACCTGAAACGAAAAAGTACATTCATAGAAAAGATGGTTATGAGAGTCCTGACCATGTTGACACAAAGGGCAACACGTCAGGTTAAGGTTGTAAGCACCTCCAGCTTCCCATGGCTTCAAACGATCTTGAGTCTTAAGCTTTTGGCGAAAAACCAGCCATAAATGAAAGGAATAGCGTGGAACACACTGGGAGAACCAAACAATGTCGACCCATGTAACCTCAGGTTGACGTGACCTGAAAGCTTCCCATACATTTTTAGATGAAAAATGTTCTTCTTGATTATTAGTTCCATACCATCTTAGAGTATCCTGCTGATCATGTAGTATGGGCGGTTGGACATTAATCAAAACTGGAAAAAGATCCAGCCATGCGGTAGGCCATTTCCAAGCACCATTAGCCAAGACATCAGCTACTTTAGCGTTAAGAGAAAAATTTGTTGTGGTGATAGTCCTCGGGGTAAGAACAGTAGAGAGAGGGCCAATCGAATTCCAATGATCATGCCAAGCATATGTCTTCATTCCATTACCAATACAGCTCTTGATATGGGGTCGAGCCAACTCTCTAATTGCCAAAATCTTCCTCCAACTCCAGGTCATGCTTCCATGAGGTTTCACATCCCAAAAGCTCCTTCCTTTTAGTTTATATAGATGAATCCAATTAACCCAAATAGAGTCGCGATGGTTCAAAATGCTCCAAATGTGACTAACCAATAGAGCATTATTAACTTCCCCAATTCTTTTAATCCCAAGACCCCCTTCATATTTAGGGAGACAAATAGACTTCCAAGCTGCTTTAGATTTCCCCTTTTTGGGCTCACCTTGCGACCACAAGAATCCCCGCATTCTTTTTTCAAGGTCACTGATAATACGCGCAGGAAGAGTAAATACCGAGGCCCAATATATGTGCATAGAAGATAGGACTGAATTAATCAGCTGGAGTCTTCCAGCAAAGGACAGTGACTTATTACGCCAATCACTAATACGCTTATCAAGCTTTTTAATAAGTATCTTGCAATCTTTATATAATAATCTTGATGAAATAAGAGAAACACCAAGGTACCTGACAGGGAGTTTACCCTCATCAAAAGGAAGCATAGAACAAATGTCCTACTTAGTATGGTAAGGAATATTGCTAAAGAATGTCGTGCTCTTCATTACACTAGGAACTAAGCCAGAGGTTCTTGTAAAAGTATTCAAGGATTCCTTTATTATTTTAACTGAGTTTGTGTCGCCTCTTGAAAAGAGGAACAAGTCATCAGCAAAACAAACATTGATGATCTTCTGTTTATCACAACCTTTGTGGAACCTGAAAGAGGAGGAGGATTTAGCATTTTTCCGTAGCAGTAGAGTAAGAACCTCCATCACTAGAGCGAACAGTTAGGGCGACATAGGATCACCTTGCCTTAGGCCTCGGCGTCCTTTAAAATAGTCGTGTATGTTCCCATTGATACTAAGCGAATAGGAGACTGTAGTGACACACACCATAATCCATTTCACCATCTTTGCATTGAACCTGAAACCAAGTAAGGTTGCTCTCAGAAATCGCCAATCCACCGTGTCATATGATTTTTGTATATCTACTTTAAAAGCACATCTCGGTGGTCCTACATTCCTGTGATAGTTATGCATTATCTCTTGAGTGAACAGAATGTTATCAGAAATTTTCCTCCCCGGAACAAAGGCAGATTGGTTTATATCAACCAAGTCATCAAGGCCCTCCATAATACGTGCAGTTATAATTTTACTTATAATTTTATATATAACATTACAGCACGATATAGGCCTGTAGTCCGTCACACTTTCAGGTGTGGTTTTCTTTGGGACTAGAGATATAAGGGTATGGTTTACCTCATGAAGCAATTGAGAATTTGTGAAGAAATCCTGTACAGCTTTAAACACATCTGCACCTACAATGTCCCATGAACTTTTGAAGAAAGCTGAAGTGAAACCATCGGGCCCAGGGGCTTTGTTTTCTCCAATACTAAACACAGCATTCTTAACTTCCTCCTGAGTGACCTGTCTAATCATATTGCTAGCCTTTTGAGGGTCGAGCTTGTTAACAAACAAACTCGTACTGCTGAGTGGCTCGTGGCTACCTTCTAAACCAAGAAAGTTTGTATAGTGATCAATAAAAGCATTAATAGCCGCCCCTCCTTCAAAAACAGTCCCATGGCAGTCCTTAACTCGTTCAATGCGGCTTAAATGGTTACGAGTTTTGAGAGAATTGTGAAAGTAAGATGAGTTCGAGTCACCAACTTGTAACCATTCAACTTTGGATTTCTGTTTCAAAAACCGCTCCTCATCCAATATTGCTTCCTTATATGCATTCAGATATTTCACTTCTTCTTCTCTAAGGGCAGCATTTCCGGGGTCCAAATCAATAGCTTTCTGAACCAAATCCACATCGTTCCTTAGTTTTTTGACTCGTTCATGAAGGTTTCCATTAGCATATAATAGCTTACGCATAGGTGACTTTAATAATTTTAGTTTCCTCACAACCTGGTACATAGCAAAACCCTCCACCTGAGTCTTCCATGTTGTCTCGACTTCCTCTTTAAATGCAGGTTTATGGACTAGGAAATTAGAGAATTTGAAAGGCCTTGGTTTGTCATGAGTAATACCTGGCATTTTGAGGATACAAGGTGAGTGATCAGAGACTCTATACGGTTGAAAAATAGCATGGGAAGTGGGAAATTCAGTCATAAACTCAATGTTTCCCATCACCCTATCAATCTTTTTGAGAATTCCAATCCCTTTCTTCGGCTTTTGAGTCCACGTGTAATGAAGTCCACTACTATTAACATCCATCACCTCAATATTATCAACACATTCTTTGAACTCTCTCATTCCAATAGTAATGTTTGAAGAACCAAACAAGCTGTCCTCAAGGTTAAGAGATGAGTTAAAGTCTCCAAGTATAACCCATGGTTTATTCTTCACAAACTGTTTATGTAAGGACAAGTTGTCCCATAACTCTCTTCGATCTTTATAGTGATTATCTGCATAAACAAAGGAGCAAAAGAGAGATTTTTTATCGAGCTTATATACAATTTGCGTATGAACAACCTGGCTTGATTGTGCAAGCACCATAAGGTCAACCAGCTCGGTGTTCCATCCAATTATGATACGGGTTCCTTTAGAACATAGACCCCCATTCGAACTCCAGTCCCAAGTTCCACATAATTTTTTGCAAACATCAAAAACTCGAGAAATATCAACATGTGTCTCCATAATAGCACAAACATGGAGATGATTATCCTTCACCACCTGACGAACCTCTTTTTGTTTCAGAGGGCGGTTCAACCCCCTTATATTCCAAGAGGCTAAGCTACCCATTGGACACTACATTTTCAGGAGTGCTTCCCCCTGTGTTTGTAGTCCCCGGATGGATACAATAGGTCATAAATTCAGATGTTTCAGTAACGTTATTGATGCGTAAATCACGCGACAAACTACAGCGGAAGACTATTTTTGATATTTTCTGGATTATATATGAATTAAATAACAAACAAGATAATAAAAGTAAAAATGATCGATAGAGAATCCACCACCAAGACTCGTAAAGGCTAAGCCACCGGAATCAAGGATAAAGGAAACACTCCGCCCCACCACTACAATCGATAAAGGTCTAGCCACCACGACTATAGATAAAGGAAACCGAAGATTTAAAAGACCTCACCACAATATTTGATAAAGAACGAGTCACCACAAATATTGATAAAGGGGTCACTCCTAACCACCAAGATCAAAGATCTATAAAGGTAAAAGAAGATTTGTAAGAAATAGAGGCTGCTCTATTAATTTTCATTCAACATCAACTAACTTTACAATGAGAAATAAAGGCTGTATTTATAGCCACATATTCTTACCTAGGAATCAACGACAAAATAATAAAATAATACAAAAGCTGTCATGTGCAAGCCACTAATTATTTTGGACCAATAGGAAATAGACACATAAGGCTTCTAGAAACAATCCTCTTCAAGTGGCCCACCATACCGTTAGGAATGTTAATGCTTTTGCACGCTCCTCTTGGATCCACTAAAAAGCTGCCACGCATCCACTCCCACGTCCTTATTGACCCCACACAACCTTCAGTTAAAACAAACTTTATTATAGACAACTGGAGCATTCATCTGGAACTGGAGACAAAAACTGGAGCACGTCATCTGGAGGACCTTCAGAGTTCATTTTCACTGGAACCCTTCAGATGCATCTGGAGCTCGTCAGATGCCACTGGTGATAATTCCCACTGGAGCAAGGTCACTACTGGAGACTGAGTTGTTTCAGTGAAAAGATGGTTAAAATGTGATACAGCTGGCAAAATTAACATTGCTTGTTCAGACTGTATGGTTCGCTCAGATTCCTTCTTCAGTTTAGTCAACTGCTTTTCTCTAGATTCCTCCAGTTCAGCTTCAGTCAAACTTGGTTCATTGAATCTGGACATTCCCGCATCAGTTATCTATCACTTCCGTACTATCTGATTTCTTGTCTTCATTGTTATTTTTGGATCGTTGTTGCTGTTCAATCCCTAACTCCATCTCCCCCACTTCATTTGCCGATTCTAATGGATTATCATCAGAACTGAGTACTCCAAAAGTGTTGCTGGTTTGGACAGTACTTGTACTCGGTTTATCACCACCCTTATTATTATTTACTACAGCCGCACCATTCACATTATTATTTCCAACAGGTCGATATACAACCTTTTGCTTAGGTTTTGGAACTGGAAACCCTTGCTTAGCTTTCTTCTTGGTCTTGACCAATTCGTAACCATCATCATCCACTTTTTTCTCAGCCTTTTTCGCTTCTCTCACCACTAATGGACATTGTGTATCAGAATGACCGAATACACAGCAACCAGAACACCTAGGAGGTGACCATTCGTACTCAACTCTAATGTTATTTTTTGTGTATCCTTCATCAAGCAGGTTGGGGATAGCTAAAACTATATTTTCTTTCAATGGATGAGATGCATCCAGCTCAACCATAGCTCTGGCATAGCTGTTTCTTCCCCATGCATCTATACACATAGCAGAGGTGTACGAATCTATATGTTTAGGGTTACCAACCTTAGATAATAACATACTCAGCCCATCATCAGTATATGCTACCATTAGTACGTCATGCAATTTAACCCAAACTGGAACATTCTTCAAGTCTGTTTTCATCATATTAATGTTTGGTGACCATATATTCAAAACAATAGGCATGCTACGTATAAGCCAAGGTCCATTTTCAAGAACTTTTTGCATGCCTTCCTTAGAGTTGAACTTAAAGAAGTAGAACCCATTGTTATTCATCATAATTCTGGAAAAATCATATTTTGACCATGCATTTTTAACAAAGTTTTCTACAACAGGGAAAGCAACTCTTTTTCCCAAGAAGTAACCATAAAGAGTGTTATCAAATCGACTAGCTACCTGTTTAACAGCTTCCCTAGGTAGGCACACATCTCCATCTTCAACGGATTCAGTTGAGTCCAATTTCCTTATATTTACTTGACGTTTCACAGAACTGCCTTGGAGTTTAGATGCATAAGTAACCTTAGGCTGCTCATTACTAGTGCTCATAGAATTACTAGGCATACCATCAGCAACACTAGAATCTGCAGCTACTTTGGGTGTATTCTGCTCCTCATTGTCATTTCCATTCACCAGAAACCCATATTTATCTCTATGAGTAGAGTTTTTGTCTTCTTTAGCACCAAAGGCAGGCGGGGGTGGCATAGGTGGTAGACAATCACTAGCTGAACCCGAATCTACCTTTGCTGAATTATCATGCACTCCATATGACGCATTACTAGGAGTTTGAGCAGTGGTAGACCCACTACCTAGTAAGTCAGCGTCACCTTTAGTCTGATTTATATCAATTTTCGCTTTATTTTTGTCTGCACTTGAATCCTTGGCCGAGCTAGGATTTGGATTTGTATTCTTAAGGATAGTACGAGCCGGCATTCGTTTACCATCAATGTTTTTTACTTTAGACGCCAGCCCAGAGGGTATTCCCTTGGGGTTAGCAACTCTCTCTGACGACCTCATATCACCATGAAACTAGGAAACCAGAAAACCGGGAAAACTACAAACGAAAAAGAACCGTATGAAAAAAAAAACCTAACCCTAGAAAAAGAAAACCCTGGCTAAAGCCCTTACCCTTAATCCGTTAGTAAGATGTCTTGTGATCTAGCTGGACTAAATAATTAGCCGCGATCCGATATTTACTAATGGATCAGAATAAGAGGAAGCTAAAGATCTCAAAAAACGATAATGGCTAGACAAGAGAAACCCTAAAACGCATAAAACAGACCGGATACAAAAATTGAGACAGGACGGTGGATTAGAGTAACCAACCACTAGTAACAATCATAGTAATCAGAAGAGTAGTACACGAATTAAGATCAGAAAGGGAAGTAGGGGACAAATCGCCATAATCGCACTAGGGTGAGAGAGAAAGGGTTTTTTTTCATTACAAATATGATATTTATTACGTCTTTGTTTTCTTAATAGTATTACTACAATATGCCATACCCTGTACGGTTTTTTTTGGGAATGGAGGGATATACCCCCCGTTGATTCATTAAATCAACCCTAAGAAACAGTTACAACCAAGTAGTGTGACTGAATATCACACCAGTTCACATATGGGACAGGCCCCATATATGTTAAGCAAATAAACACCCTAAAGTTAACTAAAGGAAACAACCATTCCTGGTAGCAGAAAACGACCCAAAAAATACAAGAGCATCCAAATCTAAAATACAATCTCTCTTCATACAAGTAACACCATGTTAAACCCCAAAAAAAAAAACAGAAACCCTAGATCCACAGTAAAAACCAGAAACTAATAAGAAAACCCTACCCTAATCTGAAACCCTAGCGTGAGAACCCCTAAATCGATAATTGATCAGGGGATTACGGAAGTTAAAGAATTAGAAAGTGAGTGAAAAGGAAACCCTAAAACGTGAATAACAAAAACAATCAGTGGCGATCAATAATGAGCAATCCGGAAGACTCAAACATCATTGACGAACCATGGATTGAATGTAAATTAGAAATAAATAGGATCAGAAGGAGGTGGCTAACAAATTGACATAAGGGTAGAGAGAAAGGGTTAACATCAAACCCCTGAAAATAATACCCCGTATGGTCTTACCACAATATGTCATACTCCGTATGGTCTGGTCACATCAACTTAATTACAACACATATTCCGCAACCATCATGTACTTGACTCAACATGTGTATAAACATATATAAAGGTACTCACCTCATTGATGAACAACCAAGCCCACGATGATGACCACATGAACACATGTTATCGCTTTCAACCTATCAATAATATGCATATAAGGCCATCTAGCAACCCCTCACAAACAAGGCTATCTACCTATAGCCACTAATTTCACTAGCATTTGTTTTACCCATTTCAAGTCCCACTATGTTATTGAGTTGACTCATTTCAAAATCTCATTTTACATAATTCCATATCTTCAAAATCATCACTATTAAACCTTCCATCATCATTGTTTTTGGCCTATCACATCAATATTTTGGGTAAAAGGTTACCCTTGGTTAACTTTTATAAATCACAATATAAACAGGCGAAGTGGCAGAATACCACTTCGGCTTTACAAGAACGCACAATGTGCAACATCCAAAAACCAAAAAAACAACCAGCTAACACTAGCACATTACAACTTATAAAACTCAAATAAAATTACATATTACGAGCTAATGGCAGCGGCAACTTCCAATGGCTCAAAGCTTCTTCCACTCGAACCGTCCGTTTGAAGCGAAAGGTGACTAGTTTTAGCCTGATCGTCTCTATAATATCATGAATTACTTGATCAGCCGATCTTCTTGTATTACTAAACAGTCTTTCGTTCCTTTCCCTCCAAATATAATATGTAGCTGCAGCAAGGATGAGCCTCGACACAATACTAGTAACAACCCGACTTCCATGAAAATTGCATTAGACCTGAATTATAGAGCTCCAAACAAACGAGACATAATTCACTCTAGCTTTGTCACATACACCCTTCCACACCTCCCTTGAAAAATTGCATTCGAAGAAAAGATGATTATGCAAGTGCATGGTTTTCCTCTGAATACAAAGCTAAATACTCCTGCACACTTCAATCAAAATATCAAAATGGAAAATAACAAGCTAAAACATAAAAATAAAAATAAAAATGAAATGCGATTTCAATAAGTTACTTGTTTCCTTGATCCATTGAAAGCTTGCATCTGTGATTCTAAAGATATATCTCTTATAAAATAGGTCACAAATGATAATATTTAAAACAATTTACTTAATTGCAATTAGTCACATATTCCTAAAAATAAAAATAAAAATACGGCTTGGGTTGCCTCCCAAGAAGCGCTAAGTTTAACGAGTCTTCAGCCGGACTCGGCCTAGGAACTAGGTTGAGGAAGAATACGGGGTAGGCCGAGGGCCGGTTCCCGTTGGGTAACGTTCGAAGTGACTTTTGGCTTCTTTGACGTTCGTTCCTTTTCTCTCATCCAAGTTTTCTAAGTTCCTTCGTGCTTTAGTTGCGTCAACCATCTCCAAGTCGATTGGTGTTTGATATCCAGGGCTGGCTCAGGTGGTGACGAATTTAATTTCGCGAATTTCGGGGTTGCTGGGGGTTCCAGCGGTGCTGGGACTGCCTGAGCAGCGTTGGGTTGACTGGTCAGCGGCGCCGGTGGCTTCATGGCAGTATCTGATTTTCCGATTTTGCATCCATACTCCTCTAGGAACTTCATTATCCTCTCGGGTTCTGTTAGTATGATGTTTTTCACCAACCCTTCGTTGAATGCCTTACTTGTTCCTATGTTCAACCCATTGTAGAATGCTTTCATCTGTTCTTTTGTGCTTTTCTTCTCGGCTACTGATGCACTCGTCAGTGTTTTTATTCGTTGCCAAGCTTTTCCCCAAGGCTCATTTTTCCCTTGTTTAGAGTTTTTCACGGCTATCAATGCTTCCTCTTCTGTACACTTAGCCGATCTCTTATTTCCTCGCGGTCTCCTCTTTCTGATCGTTTATTCATTCACATCTGGCAGCGGCCTCAAGTCAGGGTGTTTAATTGTGTTCGATGGCTTATTTGGCTGGTCAATCTTCTCAACATCTTTTCTCAAGTGATTCGGGGTCCAGAAATCTCCCCCAGCGGCGCTGGGTGTCCCTCCCAGCGGCGCTGGCTTCTCCGTCCTCGCGATGGGTTCTTCAAATCTGACTTTTCGGCTTGAGATCCTAGCTTCAATCCTTGCAACCATCTAGTGGCAAACAATAATTACTTAATCCTATATTATGTCTTGTCTCTTTCCTTCCAAGATACCGCAAGCTTCCTTAATCCTATATTCTAGTGGCAAACAATAATTTCTTATCTGTTTGGTGTGATCATCCATCTCCTTCAGTAAGATGTAAATCCATTCCTTGTCTGTTGCTGAGTGGCCTACGAACGGTGGGAGCATGCTGATGAGAATCTGTTTGCTGTGCAGATCTCCGCAGCGGCGCTGAGGCTCTTTCAGCGGCGCTAGGCTCTTCCCAGCGGCGCTGGTGCTTCCTGTGCAGATTTCGGAGTTGCTTTTTGCCATATAAACGCCTTTCTCTATCCCCGAAACAGGTATCTCAAATCGATTCCGATGCATTGTATCTATCTTATCTGAAACACACTAAACGAAAATTAAAGAAAAAGAAAAAACAAGAACGAAAACAAACACAAAATCGAAAATGTTGCATTATATTTTTTGGGTAAATGGGGTTGCCCCCGTTAACTTTTATATCACCCAAAAAACATTACAAAACAAGTAGTACGACTAAGTTATCGTACTAGTTCATATATAGGACATGCCTTATATATGTTAACAAGAAAGTACAAGGGAGCATTTTAATGATTTATGAAAAAAGGCAGAATTTGTCAATAGTTAAAAAACTCTTTTCTCTCTACCCTAAATGGCGACTTTTTTCCTGACCTTCGTGCCCCAATTTCGCAATTCTTAATCAGATTTTAATGATTATTCATGGTCATTGTTTACTTTTATGCAATGATTCGTGTCTGATTTATTGTTTTTCTGATCTTGTTCTTGCGTTTTTAGGGTTTCTTTTCTTGTCGCTTAAAACCCTAGATTTATTGTCTTTCTTCTGATTAATTACCTTGTTTGTGATCCCGGCTAACTCGTTTAGACCAGGTAGATCATTTGAAACTGTTAATTGATTAAGGGGATCGATTAATTGTTTAGGGTTTTTTCTTAGGGTTAGGGTTTTCTGTCTTTGTTCTCTTTTTGCTCGTTTTGTGGTTACTTGTTTAATTCGCTGCATGGTGTTATTGTGTGTATGAAGAGAGATAGTCCATTTGATTTGAAAGCTGTAGACGAAAGGTTTAATAGAATTCGTGCTGGTGAGATTCGTGTTGATGAGATGTCGTGAAAGAAGAAGAAGAAAGGTGGAAGCCCTAATAAGGATACTAAACAAGATGGAAATTCAAAAACCTCTGCTCTTTCTGCTGACCCTGCTGCTAGGGCTCATACTTCTGATCACGTACCAGGTGGTGGTCTCCATACCACTAATGAAAGGGTGTTCAACCTGTTGCAGCGAGCAATTCATCACAAGTTAGTATTGAAGAAACTGGTCTTGGAAAGGAAACTAATTCTCAAACGCCAATGCCACCAGTGCCTAAGAATATCACTGATGAAAAAAAGGAAGAATTTAATGCGAAAGAGGTTGAGAATCAAGGTTATCGGAGTGGTCCTGCTTCAGTAACACCATTTCCATCTAATGAGGGCGAAAAGGTGGATGTAGTGCATGGATTAGATGATAAGATTCCTGCTCCTAAGGAGTATGAACAACATGGATATCCCTCTTTTAACATGCCACCTATGCCACCAGCCCCTGAACCATTGGATGAACCTGTTTACAAAGGTACATCGGGCTTGGGGAATACGTCAAGAGAAAATATTAAGGATAGTGTACATGTTGGTACATCGGGGATGGGTGGTACTTCACAAAAGGAGTCAGCTAATAAATCTTATGCAGATTCTGTTATAGCTAATTCTGAAAAACGTAAAGTTAATTTCTGATGCGAATATGATCCCACTCGCTGAACTGACTAATTCCAGTCAGCTAGAAGTGGTCGCTGAAGGAGTCAGCTAGAAGTGGTCGCTGAAGGGAGTCAGCTAGAAGGGGTCGCTGAAGAGAGTCAGCTAGGAGGGGTCGCTGAAGAGAGTCAGCTAGGAGGGGTCGCTGAAGAGAGTCAGCTAGTAGGGGTCGCTGGCAACAATCTACTGGCAGCGAGCATTGGACTGAAGATGCCTCCAGAACAAGCCATGCTCATCTTACCAGCGATAGCCCATTATGGACAAGCCTTCGCTGACAAACAACCTCCAATTGTTACTTTACTCCAGTGGCAAGTCCCTCCATGATCAATGAAAGTCATCAGCGAGCAATTCCAGTCAGCATACTTCAGCTGCCACGTCACCAGTTCTAGAAGGTCTTGGATAAGGATGTGTGCGCGTGTGACAGTAACATCTCTAACGGTATTATGGGACCACTTGCAGGGGAATGTTTCTAAAAAGCCACGTTGTCCATTTCCTATTGGCCAAACCCAATTAGTGGCTAGCATTTGACAGCTTTTTTTATTGTATTTTCGTTAATTCCTAGGTAGAGCATGTGGCTATAAATAGGGGTTTATTTCCTTGTAAAAGTCAGTTTTGGTTATCAAGTTGAATGAAAAGAACACTTTCTTTTCCTTATTAAATCTTCTTATTACCTTCATAAATCGTTGTTTATTTGGGTGTTTGGAGTGATCCCTTTATCTTTAATTGTGGTGGTTCGTCCTTTATCAATTAAAGTGGTGAGATCTTAAATCTTCGATTCCTTTATCTTTAATCGTGGTGGTTCGTCCTTTATCGATTATAGTGGTGGGTTGGAGTGTTTCTGTTATTTGATTCCGGTGGCTCGTTTCCTTTACGAATCAAGTATTAGATTCTTTATCTATCTTCATTCCTTTTGTTGTGTTGTTTCATTAAAACCCAGAAAATACCAAAAATATTTATTTCCACTGTGCTAGTTTCGTTGTCTAATTCCGTTGTGCTTGGAATCGCGTGATTATCACATCAATTTGGTATCAGAGCCAGGTTTACAAAAGGTTTCTTAATCTTTTGGGTCTTGTTGTTTGTTTAGATCTCGTTTCGATTTAGTCAGATCTGAGTTTGTTTTGTTTAGATCTATTGATTGATTGAGTTGTTGTTGATATAAATGGCATATAGACGAGATATGACTTTAGAAGAAGCTCATAATGTTAGGAGAGATAGGCAGATTGAAGATCTACAAGAAACACTTGGTAGGGTTCTTAATCTATTAGAAGATGGTGGTTTAAGGATGAATAGGGAACGTGTTGTAAGAGATGATGCGTCTCAAGGTCCTAGTGAGAGATCTGATAATACACCCAGATCTTCTAGTGATTCTGAGGAGTCTAATCAATCTAGAAGAAGGCATAGGAGACATAAGGTTGACGATACTAGAGATATTAAGATAGATCCACCAGATTTTGTTGGTTCATCAAACCCAGAGGAATATTTTGAATGGGTTCAGGTGATGGATAGGATTATGGAAATAAAAGGTTATGATGATAGAAAGAGTTTTAAGGTTGCCATTATTAAGCTTAAAAAGTATGCTTCATCTTGGTATGATAATATGAAATCTGAAAGGGAATATAAGGGTAAGAGTAAAATCAAGACCTGGTCGAAACTGAAGGAAGTTATGCAGAAGAGATTTGTTCCTCAAACTTACAAGCAAGATCAGTATCTACTGATGAATAATCTGAAGCAAGGTGCTAAAGAAGTGGTAGAGTATATCAGGGAGTTTGAGCAGCTGAAGACAAGAACTGGTGTCAAAGAAACTGAAGAGCATACTATCGCCAGATTCTGATGCGTAAATCACGCGACAAACGACAGCGGAAGACTATTTTTGGTATTTTCTGGATTTTATATGAAATAAACAACTAAACGAGACAATAAAGTAAAATGATAGATAAAGAATCCACCACCAAGACTCGTAAAGGCTAAGCCACCGGAATCAAGGATAAAGGAAACACTCCGCCCCACCACTACAACCGATAAAGGTCTAGCCACCACGATTATAGATAAAGGAAACCGAAGATTTAAAAGACCTCACCACAATATTTGATAAAGAACAAGTCACCACAAATATTGATAAAGGGGTCACTCCTAACCACCAAGATCAAAGATCTATAAAGGTAAAAGAAGATTTGTAAGAAATAGAGGCTGCTCTATTAATTTTCATTCAACATCAACTTCCTACAAATGAGAGATAAACCTCTATTTATAGTCATATACTCTACCTAGGAATCAACGATGAAATAATAAAATAATACATAAAAGCTGTCATGTGCAAGCCACTAACTAGTTTGGACCAATAAGACATGGACACGTAAGCTTCTAGAAACATTCCCCTGCAAGTGGTCCCATAATACCGTTAGGAATATTAGTGCTTTTGCACGCTCCTCCTTGATCCACTAAAAAGCTGCCACGCGTCTATACCCACGTCCTTATTGACCCCACACAACCTTCAGTTAAAAACAAACTTTATTATAGACAACTGGAGAATTCCCACTGGTGCTCGTCAGATGCAACTGGAGCTCGTCAGATGCCACTGGTGATAATTCCCACTGGAGCAAGGTCACTACTGGAGACTGAGTTGTTTCAGCAAATAGATGGTTAAAATGTGATACAGCTGGCAATATTAACATTGCTTGTTCAGACTGCATGGTTCGCCCAGATTCCTTCTTCAGTTTAGTCAACTGCTTTTCTCCAGATTCCTCCAGCTCAGCTTCAGTCAAACTTGGCTCGTTGAATCTGGACATTCCCGCATCATTCTCCCCCTCTAAAAAGAGACTTATCCTCAAGTCTTCGAGATACTCATCCTCCAGGTAAGGCATCAGATCACCAACATTGAATGTACTAGAGACTGACATATCTCCAGGAAGTTCAACTTTGTAAGCATTTTCTCCATATCTCTCCAGGATCTTGAATGGACCTTCAGCTCTGGGCATCAGTTTGCTTTTTCTCTTGGCTGGAAATCTTTCCTTTCTGAGATGCACCCAAACAAGATCACCTGGTGAAAAACTGGGCTGCTTCCTGTTCTTGTTTGCCTTGGCCTTGTAACTGGCATTTGCTTTCTCAATTCCGGACTTTACTTCTTGATGAATCTTTTTTATTTCTTTGGCTCTGGCTTCAGCATTAATACTTGCTTTTGGCTCAATCGAAAATGGGATTAAATCAATGGGAGTTAGTGGATTGATACCATAACAGACTTCAAAAGGTGATTTACTGGTCGAATAATTAGGAGCTCTGTTGAAAGCAAATTCAGCATGAGCAAGCTTCAGATCCCAATCCTTCAGCGTCTTCTTCACCAGTGTTCTTAACAACATACCAACTGTTCTGTTCGTGACTTCAGTCTGTCCATCAGTTTGAGGATGGTGAGACGTACTGAACATCAATCTGGTACCCATCAACCTCCATAGAGTCTTCCAGAAATAACTCAGAAACTTTACATCTCTATCTGACACAATTGATTTGGGAATCCCATGCAATCTAACAATCTCCTTGAAGAACAAACTCGCCACAGCTGAAGCATCATTGGTTGTATTGCAAGCAACAAAATGAGCCATTTTTGAGAATCTATCAACAACCACCATAATTGAGTCTTTTCCCCTTTGGGTTCTGGGCAGTGCAACGATTAAATCAATGGGAGTTAGTGGATTGATACCATAACAGACTTCAAAAGGTGATTTACTGGTCGAATAATTAGGAGCTCTGTTGAAAGCAAATTCAGCATGAGCAAGCTTCAGATCCCAATCCTTCAGCGTCTTCTTCACCAGTGTTCTTAACAACATACCAACTGTTCTGTTCGTGACTTCAGTCTGTCCATCAGTTTGAGGATGGTGAGACGTACTGAACATCAATCTGGTACCCATCAACCTCCATAGAGTCTTCCAGAAATAACTCAGAAACTTTACATCTCTATCTGACACAATTGATTTGGGAATCCCATGCAATCTAACAATCTCCTTGAAGAACAAACTCGCCACAGCTGAAGCATCATTGGTTGTATTGCAAGCAACAAAATGAGCCATTTTTGAGAATCTATCAACAACCACCATAATTGAGTCTTTTCCCCTTTGGGTTCTGGGCAGTGCAACGATAAAATCCATGCTAAGATCTTCCCAAGGTTGGTTTGGAGCTGGAAGAGGAGTGTACAGTCCTTTGTGAAAAGTTGTCTTCGCCTGGTGACAAGTTGGACATCGACTGATGAGATTCTGGACATCCTTCAGTAGACTTGGCCAGTAGAAGTGTTTAGTGAGAATCTCTCCAGTTTTGTTTATTCCGAAATGACCAGCTAAACCTCCTCCATGGGCTTCTCTTATTAGCAAATCTCTAATCGAACCTCTGGGAATGCACAACTTTCCATTTTTGAATAAGAATCCATCTTGAACAGTGAATGGTCCTTTCAGATTAGCTTCAGTAGTTTTCTCAGAAAAATCTGGATCAGCAGCATATAACTCCTTTATGAAAGAAAATCCAAGTACTCTTGCTTCCAGAATTGACAACAATGAATATCTTCTAGAAAGTGCATCAGCAACAACATTGGCTATTCCAGCTTTATGTTTAGAAACAAATGAATAAGACTGTAAAAATTCCACCCATTTTGCATGCCTGGCATTAAGCTTATGCTGACCATTAATGAACTTCAGTGCTTCATGATCAGAAAACAATACGAACTGTTTTGGCTTCAGATAATGTGACCAGTGAGTGATAGCACGAATTATTGCATAAAATTCTTTATCATAAGTGCTATACTTTAATTTTGATCCGTTCAGTTTCTCACTGAAATAAGCAACTGGACGCCCACTCTGCACCAGTACTGCACCAATACCAACTCCACTGGCGTCACACTCTAATTCGAACAACTGATCAAAATCTGGTAAAGATAGAACTGGAGCTGAACTGAGTTTTTCCTTCAGTGACTCAAACGCCAGTTGGGCTGAACTCGGCCAGTTGAACACACCTTTCTTCAGGCAGTCAGTAATTTGAGCTACAACTGAAGAGAAATTCTTGATAAATCTTCTATAAAAAGAAGCCAGTCCATGAAAACTTCTTACTTCAGTGATTGTAGTTGGAACTGGCCATGATCTGATGGCATCAACTTTAGAAGGATCCATAGAAATACCATTCTTAGACACAACGTATCCTAAGAATATTACACTTTCCACCATAAAATCACATTTCTCCAGTTTGCCATACAACTGGTGTCTTCTCAACAGTTCAAATACCCTCTTCAGATGGCTAACATGTTCAGCTTCAGATTTAGAGTACACCAGAATATCATCAAAGTAAACAACAACAAACTGACCTATAAGTGGCCTCAGAACTTCATTCATTAGCCTCATGAAAGTACTTGGGGCATTTGACAAGCCAAAAGGCATCACTAACCATTCATACAAACCTCCCTTGATTTTGAAAGCAGTCTTCCATTCATCTCCATCCTTCATTCTTATCTGGTGATAACCACTTCTGAGATCAATCTTTGAAAACACTGGAGCCATGTAACTCATCAAGCATATCATCCAATATGGGAATAGGATATCTATACTTAATAGTTATATTGTTGATGGCTCTGCTGTCAACACACATTCTCATCGTTCCATCTTTCTTTGGGACCAGTAGAGCAGGAACTGAACAAGGACTCATGCTTGCTCTGACATAACCCTTCTCGACCAGTTCATCTACTTGTCTTTGCAATTCTTTGGCTTCATTAGGAGAACAACGATAAGCAGCTTTGTTTGGAAGAACTGAGCCTGGAACCAAGTCAATCTGATGCTCAATACCTCTAACTGGAGGTAAACCTTCAGGTAGATCTTCAGGAAAAATATCTCTGAACTCCTTCAGTAATGACTTCAGTAAACTGGGGACTTCAGTGGACTTCTTCTCTTCAGACTTTTCAACGACCAGTAGCATTAGAACTGGAGAGCCTTCAGATAACTCTTCTTCAACTTCAGATTGAGATAAAAACAAAGGCTTACTAGGCTGATCCTTCTTGACTTTCATCAGTTCGGTGGGCTTCAAAGAAGTCAGTGTGACCTTCTTTCCACTTATATTCAGAGAATATGAATTCATACGACCATCATGATGAACATAATTATCAAATAACCATGGTCGACCCAACAAAATGTGACAGGCATCCATGGGAACAACATCACATATAATTTTATCTTGGTAAACTGACCCAATTGAAAAGGGAATAGTGACTTGTCGATTTACCTTTACTTCAGAACCTTCGCTTAACCATTGCAACTTGTAAGGTCTGGGATGCTTCACTGTTGGTAGTTCCAGTTTCTCTACCATGTAAGTTGAAGCAGCATTTGCACAACTGCCACCATCGATGATCAGATCACAAACCTTGCCTTTCACTGTGCATCTAGAGTGGAAAATATTCTCTCTCTGAGCAGTATCAGCTGTAACTTCATCAGTATGCATCACTCTCCTGACAACCAACAACTCTCCAATATCTGCACCAACATAAGCTTCTTCTTCTTCTTCTTCATCGTACACTGGCTCACCTTCTTCAGTGTTGACATCTGGTAAACATTCGATTTCTTTAGCAGTCAATGCTCTTTGATTAGGACACTGGGCCTGGAAGTGACCAAAACCATGGCACTTGAAACATTTTCTTCCAACTGGTTCTTTCGTTCCTCCAGTTTCCTTTTCTTTGCCTCTGAAGGCTTTCTGGACAGTTTCAGTAAATCTGGTAACTGGTTGACGGGCAACTGGTTGACTTGCACTGGCAGGAACCTTACTGAATGACTTGTACGGAACCTTCTTCTTCAGTTGTCTCTCAATCTGGATAGCCATCTTGCATGCACCTTCATACGTCCAGATAGGCTACAACTCAATCTTCTCAGTAATGGCAGCGTTCAGACCACCAAGAAATCTGGCAATGGTGTGCTCTTCAGTCTCATTCACACCAGTTCTGGTCTTCAGATGCTCAAATTCTCTAATGTATTCCACAACTTCCTTGGCTCCTTGCTTTAGATTGTTCATCAGTAGATACTGATCTTGCTTGTACGACTGGGGAACAAATCTCTTCTGCATAATCTCCTTCAGTTTGGACCAGGTCTTGATTTTACTTTTGCCCTTGTATTCTCTTTCAGATTTCATGTTATCATACCAAGATGAAGCATATTTCTTCAGTTTAATAATGGCAACTTTGAAGCTTTTCCTATCATCATACCCTTTTATTTCCATAATCCTGTCCATCACCTGGACCCATTCGAAATACTCTTCTGGGTTAGAAGATCCATTAAAATCTGGTGGATCTATCTTAATATCCCTAGTATCATCACCCTTATGCCTCCTACGCCTTTCTCTAGGATGTGGTTCATCAGAATCACTAGAGTGTCTAGGATTACTATCAGATCTTTCACTGGGGCCTTGAGATTCAGAATCTCTTTCACTGGCAACAACATTTTCTCGATTAAATCGTAAACCACCATCTTCTAACATATGAACAACTCTACCAAGTGCTTCTTGTAGATCTTCAATCTGCTTATCTCTTCTAGCATTATTAGCTTCGTCTAAAGTCATATTTCTTCTAAACGCCATTTTTAACCAACAAGTAACTCACAATCAATAGATCTAAGCAAATAACTAATAGATCTAAACAATCAATCAACAGATCTAAACAAACAATAACCCAACGGACAAAAAGATTAAGAAACCTTTTTAAACCTGTCTCTGATACCAAATTGATGCGTAAATCACGCGACAAATGACAGCGGAAGACTATTTTTGGTATTTTCTGGATTTTATATGAAATAAACAACTAAACGAGACAATAAAGTAAAATGATAGATAAAAGAATCCACCACCAAGACTCGTAAAGGCTAAGCCACCGGAATCAAGGATAAAGGAAACACTCCGCCCCACCACTACAACCGATAAAGGTCTAGCCACCACGATTATAGATAAAGGAAACCGAAGATTTAAAAGACCTCACCACAATATTTGATAAAGAACAAGTCACCACAAATATTGATAAAGGGGTCACTCCTAACCACCAAGATCAAAGATCTATAAAGGTAAAAGAAGATTTGTAAGAAATAGAGGCTGCTCTATTAATTTTCATTCAACATCAACTTCCTACAAATGAGAGATAAACCTCTATTTATAGTCATATACTCTACCTAGGAATCAACGATGAAATAATAAAATAATACATAAAAGCTGTCATGTGCAAGCCACTAACTAGTTTGGACCAATAAGACATGGACACGTAAGCTTCTAGAAACATTCCCCTGCAAGTGGTCCCATAATACCGTTAGGAATATTAGTGCTTTTGCACGCTCCTCCTTGATCCACTAAAAAGCTGCCACGCGTCTATACCCACGTCCTTATTGACCCCACACAACCTTCAGTTAAAAACAAACTTTATTATAGACAACTGGAGAATTCCCACTGGTGCTCGTCAGATGCAACTAGAGCTCGTCAGATGCCACTGGTGATAATTCCCACTGGAGCAAGGTCACTACTGGAGACTGAGTTGTTTCAGCAAATAGATGGTTAAAATGTGATACAGCTGGCAATATTAACATTGCTTGTTCAGACTGCATGGTTCGCCCAGATTCCTTCTTCAGTTTAGTCAACTGCTTTTTTCCAGATTCCTCCAGCTCAGCTTCAGTCAAACTTGGCTCGTTGAATCTGGACATTCCCGCATCAGATTCCTTGGTGGGTTGAATGCTATCATTGCTGAGAAGATGGAATTACAGCCCATCTGGACTTATGAAGGTGCATGCAAGCTGGCCCTCCAGATTGAAAAGCAGCTGAAGAAGAAGGTTCAGTACAAACCTTTCACTAAGGTTACTTCTAGCTCCAGTCAACCAGCTACCAGGCCTAATGAAACTGTTCAGAAACCCTTCAAAGGAAAGGAGAAAGAAACTGGAGGATCAAAAGAACCAGTAGGGAAGAAATGTTTCAAGTGCCATGGATTTGGTCATTTCCAGGCCCAGTGTCCCAATCAGCGAGCACTGACTATCAGGGAGATAGAAAGTTTACCAGAGGCTGACACTGAGGAAGAAGAAACAGTGTACGATGATGATGATGGCGCTGAAGAAACATATGTAGGTGCTGATATTGGGGAGATGCTGGTGGTCAGAAGAATGATGCACGCTGATGAAGTCACTGCTGATAAGGCTCAGCGAGAGAATATCTTCCACTCAAGATGTACTGTCAAAGGAAAAGTATGCAGTCTTATCATTGATGGAGGCAGTTGTGCTAATGCTGCTTCAACTTACATGGTTGAAAAACTGGGGTTACCTACACTGAAACATCCCCGTCCTTACAAGCTTCAATGGCTCAGCGAGGGAACAGAGGTAAAGGTTACTCGACAAGTTACTATTCCATTTTCCATTGGTCATATTTATCAGGATGAGATTGTTTGTGATGTTGTCCCTATGGATGCGTGTCATTTGTTGTTGGGAAGGCCATGGTTGTTTGATAAGCATGTATTCCATAATGGTCGTTTAAACTCTTATTCATTATTTGTAAATGGGAAAAAGATCACCCTAACTTCTTTGAAACCCGACGAGCACTCAAAAACCAAGGTGATGGATCAGCGAGACAAGGCCTTGTTCATGACCCAAACCGAAGTTGAAAAAGAACTCGCTGATGGCACCTCAATAATGATGTTGCTGATGGTTGAGCTTGCTGATAAGAAGGGACTCGCTGACATTTCCAGTTTAGTCAAACCCTTGCTGAAAGAATATGCTGACGTATTTCCTGAAGAATTGCCCTCTGGTTTGCCTCCTATTAGGGGTATTGAACACCAGATTGATCTAATTCCAGGATCAATCCTTCCAAACAAAGCTGCTTACAGATGTTCACCTAATGAAGCTAAAGAGTTGCAGAGACAAGTCGATGAATTGGTTGAGAAGGGTTATGTGAGAGCAAGTATGAGTCCTTGTTCAGTACCAGCTCTCCTGGTTCCAAAGAAAGATGGTACGATGAGAATGTGTGTTGATAGCAGGGCCATCAACAACATAACCATTAAGTATAGATATCCCATTCCCAGATTGGATGATATGCTTGATGAGTTACATGGCTCCAGAGTATTTTCCAAGATTGATCTAATTCCAGGATCAATCCTTCCAAACAAAGCTGCTTACAGATGTTCACCTAATGAAGCTAAAGAGTTGCAGAGACAAGTCGATGAATTGGTTGAGAAGGGTTATGTGAGAGCAAGTATGAGTCCTTGTTCAGTACCAGCTCTCCTGGTTCCAAAGAAAGATGGTACGATGAGAATGTGTGTTGATAGCAGGGCCATCAACAACATAACCATTAAGTATAGATATCCCATTCCCAGATTGGATGATATGCTTGATGAGTTACATAGCTCCAGAGTATTTTCCAAGATTGATCTAATTCCAGGATCAATCCTTCCAAACAAAGCTGCTTACAGATGTTCACCTAATGAAGCTAAAGAGTTGCAGAGACAAGTCGATGAATTGGTTGAGAAGGGTTATGTGAGAGCAAGTATGAGTCCTTGTTCAGTACCAGCTCTCCTGGTTCCAAAGAAAGATGGTACGATGAGAATGTGTGTTGATAGCAGGGCCATCAACAACATAACCATTAAGTATAGATATCCCATTCCCAGATTGGATGATATGCTTGATGAGTTACATAGCTCCAGAGTATTTTCCAAGATTGATCTCAGAAGTGGCTATCACCAGATAAGGATGAAGGATGGAGATGAGTGGAAAACTGCTTTCAAGGTCAAGGGAGGGTTGTATGAATGGTTAGTTATGCCTTTTGGCTTATCTAATGCTCCCAACACTTTCATGAGACTAATGAACGAAGTTCTCAGGCCACTCATTGGTCAGTTTGTTGTTGTATATTTTGATGATATTCTGATATATTCAAAATCTGAAGCTGAACATGTTAATCATCTGAAGAGTGTATTTGAACTGTTGAGAAAACACCAGTTGTATGGGAAGCTGGAGAAATGTGATTTCTTGGTGGAAAGTGTGATATTTCTTGGATACGTTGTATCTAAGAATGGAATTTCAATGGATCCTTCGAAGGTTGAAGCGATTAAGTCCTGGCCAGCTCCTACAACGATCACTGAGGTAAGAAGTATTCATGGTCTGGCATCATTTTGTAGCTCCCATTACTGATTGCCTCAACAAAGGTGTGTTTGAATGACCTAAGTCAGCTCAGAGTGCCTTTGAATTGCTGAAAGAAAAGCTCAGTTCAGCACCAGTCCTGTCCTTACCAAATTTTGAATTATTATTCGAATTGGAGTGTGACGCTAGTGGAGTTGGTATTGGTGCAGTCCTTGTTCAAGAAAAGAGACCAGTCGCATACTTCAGTGAAAAGTTGAATGGTTCGAAGCTGAAGTACAGTACGTATGACAAAGAATTCTATGCTATCATCAGGGCTATCAATCACTGGTCACACTATCTGAAGCCCAACAGTTTGTTTTATATTCTGATCATGAAGCGCTGAAGTACATCAATGGTCAGCATAAGTTAAATTCAAGGCATGCAAAGTGGTGGAATTTTTGCAGTCTTATTCGTTTGTGTCTAAACATAAAGCTGGGGTAGAGAATGTTGTTGCTGATGCACTATCAAGAAGATATTCAATGCTTTCCATTTTGGAAGCAAGGGTTCTTGGGTTCTCTTTTATCAAAGAGTTGTATGCTGCTGATACAGATTTTGCTGGTCACTTCACTGATGGTCCCTCCAAAGGATCATATTTCGTGCAAGAAGGGTTTTTATTTAAAAATGGAAGGTTGTGTATTCCTAAGGGCTCAATTCGAGACTTGCTAATAAGAGAAGCTCATGGCGGAGGACTCGCTGGTCATTTTGGTATTACTAAGACTGCTGACATCCTCAGTGAACATTTCTATTGGCCATGTCTGCTGAAAGACGTCCAGACTATCATCAGCAGATGCTCAACTTGTCATCAGGCCAAGGCAATTTTTCACAAAGGTTTGTACACTCCTCTTCCAGTTCCAAGTCAACCGTGGGAAGATCTGAGCATGGATTTCATTGTTGCTTTACCCAAAACCCAGAGAGGAAAAGATTCTATCATGGTGGTGGTTGACAGATTCTCAAAAATGGCCCATTTCATTCCTTGTAACACCACTAATGATGCCTCAGCAGTAGCCAATTTATTCTTCAAAGAAATTGTCCGTCTTCATGGAATCCCCAAAACCATTGTTTCTGATAGGGATACAAAATTTCTGAGTTATTTTTGGAAAACTTTGTGGAGATTGATGGGAACTAAGCTCCTGTTCAGCACTTCTCATCACCCCCAAACTGATGGCCAGACTGAAGTTACTAACAGGACCATTGGGATGTTATTAAGGACGCTGGTGAACAAGACGCTGAAAGATTGGGATCTAAAGCTCGCACATGCTGAGTTCGCTTTTAATAGAGCCCCAACCACTCAACCAGCAAGACTCCATTTGAAGTTTGTTATGGTACCAATCCTTTAACTCCCATTGATTTAGTTCCTTTTTCAATTGAGCCAAGAGTAAATGTTGATGCTGAAGAGAAAGCTAAGGAAATAAAAAAATACATCAGCAAGTAAAGACAAAAATTGAGAAAGCAAATGAATAATACAAGGCCAGAGCTAATAAGCATCGTCAGCAGCCTAGTTTTGCACCTGGCGATCTTGTTTGGGTGCATCTCAGAAAAGAAAGATTTCCTTCCAAAAGAAAGAACAAACTGATGCCAAGAGCTGAAGGACCATTCAGAATACTGGAAAAGTTCGGTGACAGCGCGTACAAGGTTGAATTACCAGGAAGCATGTCAGTTTCAAGCACTTTTAATGTTGGAGATTTGATGCCTTACCTTGAAGATGAATATCTCGAGGACTTGAGGACAAGTCCTATTTTAGAGGGGGAGAATGATGCGAATATGATCCCACTCGCTGAACTGACTAATTCCAGTCAGCTAGAAGTGGTCGCTGAAGGGAGTCAGCTAGAAGGGGTCGCTGAAGAGAGTCAGCTAGGAGGGGTCGCTGAAGAGAGTCAGCTAGGAGGGGTCGCTGAAGAGAGTCAGCTAGTAGGGGTCGCTGGCAACAATCTACTGGCAGCGAGCATTGGACTGAAGATGCCTCCAGAACAAGCCATGCTCATCTTACCAGCGATAGCCCATTATGGACAAGCCTTCGCTGACAAACAACCTCCAATTGTTACTTTACTCCAGTGGCAAGTCCCTCCTTGATCAATGAAAGTCATCAGCGAGCAATTCCAGTCAGCATACTTCAGCTGCCACGTCACCAGTTCTAGAAGGTCTTGGATAAGGATGTGTGCGCGTGTGACAGTAACATCTCTAACGGTATTATGGGACCACTTGCAGGGGAATGTTTCTAAAAAGCCACGTTGTCCATTTCCTATTGGCCAAACCCAATTAGTGGCTAGCATTTGACAGCTTTTTTTATTGTATTTTCGTTAATTCCTAGGTAGAGCATGTGGCTATAAATAGGGGTTTATTTCCTTGTAAAAGTCAGTTTTGGTTATCAAGTTGAATGAAAAGAACACTTTCTTTTCCTTATTAAATCTTCTTATTACCTTCATAAATCGTTGTTTATTTGGGTGTTTGGAGTGATCCCTTTATCTTTAATTGTGGTGGTTCGTCCTTTATCAATTAAAGTGGTGAGATCTTAAATCTTCGATTCCTTTATCTTTAATCGTGGTGGTTCGTCCTTTATCGATTATAGTGGTGGGTTGGAGTGTTTCTGTTATTTGATTCCGGTGGCTCGTTTCCTTTACGAATCAAGTATTAGATTCTTTATCTATCTTCATTCCTTTTGTTGTGTTGTTTCATTAAAACCTAGAAAATACCAAAAATATTTATTTCCGCTGTGCTAGTTTCGTTGTCTAATTCCGTTGTGCTTGGAATCGCGTGATTATCACATCAATTTCAGATTGTTGGAGTCGAATGAGGTGATTGAAAACATCGATGTGGTAATTCCAAGGGAATCTGTAAAGATAATTCAAAACAGGTATGAAAATGTACTTTATGGTTATTTCTTGGGAGATCGATTAGCATATCCTGTGGTTGAATACTTTACAAAAAGCTTATGGTCGAAATATGGGTTAATAAAGATTATGATGAATGCCAATGGCTATTTTTTCTTTAAGTTCTCGAGTAAGGATGGTATGGAAAAAGTGTTGTCTGAAGGACCTTGGATAATTCGAAATGCTCCTATCTTTCTTAACAAATGGTCACCAAATGTGGTACTTAAAAAAGAAGATATTAAGAAGGTATCGGTTTGGACAAAACTTCATGATGTCCCACTTGCAGCGTACACAGATGATGGGTTGAGCTTGCTTGCATCTAAAGTGGGCAGTCCTAAATGTCTGGATAGTTACACTAGTGCAATGTGTATTGATTCTTGGGGTCGCAGTAGCTTTGCAAGAGCGCTAATTGAACTGGATGCGGAAAAGGACCTCAAAAATACAAATATGTTTTGTTGGAGGAATACCTAGTTTCGACGCGATTGAGGAAAACGAAGATAGAAAACGAACTTAGCAAAACGAAGATAGAAAACGAATTTAGCAAAACGAAGATAGAAAATTATCTTATTTTCGTTTTGAAGCTTACGAACTTAAGCTATCTTCGTTCAGTTTTTCACCTTACGAAGTTAAGCTATCTTCGTTCAGTTGGAGGAATACCTAGTTTCGACGCGATTGAGCAAAACGAAGATAGCAAAACGAAGATAGAAAATTATCTTATTTTCGTTTTGAAGCTTACGAACTTAATCTATCTTCGTTCAGTTGGAGGAATACCTAGTTTCGACGCGATTGAGGAAAACGAAGATAGAAAACAAACTTAGCAAAACGAAGATAGAAAACGAATTTAGCAAAACGAAGATAGAAAATTATCTTATTTTCGTTTTGAAGCTTACGAACTTAAGCTATCTTCGTTCAGTTTTTCACCTTACGAAGTTAAGCTATCTTCGTTCAGAACCTCACCTTAAGAACTTAAGCTATCTTCGTTCAGAACCTCACCTTAAGAACTTAAGCTATCTTCGTTTCAACCCTCATTTTCGTTTAAACATTAACTTTCCAATATCTTTGTTCTACCCAGCTTGCATGGGATCATGAGTTCAAAAGAGAGATCGACTAACTCCGGGGGTAATCCGCCTGGTCTTGCTTCAAAGATTAAGAATATTGATGGGAAGGTGAGACCACCTGTGAGGTCAATCCTGAAAAACCCTAATAAGGGTTCTAATGAGAAGAAAGCTGCTGAAGCTCGAAAAGCTGAATTAAAAGACCCAACAGGTGATAGTTCAAATGTTAATTCTGAGACATCTGCATCAAATCCCAAGGTAGAAGAATATGGTAACCCTTTGTATGATGCGGAGGGGAAAGCTGAGGGTCCAAAAAACAATTCTACCAGTTCTAATACTAATAATGTGGAACATGGTGAAGATGGGGAAGTGGATGGTAGCATGGATGATAATTCTGAATTTGTTAAATAGCATGTGAATGATGGGAATTTAGGTGGTGGTTCTAATACTAGCAATGAAACTCCTAGTTTTTCCGTGAATGGCGATGGTGTTGGTGATGGGATTCATCAATCTGTACCACCAGTTGCAAAGGTGGTGCAGCCTGATAAGGTGAACCAGTCTGATCCTTCGGTTGTTAATATCCCTTTTTTGTATGCAAAGGTGGTGCGATCTGATGTGAATAATAAACCAAAAGTTAATTTCCGTTCTTTGAGTGTGGAATTTAGTGTTGAAGGCATTGATTTGATTATTCCAAAAGAAGCTATTATGTCAGCAAATAGCAAATATGCTAATACTTTGGTTGGATATTTTCTTGGAAAAAGACTTGCTTTCCCCGTTGTTGAAAACTACGTGAAGAATGCTTGGGCTAAATATGGGTTTCAGCGTCTTATGATGAATGCATCCGGTTTCTTTTTCTTCAAATTTGAGGAGAAATCTGGTATGGAGAAAGTGTTAGAACAAGGACCATGGTTAATTCGCTCAGTTCCTCTTTTCCTTAATATTTGGACTCCTGATTTTAGTATGTCCGACATTAAGAAGGTCCCGGTTTGGGTAAAGATGCATAATGTACCTTTGGTTATATTTAATGAAGATGGTCTAAGCATGCTTGCGACCAAGCTTGGAAGACCAGTTGCTTTGGATGATTATACGAATTCCATGTGCATTAATGCATGGGGTCGTAGTAGTTATGCTCAGGCACTTATTGAATTGGATGCAGATAATGAGCTAAAATCTGAGTTGACTGTTGGAATTCCTAATATGGTTGGTGATGGTTTTTCGAAACACGTTATTAACATTGAGTACCAATGGAAACCTCCTCATTGTTCGACTTGCAAGGTGTTTAATCATGCAAGCGACCAATGCCCTAAATTGCCTAAAAAGGTCATACCAATTCCTAAAAAGGTTATATCAGAGGTGCACAGTGATGGTTTCCAGCTAGTTGGCAAAAAGAATGGTTCAAGGCAAGGATTTCCGGTCCAAAATCAGAAGAATAAGTTCGTATATCGGCCCTTGGTGAAACCAAAAACGAGTACTGATCAAGCAAGCACCTCTAAAGGGCAGATTCCAACCAAGAATTCGTTTGGAGTCTTGGTAGATGAAGATGGACAAAAAGGAGATGACCCGTTATCTGATTATGGGACTAAACAAAGTGTACCTGTACTTCGGGAAGCCACAGAAAGTGAAATGGCTGAAAAGGCTGCGAAATTAAAGGCAACGATGGATGCGGCATTTTCTGCTGATTCTGATAATGATGAAGTCGATGATGATTATGTGGAAAATATCTATGATGAATCTGATGATTTTATGGCTGCACATACGAAGCCTAATTCCACTTCTGAGGGGGCAAGCACTCCCGGTATGCACGGTTTTAATGGGTAGTATAGCTGCATGGAATATTAGGGGTTTGAACCGACCCCTCAAACAGAAAGAGGTTCGGCAGGTGGTAAGTGAAAATAATCTTAATGTTTGTGCTATCTTGGAATCCCATGTACATATTTCTAGTCTTATGGATGTGTGCAAAAGGGTGTTTAAAACCTAGGATTGGTCTTCTAATGCTTCGTCCTGTAGTAAGGGTACGAGGATTATTCTGGGGTGGAATTCTGAGGTTGTGGATGTTATGGTTTTGTCACATACGGATCAAGTCATACATATTCAGATTATATACAAGTTAGATCGAAAGGCTTTCTATTGTTCGTTTGTATATGCGGACAACTATTATGTTCATAGAAGATTATTATGGGATAATCTTTGTACACATCAGCATTTTATACAAGGAAAACCGTGGGTGTTGTTGGGAGACTTTAACTCAGCGCTTAATTTGGAGGATAGCTTCTCTAGTTCTTCCAAAATTGATGTTGGTATGCGTGATTTTAAGGAGTGTATACAACAAATTGATGTAATGGATATTAATTCTTCCGGGTTCCATTTTACATGGACTCAAAAACCCAAGCATGGAACAGGAACATTGAAGAAAATTGATAGAATCATGGGAAACGTTCAGTTTTGTGATGAGTTTCAATCCGCTCATGCCATCTTTCAACCCTATAGAATCTCGGATCATACCCCATGTGTCTTGAAACTTCCTAATGTTACTAGGCAAAGACCCAAACCATTCAAATTTGCTAACTTCCTAGTTCATAAGAAGGATTTTGCTGAAATGGTTAAACCTCATTGGGATACTCCTTTTACTGGATGCATGATGTACAGATTAGTTAAAAAGCTAAGACTTTTGAAACATCCGATCCGAAGTATGCTCTTTAGGCAAGGAAATCTGCATAATAAGGTTAAGGAGCTTCGTCTTGAGTTTGATAGCCTCCAAATAGCTATCGATGCTGATCCCTCTGATAAAGAATTAAGAAACCAGGAGATTGCTGCACTTTATGATTTTAAAGAGGCGGTTCTTGATGAGGAACGCTTCTTAAAACAAAAAGCCAAGATTGAATGGTTAGAGGTGGGTGACTCTAATACTTTGTACTTTCACAACTCTGTTAAAGCAAGATCTCACAGGAGCCGGATAGAGAAGATTCAAGACGTTAATGGAGTTGATCATGAAGGGGGTGGTGTGGCTACTGCGCTTGTAAAACATTATGAAGACTTCCTGGGAACTGAAGGGCCTCCATCTTGTTTTAATCCTAATGAAGTTTTCAGAAGAACTATTAGTAGGCAAAAAGCGGATTATATGGTTCGAGCGATCACTGATGCTGAAATTAAAGAAGCTATGTTCTTAATTGATGAAAATAAAGCCCCGGTCCTGATGGGTATACCTCGCTCTTCTTTATGAAGACTTGGGATATAACGGGAAAGGAGGTATGTCTTGCCATTCATGATTTCTTTAAGACTGGCAAAATTTTGAAAGAAATCAACCATACCTTCTTAGCATTGATTCCGAAAGTGTCCACTCCTAATAGAATTACAGATTATCGCCCAATTTCTTGCTGCAATACAATATATAAATGCATTAGTAAAATTATTACTAATCGCATTAAGGATGGGTTGGACGATATTGTGGATATTAATCAATCCGCATTCATTCCGGGTAGGCTTATATCGGATAATATTTTTCTAACTCAAGAATTAATGCATAATTATCATCGTAAGATTGGCCCCCCACGATGTGCTGCTAAGGTTGACATTCAGAAAGCATATGATACTGTTAATTGGAGCTTCTTAAGAGCAACATTAATTGGTTTTGGATTCAATCCGACTATGGTACATTGGATCATGTCTTGTGTTACCAGTGTTTCTTTCTCTATCAGCTTGCATGGTAATATTCATGGTCTTTTCCAAGGAAGACGAGGCCTTAGACAGGGTGATCCCATGTCCCCATATCTCTTTACTATGGTTATGGAGGTGTTAACTCTGATGTTACACAAATCTGTGCAACATTCTCCGGGCTTCAGGTTTCATAACTTGTGTGGAGAACAACGAATTATTAACATTTGTTTTGCAGATGATCTCTTTCTCTTTGGCCGAGGTGATCTTGCTTCAGCCAAAGCTATTATGGACGGGCTTATGGAGTTTTCTAATGCCTCAGGACTTATGCCTAGTCTAGCTAAAAGCACGGCTTTCTTTTGTAATGTTCCTGATCGTATTAAGAGGGCTATTTTGGATATCCTCCCATTTGAAGAAGGCTCTCTTCCGGTTCGTTATCTTGGTGTTCCACTTATTTCATCTAGACTTTTACACAAAGATTGCACAATTTTGGTTGAAAGGATCTAGAACAAGTGATTGGAAGAACAAGTCTCTTTCGTTTGCTGGCAGGTTACAATTAATTAATTCAGTTCTCTCTTCCATGCATATTTATTGGGCTTCAGTTTTCATTCTCCCTGCTAGTATCATTTCTGATTTGGAAAAGAAGATGCGGGCTTTTTTATGGACTCAAGGACCCATGAGCAAAGGTAAAGCTAAGGTGGCATGGAAGGATTGTTGCCTTCCTAAGTATGAGGGAGGAATTGGAATTAAAAGAATTTGTGATGTTAACAAAGCTCTTATGACTTCTCATGTATGAAGTATCTTGAATAATCGAAAGTCTCTTTGGGTACAGTGGATTAATGTGCATAAACTCAAGGAAGAAATTTCTGGGATGTCCCTTTGAAAGCTGGCTCAACATGGGGATGGCGTAAGCTTCTTCAATTGCGAGAAGTAATCCGACCACATATTAAGTATCTGATAGGGGATGGGTGTACTACTTCAGCTTGGTTTGATAATTGGGCTTCTATTGGCCCTTTATATAAGTTTATTACATATAGAGAGATGACTAGAGCGGGATTTCGTCTTGATGCAACTGTTAATGATGTTCTAACTAATGGACACTGGAAATGGCCAATTGCCTGGTTTGATCTATTTCCAGTGCTTATAAATGTTACTCCTCCTGTTCTTCGTCCTGCTGTTTCTGATGTAATTACTTGGTATGATAATAATGGGAAGGAAACTGGTTTTTCAGCCTCTTCCACATGGGAAACCATCCGAGTTAGAAGACCAGTTGTTCCTTGGGTTGATCTTGTTTGGTTTGCACATAGTATTCCGAGGCACTCATTTCATGTCTGGCTTATTATGAGAGAAAAACTGAATACTCATGATAAGATGAAGCAATGGGATGTTAGTGGTTCTACTAACTTAAATCTACTTTGCTGTTCCCTCTGCAAGCGTGGACCTGATTCGCATCAACATTTATTTTTTGAATGTAATTACTCATTGCAGATTTGGAATTTGGTTCGCCCCTTAATGGGATTTCATGCGGTTCCAAACCGATGGACTGATATCACTTCAATGCTATTGTTGACATCAAAGCCTAATCTTGCCAAGACGGTTATTGCTAAGCTTTTGATTGCTGCTTCGGCTTATTACTTATGGCAAGAGAGAAACTCCAGATTATTTTCTCCTAAAGAAAGATCGGTTGCTCAATTGCCTGATGTTATTGTGTCTACTGTCCGGATGAAGTTAGCCACTATGAAGTTCAAGAAAAAGATTCAAGGAAGAAGCATCCTAGAAGAATGGAAGTTGGATATCACGTAAACATTTATTAAACATCACTTTTATTGTTTTGCCATTAAGAAGTCAACCAGTCTTCTAAATGTGTCCCTCTGACAGGCCTTTGGATTTATCTAAGGGTAGGAGTCTCCATTTGGTTAGCCATTTTGAGCTCTTCACTGTGATGTGCATGTTTGAGATTTGGTTTCGATTTGGTAGAATGATAGAGGTTGATGTTTGATATTGGTTACTTACATATTAGAGGTGTATTATTAATGCTTTTGATGTTATTAGCCTTTTTTATGTATTGTTCAGCTAGGTCATTTGTGACGTTATTGTTTCACATACATATGGCATGTCATATGTATGAATTAGTTTGGTACTTTGCCAAGCTACTTGTAATAATCTTCTTTTGGGTGATTTATAAAAGCTTACCGGGGTTTAAATTCCCCTTTACCCAAAAAAAAGGACCTCAAAAATACTCTTTTTGTAGCTATCCCTGATATGGATGGTGAGGGTTTCACTACAGCAAAAGTTAAGGTTGAATATGAATGGAGCCCCCCGAGATGTTCATCATGTTGTGTTTTTGGCCACGTGAATGCAAACTGCCAGAAGCAACCTAAACAATCTACACAGACCACTAATTAGATGAGGATGGATTTACAACAGCTAGAGGGAAAAAGAAAACCAATAACAAACAGGGGATACAGATTACAAAGCCCAAAACTAAATATGAATGGCGATCGGTTTCCAAACATAAAGATGGACCAAATTTGAATACCACTCGAAAAGTATCAGAGAATTCAACAAATGTGAAGGTGAGTAATGCTTATGAAGTCCTAAATACTGTTAGTGAACAAGATAACGAATCTACTAAGGAGAAGGCAGATTTGAAGAAGCCAATGGCTAGTACTAACTCTACTAGAGTTGACCCGCTTGAAGATGAGAACATAGATGACGATATATTGGTTGATGAAACAGCTCAATTTATGTCTCAAGGTACGGTTCCACCAGTGTCGGAGGGGGCAAGCACTCCCGTTGATACGGTGTCCAATGGGTAGTATAGCAGCATGGAATATAAGGGGTTTGAAACATCCCCTGAAACAAAATGAAGTTCGCCAAGTAGTCCGTGATAATCACCTACATGTATGTGCAATCATGGAATCTCATATGGATGTTTCTAAATTGTTTAATGTGTGTAAGAAGATATGTGGTTCGTGGGACTGGACGTCTAATGGCAATATGTGTTCTAAAGGAACTCGTATTATTATATATATATTGCTGGTAGAGCTGAGAGAAAATAATATGAGTTTCATCTAATCTCAACCTTTCAAATTTAATAAATAAAATGATCACAGCCGTTTAAATGCAAAAGCGGACCTAACCCGTTTAAACAACCGGCCTCCCCTTTCCTTTCCCTCATTTTTCTTCCGTCGGATTGTTTCACGCAAAACAACCTCCTCTCTTCCTAACCCTAATCTATCCCTAAATTTATTTATTGATCTTTCTTATGAACAACTAATGGTTTTTATGATGCAGCGTTGATTCCTGTATATGTAAATTGATTTTTTAATTTGGATTCGTGATACTTTTATGGTAATCATATAGTTTGAATCTTGATCTTCTTCTCCATTTATCCCTTATTACAGATTTTGGTTAATCATAGAGATTGAAGGTATTCTTTTTTGTCAATTTAATTTAGTGTTATTGCTTATGAAAAGATTTAGTGTATTATTATCATTAGGTTAGCTTTTTAATACGTAATTAGAAACTACATTGAATCCTATAATATAATAAATAATACATTTGTGTTCATAACCTAGCAGCTTATAAAAAAATATATATTTTTGGCTCAAAGAAGACGATTTATAATGTTTCATGTAGGAGGTGCTTTGGACTTGGCTGTGAGATTGAAGAAAAGACTCCGAAGAAGCTTCAAGGTTTGTTGCTTTATTGGTTTCTTAAATATTAAACACATAGTTCTACCAAATAATGAATCCAAAGTGAATACAATTATTGTAATAAGGAACTGACTTCTCCCAATTATGGCTGAATTGATTTCCAATTTTTAAATATGTATTTTTTTACTAAATGTTTGATGAAATGCTGAGGTGAACCATATTTGAGCCTTTGTACATTTGCTATGTGGCTGAGTTTTATGCTAAAGATTAAGTGCCCACAAACTGTTTGTTATTATGCGTGAATGAAAATAATTGAGTTTATGCTAAAGATTAAATGGCTGAGTTTTATATCATATGAAATACTTATAAGTTGTTTGAGGATGCTCATATAAGCTGTTCGTTGAAATGACAATCATCTTGACAAGTTATTTTCTCTTTTGTTTTCTATCAAGGTGTCTTTTATCTTTCTTTTCCAAAATTTTACCTTGCATGATGATAGGGACATCCAGGCCAGAATAGGATGAGAGTCAGTTCAGGACACAGGAGCACAAGCCCACTCCATAGGATATAGCGCAGCAGAAGTTGAAAAGGTAAACCTTGAAACTTATATTAAGGGTTAGAGTAGTCACTATGTGGTCTGGTTGTATTGCCCTTTCGTCTATTATTATGTGGGAATTTGGAAAATCCGCAAGATGTTTACTACTTTACTCATCATATTGTTACTCTTATGTCTACCTATATTATTCTAATTACATGCTCTCCGACACATAGTTTTAAATTTTTAATGTAAGTGCATATTATTAGTTTTCCAAATATCAGATACATCAACTGGCTCAACGGAATTGCTTCAAGGTCCAGCAACATATAGATAATAAAGATATCCAATCAACTTTTTAGCCTGATTCTGATGACATGTATAGTAACTTTTTAGCCTGATTCTGATGACTTCATTGAAATGCATAAATACTATTCGATTATTGCAAAAGATGGAATGACAATGCATAGTTTTGGTAGTTTAAGTATGGGATTGCTCTCTTGGAATTCAAGCAATTATTGCAAGTAAAATGTTCTGAAGATTATGGTGATTGTCTCAAAAAGGGACACTTCTTTTTATAAGGTCCCCGTATTATCACAGTTAGTTCTTTTTTTTTTTGCATTATGCATGACTTTTTATGCAAGTTTTTAGAGGATCCCTTATCGTGTAACCAAATTATATGCAGGTAAAAGAAAATCCATTAGGATATTTTACTCGAATGTGTCGACACTTCACAACACAACAGGATCATGGACTTTCTCAGATCAAGAGTCAAGACCAAGGGTGGACTGTTACATATTGTATGTCTAAATCACCAAAGGTGAATGTAACCAGATTGAGATTTTCTCTATGTATATCAATACTTGATGATGATATATATTCGCTTTGAAATTTAGAAGGCATTTGTTGGATTGAAATCATTAGAGCCTGGTCCTGCATTAGTTCCTGCATAAGTTCAATTGGATAAATGGAAGGACGGATTCGAGGATGGTAATCTTGATTATGATTGTATACCTTTTCAACAATTTTACCAAGATTGTATGCTTAAGGTTATAGCTTATTAACATACTCTTTAAAAACTTGGAAGTTTTGCACTCTTTGTATCTTTATGTATAAAGTTTAACATACTTGGTGTACTTTTAAGTATATATATTTATTGTTTATAACCCGGTCAACGACCGGGTATTGATCTAGTTATTATTGGATGGAATGCTGACATGGTGGATGTTATGATTCTCTCTTAATCAAGGCAGGTAATTCATACATAGATTCACTTTAAAGTTGATAATAAGACTGTTTTTTGCTCTTTTGTTTATGCGGACAACCATTACAAAGATAGGAGAGAGTTATGTAAAGATTTGAGCATGCATAAGCAGTTTATGGCTAATAAACCATGGTGTATTCTTGGTGATTTCAACTCATCACTGAATTTAGAAGACAAGTATGCTGGCTCGTCTCATACTACTATAGGTATGAGAGAATTCAAGGAGTGTGTTACTGACATTGAAGTTCTTGATATTAAAAGCTCGGGTCTTCACTATACTTGGAGTCAAAAGCCTAAGAAAGGAACGGGTGTCCTCGAGAAAATTGATAGAGTCATGGGTAATTTACAGTTTATGGTGGACTTTCCTGCATCACATGCTATTTTTCAACCTTACAGAGTCTCTGATCATAGTCCATGTATTCTAAAGTCACCTTCAGTGGCGAGGTTTAAGCCTCGTCCATTTAAATTTGCAATTTTTCTTGTTTTCAAACCGGGTTATAGAGATGTCATTGAGCAGGTTTGGAAAATGGATATAGAGGGACATAATATGTATCGTATTACACAAAAGCTAAAGGCTCTAAAAAAGTACTATAACATTTTTTGTAGACCTTTAGAGAAGAGGACACGTCTTTCTTGGCCAGTATGAGGAGTTCCATAAAAGTACTATTGCCTAGACAGTGGACCTTTAGAGAGAACACGTCTTTCAATGGTAGTATAAGGAGCTCCAATAAACTAGCTAGCTAGTCATTAGGTAGTTCGATGAATACCCTTAAAGTACTATAACATTTTTTGTAGACCTTTAGAGAAGAGGACACGTCTTTCTTGGCCAGTATGAGGAGTTCCATAAAAGTACTATTGCCTAGACAGTGGACCTTTAGAGAGAACACGTCTTTCAATGGTAGTATAAGGAGCTCCAATAAACTAGCTAGCTAGTTAGTAATCATACACTGGGGTCAAGGGTATTCGTCGAACTACCTAATGACTAGCTAGCTAGTTTATTGGAGCTCCTTATACTACCATTGAAAGACGTGTTCTCTCTAAAGGTCCACTGTCTAGGCAATAGTACTTTTATGGAACTCCTCATACTGGCCAAGAAAGACGTGTCCTCTTCTCTAAAGGTCTACAAAAAATGTTATAGTACTTTTTTTAAAGCACCCTCTAAGAAGTCTTCTCCATAAGCAAGGAAATCTGCACGTCAATGTAGATATGCTAAGGCAGAAACTCGAGAACAACGTATTATTAACGTGTGCTTTGCGGATGATCTTTTCTTATTTGCACATGGGGATATTAATTCTGCAAGGATGTTGATGGACACATTGAACAACTTCAAGAATATGTCAGGTCTGGTTCCTAGCATTCCCAAAAGTACCATTTTCTTTTGTAATGTTCCGGATCATGTAAAACAGAATATTCTTGCTATCATGCCGTTCGAAGAGGGTAAACTGCCAATCAAGTATTTAGGAGTCCCCCTTATTTCTACCAGATTGTTATATCAAGACTGTAAAGTATTATTGGAACGCATGGAGAAGAGGATAAATGATTGGCGTCATAAATTGTTGTCTTTTGCCGGAAGACTACAATTGATTACCTCTGTCCTATCATCGCTACATAACTACTGGGCCTCTGTATTTATCCTTCCTACAAGGTTAGTTGCTGAATTAGAACAAAAGATACGTGATTTTCTTTGGAGTCAAGACCCCGTGAGAAAAAGGAAGGCAAGGGTTGCTTGGAAAGCTATATGTGTTCCGAAATATGAAGGGGGATTGGGTATACGGAGAGTTGCTGATGTTAATAAAGCTCTCATGACAAAGCATATTGTAAGTATCCTCTCTAATCGTAACTCGTTATGGGTTAAGTGGGTGCACACCCATAAGCTAAAAGGTAAAAGTTTTTGGCAAGTGCAACCGAAGGCTAGCATGAGTTGGAGCTGGAGGAAATTGATGCAAGAAAGGCATGCTCTACGACCTCTTTTAAAGCAAAAAATTGGAGATGGTAAGTCGACTTCAATGTGGTTTGATAACTGGAGTAATTTTGGTCCTTTATGTAATGTGATATCCTATAGAGAAATCCATTGAGCTGGTTTCTCATTGTCTAACTCCGTTGCTGATCTTATTGAAGATGGTGTGTGGAAATGGCCAATAGCATGGTACGATTTATTTCCTATCTTAATAAACTGCGATGTCCCAATACTTAATCAGGATAAAAAGGATAGCTTATTCTTATGTACTATTGATGGCGTTGAAAAAGACTACTCGACATCCAATGTTTGGGAGCTGATTAGATACAAAAGAGAACCTGTCCTATGGGTGAACATTGTTTGGTACTCGAGCTGCATACCGAGGCATTCTTTTCTGCTATGGATGGTTATGAACAAGAAATTGAAGACTCAAGACAGATTGAAACCATGGGATGTTGGGGGGGCTGTTAATCTTAATCTTTTTTGTTGTTCTTTATGTCATACAGGTCCAGACTCGCACGATCATCTTTTTTTCGAATGCCATTTTGCCTCACAAGTATGGGATCTCGTTCGTGACCTTGCAGATTTGAGCAACATTCCAGCAACTTTAAATGATATAGTTGAATCCTTATTACCTATATCGAATGGCAACTCAATAAGGAGTGTTATTGGAAGGCTACTACTTGCAGCCACGGCTTACTTCATATGGCAGGAACGAAACAACCGTATGTTCACAAATGAGAAGCGTTCCCCAGCTCTGATGAAGACTATTATTGTAGACACGGTTCGATCCAAGTTAGCTACAATTAAACCTAAAGGTGGGCACCGTGAAATCCGAATACTAGAGAAATGGAACCTGGCCAGTCGGATTTCAAGTCAAGATAGACCGGAAGATTAATCTTTTTTATTGTTACCTATTGCTGCATGTCTTTTCTTGTAGTGGTAGGGTGATGTCCTTTAGGAGAGTTTTTTTCTTTGAACACATTTATGTGGCATGTCACATAAATGAAACTAATGTGGTACTCAATCACATTACTTGTACTTTTTTGGTGATGATATAAAAAGTTGAAACGGGGTATCCCTTTACCCGAAAGTACAAGGGAAAACAGCTTAAAGCAAGTATAACAAGCCTATTCTAAACAACAAAACATCTAGAGATAGGCATTAAATCTAAACATATACTAGATCAACAGCCATCATGTAACAAGTAGTCACCCCGAATCTTCCAAGCTTCAAGTGTAGAAACAACTCGAGCTGTCTTTTAAACTTCAATCTCCATAATCTTGAACGAACAGTATCTTTAATGAGATTGGATAAAATGTCAGGTGGCCGAGCATGATTAGCAAACATTCGGTTGTTTCTCTCCTGCCAGATAAAATAAGAAGGATTTCAAAAGTGTTCCTGTATGGGTGAAGCTATATGATGTTCCTTTTGCTGCTTATACGGAGGATGGCCTAAGTATGTTAGCCACTAAGTTGGGTAAGCCTATTCTGTTGGACTCTTATTCTAGTCATATGTGTTTGAACTCATGGGGTAGGCATAGCTTTGCACGTGCACTGATAGAGCTTGATGCTTCTTGTAAGCAGAGAAATGAATTAATTGTGGGTATCCCAAATGTTAATGGGGATGGTTTTACTAAGGAAACTATTACTATTGAGTACGAATGGCAGCCACCTCATTGCGAGCATTGCAAGGTCTTTGGACATAATGATGTTTCTTGTAATATTCAGAATCAAAATGTTAAACAGTCTACCTTGGATGCTAAAGAGGATGATTTTGTAAAGGTGAGTCGTAGAAAAGGGAAGACTAATCAGAAAAAAGATAGACAAGTTGAGGGGATTCAGTATACTAAACCTAAACCTAAATTTGTGTATCGTGAGAAGCAATCTAATAATAATCAGACCCATAGTAACTCTTTGCCCAATCATTCATCTAAAATTCCTATTAATGTGAAAGCTCCTGTAAAAAATGATGCGGGTACTTCTAATGTTAGTACTAGTAACTCTTTCTCAGCTTTGGCTGATGAGGGAGTGGATAATGAACTTGATCGCAATAAAGGCTTTGATATAGTAGATTCTGATGGTGAGGTTGAAAATATGTATGATGAATATGGTTATTTTAAGACCAAGGATGGTGGTACAGGGGCAAAGCACTCCTGCTGACTCGGTTCCTAATGTTTAATATCGCTGCTTGGAATATTAGGGGAATGAACCAATCCCCTAAACAAAAAGAGGTTCGGCAGGTAATTTCTGATAATCAATTGTGTGTCTGTGCTGTTTTGGAGTCCCATGTTGCTTTGCAAAATCTTCAAGTCGTTTGTACTAAAGTTTTTTGGAAGTGGTGTTGGACTTCAAATAGTAGTCTTTGTAAGAAGGGTTCTAGAATCATTTTGGGTTGGAATCCGGAGTTTGTTGATCTTATGGTGTTAGCTCAAACTGATCAGGTTATCCATGCTCAGATTGTGTTTAAGGCTAATAAAAAGGTGGTTTTGTGTTCTTTTGTGTACGCCCATAATTATTATATTCATAGAAGAGTACTTTGGGATGATCTCATTAAGCACAAGTTGTTTGTTGGTGGTAGACCGTGGGCCTTACTTGGTGATTTTAATACTGCTTTGAATGTGGAAGATAAAGCATCAGGGTCATCGACTATGGATATTTCTATGCGTGATTTTAAAGATTGTGTAGATGCTTTGGGTATAATTGACGTTAATATGCTAGGATTACAATTTACTTGGAACCAAAAACCTCGGGGTGATTCAGGGCAACTGAAGAAGATTGATCGTATTATGGCTAACTTGGAATTTTTGGATGGTTTTGTTGGTGCTACAGCAATATTTCAACCATACAGGTTGTTGGATCATGCGCCTGCTATTCTACGGATACCTGTCAATATGAAATTTAAACCTAAACCGTTTAAGTTTTCTAATCTTCTTATTTATAATAAAGGTTTTAAAGATGTTGTTTCAGAGGCTTGGAAAGAGGATTTCTCCGGTTATGCTATTATTGTCTTGTTCAAAAACTCAAAGCTTTAAAGAAACCTCTTCGCAAATTGCTCCACAATTATGGCAATATTCATCAAAAGGTTGATATGTTGAGAAAGGAATTGGATGAAGTGCAAAAAGTTTTGGATAAAGAGCCGCATAATAGAACTCTTAAGGAGAGACATGCAGTTTTTTTACAAGCTTTTAATGATGCTTTGCTTGATGAGGAACGATTTCTTAAACAAAAGGCTAAAATAGAATGGCTCCGGGTGGGGGACTCTAATTCAGCTTATTTTCATAAAGTCGTTAAAGCTCGGAAGGCTATTAATCGCATTGATATGATTCTGGATTCTGATGGTAGACAGCTAGATGGAGATGACGCAGCTAGAGCTTTTGAGGCGCATTATATCAACTTTCTTGGCCAGCCCGGTTCAGTTTCTGATTTGAATTGTTTTAATCTTTTTTCAGCCCGGTTGACTGTAGATAAAGCGGCTGAAATGGTGATAGATGTGACTGATAAAGAGGTCAATGATGCCATCTGATGCGAATATGATCCCACTCGCTGAACTGACTAATTCCAGTCAGCTAGAAGGGGTCGCTGAACTACCTGGCAGCAATCAACTGGCAGCGAGCAGTGGACTGAAGATGCCTCCAGAACAAGCCATGCTCATCTTGCCAGCCATAGCCCATTATGGACAAGCCTTCGCTGACAAACAACCTACAATTGTTACGTTACTCCAGTGGCAAGTCCCTCCCTGATCAATGAAAGTCATCAGTGAATAGCATCAGCGAGCAACTCCAGTCAGCATACTTCAGCAGACTTTTGTTCAGTCAAGTAGTCATCTCATTCAATAAAAAAAAACTGCCACGTCACCAGTTCTAGAAGATCTTGGATAAGGATGTGTGCAGGAGAATAACGTTGTCTAACGGTATTGAGGGACCACTTGCAGGGGAATATTTCTAGAAGCCTTACTTGTCCATTTTCTATTGGTCAATTAATTAGTGGTTATCTTAGCATGACAGCTTTATTGTAATAATTTATTATTTTTGATATTTCCTAGGTAATAGCATGTGGCTATAAATAGGGGCTTTATTTCTCTTTGGAGAAGAGGGATGTTGAATGAAATTAATAGAGCAGCCTCTATTCCTTATCCAAAAATCTTCTTTTACCTTTAGAGATTTTTTTGATCTTGGTGGTTAGGAGTGATCCCTTTATCTTTAATTGTGGTGGTTCGTCCTTTATCAATTAAAGTGGTGAGATCTTAAAATCTTCGATTCCTTTATCTATAGTCTTGGTGCCTTTGTCTTTTATAGATTATAGTGATGGGTTGGAGTGTTTCTATTATTTGATTCCGGTGGCTCGTTCCCTTTACGAATCAAGTATTAGATTCTTATCTATCCTTACTTTATTGCCTTGTTCGTTTTTGTTTGTCTTATAAATCAGAAAATCCTTTAAAAAAATTATTACATTCCGCTGTGTTTGAAAATTTCACATCAATTTGGTATCAGAGCCAGGTTGACAAAAGGTTTCTTAATCTTTTGGGTCTTGTTGTTTGTTGAAGTTTGTTGTCATCTGTTTAGATCTATTATTGTGGGTTTGGTTTTGTTAAATATTAATGGCTTATAGAAGAAATATGACATTAGAAGAAGCTCATAATGCTAGGAGAGATAGGCAGATTGAAGATCTACAAGAAGCACTTGGTAGGATTGTTCATACGTTAGAAGATGGTGGTTTAAGGTTTAATAGAGATCATGTTGTTGCTAGTGAAAGAGATTCTGAATCTCAAGGTCCTAGTGAAAGATCTGATAGTACACCCAGAAATTCTAGTGATTCTGATGAGTCTAATCAGTCTAGAAGAAGGCATAGGAGACATAAGGTTGATGATACGAAAGATATTAAGATAGATCCACCAGATTTTGTTGGTTCATCAAACCCAGAAGAATATTTTGAATGGGTTCAGGTGATGGATAGAATTATGGAGATAAAAGGTTATGATGATAAAAAGAGTTTCAAAGTTGCCATTATTAAGCTTAAAAAGTATGCTTCATCTTGGTATGATAATATGAAATCTGAAAGGGAATATAAGGGTAAGAGTAAAATCAAGACCTGGTCCAAACTGAAGGAAGTTATGCAGAAGAGGTTTGTTCCTCAGACGTACAAGCAAGATCAGTATCTACTGATGAATAATCTGAAGCAAGGTGCTAAAGAAACTGAAGGAAGTTATGCAGAAGAGGTTTGTTCCTCAGACGTACAAGCAAGATCAGTATCTACTGATGAATAATCTGAAGCAAGGTGCTAAAGAAGTAGTAGAATATATCAGGGAGTTTGAACAACTGAAGACAAGAACTGTTGTCAAAGAAACTGAAGGAAGTTATGCAGAAGAGGTTTGTTCCTCAGACGTACAAGCAAGATCAGTATCTACTGATGAATAATCTGAAGCAAGGTGCTAAAGAAACTGAAGAGCATACTATCGCCAGATTCCTTGGTGGGTTGAATGCTACCATTGCTGAGAAATTGGAATTGCAGCCCATCTGGACTTATGAAGGTGCATGCAAACTGGCCCTCCAGATTGAAAAGCAGCTGAAGAAGAAAGTCCAGTACAAACCTTTCACTAAGGTTACTTCCAGCTCCAGTCAACCAGTTACCAGGCCCAGTGAAACTGTTCAGAAGCCCTTCAGAGGAAAGGAGAAAGAAACTGGGGGATCAAAAGAACCAGTAGGGAAGAAATGTTTCAAGTGCCATGGATTTGGTCATTTCCAGGCCCAGTGTCCCAATCAGCGAGCACTGACTATCAGGGAGATAGAAAGTTTGCCAGAAGCTGAAACTGAGGAAGAAGAACTAGTGTACGATGATGACGATGGCGCTGAAGAAACATATGTAGGTGCTGATATTGGGGAGATGCTGGTGGTCAGAAGAATGATGCACGCTGATGAAGTCACTGTTGACAAAGCTCAGCGAGAGAATATCTTCCACTCAAGATGTACCATCAAAGGAAAGGTATGCAGTCTTATCATTGATGGTGGCAGCTGTGCTAATGCTGCTTCAACTTACATGGTTGATAAACTGGGGTTACCTACACTGAAGCATCCCCGTCCTTACAAGCTTCAATGGCTCAGTGAGGGAACAGAGGTAAAGGTTACTCAACAAGTTACTATTCTATTTTCTATTGGTCTTATTTATCAGGATGAGATTGTTTGTGATGTTGTCCCTATGGATGCGTGTCATTTATTGTTTGGAAGGCCATGGTTGTTTGATAAACATGTATTCCACGATGGCCGTTTAAACTCTTATTCATTATTTGTCAATGGGAAAAAGATCACTCTAACTTCTTTGAAACCCGATGAGCACTCAAAAACCAAGGTGACGGACCAGCGCGACAAGGCTTTGTTCATGACCCAAACCGAAGTTGAGAAAGAACTCGCTGATGGCACCTCAGTAATGATGTTACTGATGGTTGAACTTGCTGATAAGAAGGGACTCGCTGACATTTCCAGTTTAGTCAAACCCTTACTGAAAGAATATGCTGACATATTTCCTGAAGAAATGCCTTCTGGTTTGCCTCCTATCAGGGGTATTGAACACCAGATTGATCTAATTCCAGGATCAATCCTTCCTAACAAAGCTGCTTATAGGTGTTCACCCACTGAAGCTAAAGAATTGCAAAGGCAAGTCGATGAACTGATTGCTAAGGGTTATGTGAGAGCAAGTATGAGTCCATGTTCTGTACCAGCTCTCTTAGTTCCAAAGAAAGATGGCTCAATGCGTATGTATGTTGATAGTAAAGCCATTAATAATATCACCATCAAGTATCGATATCCTATCCCCAGGTTGGATGATATGCTTGATGAATTACATGGTTCCTGTGTATTTTCCAAAATCGATCTGAGAAGTGGCTATCACCAGATTCGAATGAAGGATGGAGACGAATGGAAAACTGCATTCAAGATTAAAGGGGGTCTATTTGAATGGCTAGTAATGCCTTTTGGCTTATCGAATGCCCCAAGTACTTTCATGAGGCTGATGAATGAAGTCCTCAGACCACTCATTGGTCATTTTGTGGTAGTTTATTTTGACGATATTCTAGTATATTCGAAGAATGAAGCTGAGCATGTTAACCATCTGAAAGAAGTGTTTATGTTGCTGAGGAAACACCAGTTGTATGGGAAGCTGGAAAAATGTGATTTTTTGGTGGAAAGTGTGATATTTCTTGGATACGTTGTATCTAAAAATGGGATTTCAATGGATCCTTCGAAGGTTGAAGCAATTAAGTCCTGGCCAGCTCCTGCAACGATTACTGAGGCAAGAAGTTTTCATGGACTGGCATCATTTTATAGAAGATTCATCAGAAACTTCTCAACTGTTGTAGCTCCCATCACTGATTGCCTTAAGAAAGGTGTGTTTGAATGGCCTAAGTCAGCGCAGAGTGCCTTTGAATTGCTGAAAGAAAAGCTCAGCTCAGCACCAGTCTTGTCCTTACCAAATTTTGAGTTATTATTCGAATTGGAGTGTGACGCCAGTGGAGTTTGTATTGGTGCAGTCCTTGTTCAAGAAAAGAGACCAGTTGCATACTTCAGTGAAAAGTTGAATGGTTCGAAGCTGAAGTACAGTACGTATGACAAAGAATTCTATGCTATTATCAGGGCTGTCAATCACTGGTCCCACTATCTGAAGCCCAAACAGTTTGTTTTATATTCTGATCATGAAGCTCTGAAGTACATCAATGGTCAGCATAAGTTAAATTCAAGGCATGCAAAATGGGTGGAATTTTTGCAGTCCTATTCATTTGTGTCTAAACATAAAGCTGGGGTAGAGAATGTTGTTGCTGACGCACTCTCAAGAAGATATTCATTACTTTCCATTTTGGAAACAAGGGTACTAGGGTTCTCTTTTATCAAAGATTTGTATGCTGCTGATACAGATTTTGCTGGTCATTTCACTGATGGTCCCTCCAAAGGATCATACTTAGTACAAGATGGGTTTTTATTTAAAAATTGGAAGTTGTGTATTCCTAAGGGTTCAATTCGAGACTTGCTGATAAGAAGGGACTCGCTGACATTTCCAGTTTAGTCAAACCCTTACTGAAAGAATATGCTGACATATTTCCTGAAGAAATGCCTTCTGGTTTGCCTCCTATCAGGGGTATTGAACACCAGATTGATCTAATTCCAGGATCAATCCTTCCTAACAAAGCTGCTTATAGGTGTTCACCCACTGAAGCTAAAGAATTGCAAAGGCAAGTCGATGAACTGATTGCTAAGGGTTATGTGAGAGCAAGTATGAGTCCATGTTCTGTACCAGCTCTCTTAGTTCCAAAGAAAGATGGCTCAATGCGTATGTATGTTGATAGTAAAGCCATTAATAATATCACCATCAAGTATCGATATCCTATCCCCAGGTTGGATGATATGCTTGATGAATTACATGGTTCCTGTGTATTTTCCAAAATCGATCTGAGAAGTGGCTATCACCAGATTCGAATGAAGGATGGAGACGAATGGAAAACTGCATTCAAGATTAAAGGGGGTCTATTTGAATGGCTAGTAATGCCTTTTGGCTTATCGAATGCCCCAAGTACTTTCATGAGGCTGATGAATGAAGTCCTCAGACCACTCATTGGTCATTTTGTGGTAGTTTATTTTGACGATATTCTAGTATATTCGAAGAATGAAGCTGAGCATGTTAACCATCTGAAAGAAGTGTTTATGTTGCTGAGGAAACACCAGTTGTATGGGAAGCTGGAAAAATGTGATTTTTTGGTGGAAAGTGTGATATTTCTTGGATACGTTGTATCTAAAAATGGGATTTCAATGGATCCTTCGAAGGTTGAAGCAATTAAGTCCTGGCCAGCTCCTGCAACGATTACTGAGGCAAGAAGTTTTCATGGACTGGCATCATTTTATAGAAGATTCATCAGAAACTTCTCAACTGTTGTAGCTCCCATCACTGATTGCCTTAAGAAAGGTGTGTTTGAATGGCCTAAGTCAGCGCAGAGTGCCTTTGAATTGCTGAAAGAAAAGCTCAGCTCAGCACCAGTCTTGTCCTTACCAAATTTTGAGTTATTATTCGAATTGGAGTGTGACGCCAGTGGAGTTTGTATTGGTGCAGTCCTTGTTCAAGAAAAGAGACCAGTTGCATACTTCAGTGAAAAGTTGAATGGTTCGAAGCTGAAGTACAGTACGTATGACAAAGAATTCTATGCTATTATCAGGGCTGTCAATCACTGGTCCCACTATCTGAAGCCCAAACAGTTTGTTTTATATTCTGATCATGAAGCTCTGAAGTACATCAATGGTCAGCATAAGTTAAATTCAAGGCATGCAAAATGGGTGGAATTTTTGCAGTCCTATTCATTTGTGTCTAAACATAAAGCTGGGGTAGAGAATGTTGTTGCTGACGCACTCTCAAGAAGATATTCATTACTTTCCATTTTGGAAACAAGGGTACTAGGGTTCTCTTTTATCAAAGATTTGTATGCTGCTGATACAGATTTTGCTGGTCATTTCACTGATGGTCCCTCCAAAGGATCATACTTAGTACAAGATGGGTTTTTATTTAAAAATTGGAAGTTGTGTATTCCTAAGGGTTCAATTCGAGACTTGCTGATAAGAGAAGCTCATGGCGGAGGACTCGCTGGTCATTTTGGTATTACTAAGACTGCTGATATCCTCAGCGAACATTTCTATTGGCCATGTCTTATGAAAGACGTCCAAAATATCATCAGCAGATGCTCAACTTGTCATCAAGCCAAGGCAATTTTTCACAAAGGATTGTACACTCCTCTCCCAGTTCCAAATCAACCGTGGGAAGATCTGAGCATGGATTTCATTGTCGCTTTACCCAAAACCCAGAGAGGAAAAGATTCTATCATGGTGGTGGTTGACAGATTCTCAAAAATGGCCCATTTCATTCCTTGTAACACCACTAATGATGCCTCAGCAATAGCAAATTTATTCTTCAAAGAAATTGTCCGTCTTCATGGAATTCCCAAAACTATTGTTTCTGATAGAGATACGAAGTTTCTGAGTTATTTCTGGAAAACTTTGTGGAGATTGATGGGAACTAAGCTCCTGTTCAGCACTTCTCATCACCCCCAAACTGATGGCCAGACTGAAGTTACTAATAGGACCATTGGGATGTTATTAAGGACGCTTGTGAACAAGACGCTGAAAGATTGGGATCTAAAGCTTGCACATGCTGAGTTCGCTTTTAATAAAGCCCCCAACCACTCAACCAGCAAGACTCCATTTGAAGTTTGTTATGGTACCAATCCTTTAACTCCCATTGATTTAATTCCTTTTTCAATTGAGCCGAGAGTAAGTGTTGATGCTGAAGAGAAAGCTAAGGAAATCAAAAAAATACACCAGCAAGTAAAGGCAAAATTGAGAAAGCAAATGAAGAATACAAGGCCAGAGCTAATATGCATCGTCAGCAACCCAGTTTTGCACCTGGCGATCTTGTTTGGGTGCATCTCAGAAAAGAAAGATTTCCTTCCAAAAGAAAGAACAAACTGATGCCAAGAGCTGAAGGACCATTCAAAATACTGGAAAAGTTCGGTGACAGCGCTTACAAGGTTGAGTTACCAGGAAGCATGTCGGTTTCAAGTACTTTTAATGTTGGAGATTTGATGCCTTACCTTGAAGATGAATATCTCGAGGACTTGAGGACAAGTCCTATTTTAGAGGGGGAGAATGATGCGAATATGATCCCACTCGCTGAACTGACTAATTCCAGTCAGCTAGAAGGGGTCGCTGAAGGGGTCGCTGAACTACCTGGCAGCAATCAACTGGCAGCGAGCAGTGGACTGAAGATGCCTCCAGAACAAGCCATGCTCATCTTGCCAGCCATAGCCCATTATGAACAAGCCTTCGCTGACAAACAACCTACAATTGTTACGTTACTCCAGTGGCAAGTCCCTCCCTGATCAATGAAAGTCATCAGCGAATAGCATCAGCGAGCAACTCCAGTCAGCATACTTCAGCAGAGTTTTGTTTAGTCAAGTAGTCATCTCATTCAATAACAAAAAACTGCCACGTCACCTGATGCGTAAATCACGCGACAAACGACAGCGGAAGACTATTTTTGGTATTTTCTGGATTTTATATGAAATAAACAACTAAACGAGACAATAAAGTAAAATGATAGATAAAAGAATCCACCACCAAGACTCGTAAAGGCTAAGCCACCGGAATCAAGGATAAAGGAAACACTCCGCCCCACCACTACAATCGATAAAGGTCTAGCCACCACGATTATAGATAAAGGAAACCGAAGATTTAAAAGACCTCACCACAATATTTGATAAAGAACGAGTCACCACAAATATTGATAAAGGGGTCACTCCTAACCACCAAGATCCAAGATTTATAAAGGTAAAAGAAGATTTGTAAGAAATAGAGGTTGCTCTATTAATTTTCATTCAACATCAACTAACATTACAATGAGAAATAGAACCTCTATTTATAGCCACATGCTCTTCCTAGGAATTAACGACATAATAATAAAATAATACATAAAAGCTGTCATGTGCAAGCCACTAAGTAATTTGGACCAATAAAATATGGACACGTAAGCTTCTAGAAACATTCCCCTGCAAGTGGTCCCATAATATTGTTAGAAACGTTCTGTCACACGCGCCTTCTTTAACGGCTGTCATTCTTCTTTATTATTGGGCCCACAAACAACTTCAGTGGAGACTTTATTAATTGGTAACTGGAACATAAATTTGGAACGCAACTGGAGACAAAAACTGGAGCACGTCATCTGGAGGACCTTCAGTAGTGGTCACTGGAGCACGTCATCTGGAGGACCTTCAGTAGTGGTCACTGGAGCATTCATCTGGAGCAGTCATCTGGAGCTTGCCACTGGAGAAATGTTACTACTGGTGACTGAACTGGTTCAGAAAAGACTTGCATGAAATGGGCTACAGCTGGCAGAATCAACATGGCTTGTTCAGAGGGCATGATCAATTCAGTTGCCTTCTTCAGTTCACTGGGTTCCTCCAGTTCAATGAATCTGGTCATTTCCGCATCATTCTCCCCCTCTGAAAAGAGACTTGTCCTCAAGTCTTCGAGGTACTCATCCTCCAGATAAGGCATTAGATCTCCCACATTAAAAGTACTTGAAACTGCCATGTCTCCAGGTAACTCAACCTTGTAAGCATTATCACCATATCTCTCCAGAATCTTGAACGGACCTTCAGCTCTGGGCATTAGTTTACTCTTTCTTTTTGCTGGAAACCTTTCTTTTCTAAGATGCACCCACACAAGATCACCTGGTGAAAAACTGGGTTGCTTTCTATTCTTGTTTGCTCTGGCCTTGTAACTGGCATTTGCCTTCTCTATTCTGGCCTTCACTTCTCCATGAATTCTCTTTATTTCTTTTGCTCTGGTTTCAGCTTCAATGCTTGCTTTTGGTTCAATCGAAAATGGAATTAAGTCAATGGGAGTCAGTGGATTGACACCATAACAAACTTCAAATGGGGATTTACTGGTGGAATAGTTAGGAGCTCTGTTGAAAGCAAATTCAGCATGAGCAAGCTTCAAATCCCAATCCTTCAGTGTCTTCTTCACCAGTGTTCTTAACAACATACCAATTGTTCTGTTCGTAACTTCAGTCTGTCCATCAGTCTGAGGATGGTGAGACGTACTGAACAACAATCCGGTGCCCATCAATCTCCATAGAGTCTTCCAGAAATAGCTCAAAAACTTTACATCTCGATCTGACACAATTGTCTTGGGAATTCCATGCAACCTGACAATCTCCTTAAAGAACAAATTCGCTACTGCTGAAGCATCATTGGTTGTGTTACAAGCGATAAAATGTGCCATTTTTGAAAACCTATCAACAACCACCATTATCGAATCTTTTCCCCTCTGGGTTCTGGGCAGTGCAACAATGAAATCCATACTGAGATCTTCCCATGGCTGGTTTGGAACTGGAAGAGGAGTATACAAACCCTTGTGAAAAGTAGTCTTCTCCTGGTGACAAGTTGGACAGCGACTGATAAGACTCTGGACATCCTTCAGTAGACTTGGCCAGTAGAAGTGTTCAGTGAGGATCTCTCCAGTCTTGTTAATGCCAAAATGGCCAGCTAAACCTCCTCCATGTGCTTCTCTTATCAGTAAATCTCTTATCGAACCTCTGGGAATGCACAACTTTCCATTTTTATACAAGAAACCATCTTGAACAACAAATGGCCTTTTCTGGTGAACTTCAGTGAGGTGATTAGCAAAGTCTGGATCAGTAGCATACAAATCTTTAATGAAAGAAAATCCAAGGACTCTTGCTTCCAGAATTGATAACAAGGAATATCTTCGTGACAATGCATCAGCAACAACATTACAAACTCCAACCTTATGTTTTGAAACAAACGAATAAGATTGTAAGAATTCTACCCATTTGGCATGCCTGGCATTAAGCTTGTGTTGGCCGTTTATAAACTTCAGGGCTTCATGATCAGAGAATAAGACAAACTGCTTCGGCTTCAGATAATGTGACCAGTGAGTGATAGCACGAATAATTGCATAAAATTCCTTGTCATAAGTGTTATACTTCAGTTTAGAGCCGTTAAGCTTTTCACTGAAATATGCAACTGGACGCCCGGCTTGTACTAACACTGCACCAATACCTACTCCACTGGCGTCACACTCTAACTCGAACAACTGATCAAAATCTGGTAAAGATAGAACTGGATCTGAACTGAGTTTTTCCTTCAGTGACTCAAACGCCATTTGGGCTGAACTCGGCCAGTTGAACACACCTTTCTTCAGGCAGTCAGTAATTGGAGCTACAACTGAAGAGAAATTCTTGATAAATCTTCTATAAAAAGAAGCCAATCCATGAAAACTTCTTACTTCAGTGATTGTAGTTGGAACTGGCCATGATCTGATGGCATCAACCTTAGAAGGATCCATAGAAATACCATTCTTAGACACAACGTATCCTAAGAATATTACACTTTCCACCATAAAATCACATTTCTCCAGTTTGCCATACAACTGGTGTCTTCTCAACAGTTCAAATACCCTCTTCAGATGGCTAACATGTTCAGCTTCAGATTTTGAGTATACCAGAATATCATCAAAATATACAACAACAAACTGGCCAATGAGTGGCCTGAGAACTTCGTTCATCAGTCTCATGAAAGTACTGGGAGCATTAGATAAGCCAAAAGGCATAACCAACCATTCATACAACCCCCCCTTGATCTTGAAAGCAGTTTTCCACTCATCTCCATCCTTCATTCTTATCTGGTGATAGCCACTTCTGAGATCAATCTTGGAAAATACCCTGGAGCCATGTAACTCATCAAGCATATCATCCAATCTGGGAATGGGATATCTATACTTAATGGTTATATTGTTGATGGCCCTGCTATCAACACACATCCTCATCGTACCATCCTTCTTTGGGACCAGGAGAGCTGGTACTGAACAAGGACTCATACTTGCTCTCACATAACCCTTCTCAACCAATTCATCGACTTGCCTCTACAACTCTTTAGCTTCATTAGGTGAACATCTGTAAGCAGCTTTGTTTGGAAGAACTGAACCTGGAACCAAGTCAATCTGGTGCTCAATTCCTCTTACTGGTGGTAAACCTTCAGGTAGGTCTTCAGGGAAAACGTCAGTGAATTCCTTCAGTAAAGTCTTCAGGAGACTGGGGACACCAGTGAACTTCTTCTCTTCAGATTTTTCTACGACCAGTAACATCATAACTGGAGAGCCTTCAGATAACTCTTCTTCGACTTCAGTTTGAGACAAAAACAAAGGCTTACTGGGCTGGTCTTTCTTGACTCTCACCAGTTCATTAGGCTTCAAAGAAGTCAGTGTGACCTTCTTTCCACTTATACTTAAAGAATACGAGTTCATTCGACCATCATGAAGAACATAATTATCAAATAACCATGGTCGACCTAATAAAATATGACAAGCATCCATAGGTACAACATCACAAACAATTTTGTCTTGATAAACTGATCCAATTGAAAACGGGATGGTAACTTGACGATTAACTTTTACCTCTGACCCTTCACTTAGCCATTGTAACTTGTATGGACGAGGGTGCTTAACTGTAGGTAGTGCCAGTTTCTCTACCATGTAATTTGAAGCAGCATTAGCACAACTCCCACCATCAATGATTAGATCACAAACTTTCCCTTTGACTGTGCATCTGGAGTGAAAAATGTTCTCCCTCTGGGCAGTATCAGTGGTAACTTCATCAGTATGCATCACCCTTCTGACAACCAACATTTCTCCAATATCTGCACCAACATAAGCTTCTTCATCTTCTTCATCTTCATCATACACTGGCTCGCCTTCTTCAGTGTCAACATCTGGCAAACATTCAATTTCTCTGGCAGTCAAGGCTCTTTGATTAGGACACTGGGCCTGGAAGTGACCAAAGCCATGGCACTTGAAACATTTTCTTCCAACTGGTTCTTTCGTTCCTCCAGTTTCCTTTTCTTTGCCTCTGAAGGCTTTCTGGACAGTTTCAGTAAATCTGGGAACTGGTTGACTGGCAACTGGTTGACTTGTACTGGCAGGAACCTTACTGAATGACTTGTACGGAACCTTCTTCTTCAGTTGTCTCTCAATCTGGATAGCCATCTTGCATGCACCTTCATACGTCCAGATAGGCTGCAACTCAATCTTCTCAGTAATGGCAGCGTTCAGACCACCAAGAAATCTGGCAATAGTGTGCTCTTCAGTCTCATTCACACCAGTTCTGGTCTTCAGATGCTCAAACTCTCTAACGTACTCCACAACCTCCTTGGCTCCTTGCTTCAGATTGTTCATCAGTAGATACTGATCTTGCTTGTACGACTGAGGAACAAACCTCTTTTGCATAACCTCCTTCAGTTTGGACCAGGTCTTGATTTTACTTTTGCCCTTGTATTCTCTTTCAGATTTCATGTTATCATACCAAGATGAAGCATATTTCTTCAGTTTAATAATGGCAACTTTGAAGCTTTTCCTATCATCATACCCTTTTATCTCCATAATCCTGTCCATCACCTGGACCCATTCAAAATACTCTTCTGGGTTAGAAGATCCATTAAAATCTGGCGGATCTATCTTAATATCCCTAGTATCATCACCCTTATGTCTCCTACGCCTTTCTCTAGGATGTGGTTCATCAGAATCACTAGAGTTTCTAGGTGTTCCATCAGATCTTACACTAGGACCTTGAGATTCAGAATCTCTTTCACTCGCAACAACATTTTCTCGATTAAATCGTAAACCATCTTCTAACATATGAACAACTCTACCAAGTGCTTCTTGTAGATCTTCAATCTGCTTATCTCTTCTAGCATTATTAGCTTCGTCTAAAGTCATATTTCTTCTAAACGCCATTTTTAACCAACAAGTAACTCACAATCAATAGATCTAAGCAAATAACTAATAGATCTAAACAATCAATCAACAGATCTAAACAAACAATAACCCAACGGACAAAAAGATTAAGAAACCTTTTTAAACCTGTCTCTGATACCAAATTTGATGCGTAAATCACGCGACAAACGACAGCGGAAGACTATTTTTGGTATTTTCTGGATTTTATATGAAATAAACAACTAAACGAGATGGTGAGACGTACTGAACATCAATCTGGTACCCATCAGTCTCCAGAGAGTCTTCCAGAAATAGCTTAAAAACTTCACATCTCGATCAGAAACAATGGATTTAGGAATTCCATGTAATCTGACAATCTCCTTAAAGAACAAATTCGCTACAGCTGAAGCATCATTTGTTGTATTACAAGCAACAAAATGAGCCATTTTTTAGAATCTATCAACAACCACCATTATAGAATCTTTTCCCCTCTGGGTTCTGGGCAGTGCAACAATAAAATCCATACTGAGATCTAGATGTGGCCTTCAAGTCTTACATCTGTTCTTCTAAGTGTTGGCCGATTACCCTGTCATCAGGAACTTCAGTATGGGTACTGTTGCAGGAACATTTGGCTCTTCTTTTGCTAGTGGGACCACATTCTGATTGTCTGCAGCAGGCGCCCTTTCTTGCACCCTTACAGGTCTGTCATCAAAGAATCTTCGACTGTCAGCATGGATATCGTAAGCTAGACAAAACACGCACCATCCTTTCAAATACATCACATATTCCTCTTAGGAGTTATGAACTTGTGAGCCAGTGCCTGAATAATCTCTTCAAGTCTTTTCTGGATAGATTAACAAGCTGAAGTGGATCGTAGACTCTATGCAATTCTTTGTGGCCAGTACCTCTTGTAGACATAACATAAGCTGCTCCACTGTAGTCATTTACTCTCCAATAATCCATGTCACCAAACATGTTTTGCGACCACTTGTGCAGAGGGACCCTACGAACATTCTTGATCTTATTCCTAAAACGAATAACTATCTCTTCTCCGTTCGGTCCTTGCATGATACGCTTCTTCCGTGGAGTTGGTTTGAACTTAAACGTTGATCTGACTCTCCACTCTTCATGAGATGATTGTCATTCTTGATCCAACATTCAAACAACTTTTGCACGCTTGTGATTACCAATCTGCCTAAGCCCAACAAGACCAAAGAAGTCTGCTTTTGGCATTGAATTAAAAGCTTCAAAGTTAGGCGGAAGGTACTGACATTCATCAAGTCTCTTCATCATGAATAGCCTTAGCTTCTCATCAAATGTCCAACTGTTCATTAGTTCTTGTAGACTTGAGGCTCTAGGATCTTTGACAAACTAAAAGAACCTGTGTGGAAAGGAAACATCCAATGTCAACCAACGATGATTTGGATCTCCGGGAATGACATTCAGCACCACATGACGGTACTTATCTTCATCATCAGAATCAACATTATCATCAATCTCTTTGCCCAATTCATCAAAATTATCATCAATGTTCTTCTGCAATGTCATATAAGTCTCTGATAGCATCGATGGCTTCGAGCTCTTCATCGCTCTCAGAATCAAAAGCTTGAGTTAGGATACCAACCTCTTCCTCCACAATTGGCGGGGAAGTATCTTCAGCAATACCTTTAACAATGCTAAATCTTTCATAAGATTTAAGGACCATACCCAATTCAATAAGTAAATAGCAGGTATTCAAGGCCATATATCTAAACATGTTTCCCACAAATACATTGTTCGATTAAGCACAGTATGTTATGGAAAAAACTTAGCACGTTATGTCTAGCGATACATCATATAATGAAGTCATTGAAGAAAACAATTTAAGTACATTTAGGCAGACCTAAGAGCCACTAGTTATCTTCATATCTCAACACTAAAGCATTAACTACTCCCTTTAACCCATTTTTTTTATATGATTATTAAATAAAAAAAAGTTCTAGAGAGATAGTAGCTAAGGGTTTCTCATTCCAGTCAATTGGACTAGCAACTCGAAACGCGATCGATCAAAGGCCTTAGTGTAAAAATGATCATTTTGCATATTCATCATAGGATAACACAAATTAAATACATAATAAGGCTATTACAAATGATTTATTAACAAGCATAATAAAGTAATCTAGATTACATCTTAACAATAAAAGAAAAGATTTCACCTGAAATGTGATCAAAAGAGATCAACATAAAACACCTTAAATACACTTGTTTTCCCAAATACATCATTTATAACATATTACAAGTAACATACAAAGGACTTGCACAAGGATTTAAAATGAAGAAAATTAAACATATATTTCGATAACCCATTATGTCAGTGCCTAGGAGTCAGTCACTGATCACCATAACAAATGGTCTTCTTTAACTGCTCCTTCGCACAAATGAAGGGAATTAGTTGTCTTCGTCAAGAACCCAGACTTTCTTGGTCCGAATTCTTCCAGAATCATCTCGATATGCAAATTCTCCCCAACCTCCTTTACCCAAAATCTCATTCAACTGACCTGAATCATCTTGGAGTATCTTCTTGTGGAAAATACTAGATGATTCACCAACGTTATAGCTCTGAGATGTTGATATGAAATCGTTTCTATTTCTTCCAGCAAATCGATCATAATATGTACTATGGAACTCTGTAGACTTAGCGAATGATCTCGCTTCATAGGAATTTGAAGGATACCAACTACCAGGATTCTCTGATCTTTTTCCTGAGGAAATGTACTTTGGAGAAGTCGTTTGGTTTAACAAATGTCTGAAATGACTCTCTCCAATTGATTTCTTTTCTCGGTCTCTTGATCATCTTTGATCAGATGGAGCATGCTTGGAGAATTGATTTGAAGAACAGCAGGGTTTCCAATTGATTCCTTGTGTTGTTCTTTCACCATATCTTTACCCTTCCCTATCTAAGAACAATTTCTCAGATTTCTCACATTAAGACTGGAAAAACTGTCTGAAGAGTTGTCATCACTGCTTGAGCATGTCCTAGTATCTAAGAGTTTTGATTTTGGGTGAATCATTGCTTTCTTTGACCCTTTACTTGGACAAATGCTGGCAACATGACCTTTCTCATGACATATGAAGCAGGAAATGCTTTCAATGCTCTTATTTCTGAACTCTTCAAATTCCCGTCAGTGATTGGAATTCCATAAGCTCTCATCTCTTCGATGCATGAAATTCTTTCCAAGGTTTCTTCCATGGTTTTCACAAAGTCATAAAGGAGTAGACTTTGATGTCTCAAGAGCAATGTGAGCAAGCCGCTATGGTGAAATCGGTAGACACGCTGCTCTTAGGAAGCAGTGCTAGAGCATCTCGGTTCGAGTCCGAGTGGCGGCATGCCATCTTCTAAACGAGATCGAATAGATCCTATAATAAAAATAAATAAAATCCTTTTGCAGGTTCAGGGGGAAAGAGAAAGAGAAGGCCAACATCGCTCGGACCAGAAGAGAGTAGTCGAGCCATTCCTCCGCTCTCTCTTGGCAATAACATTTTTGTGATCTTATTCCCATTCATGACACACATCATGCATTTGACTGACACTCAAAGAGTTTTGACCGAGGTGTTTGATGTGATACACCTTATCAAGATGAAGATTATTGATGCTCACCTTACCATAACCGGTTGCTATTCCCTATGCAGGTCCGACATAGTTTATGCAAACATCAGGAATCTTAACAAATTCTGACAAAACGATACTATCTCTAGTTACATGAATGGAACATCCACTATCAATATTCCACATGTTATCAGTCCTTTCTACTGAAACTGGATGCCTTGTGATAGTCAAATTTGTCATGAGGTTCACTAGACCCAAATTTGTCTTCAGATCCTTGACTTTGTTTGGAGAACACACAACAACTGATTCTTCAGGGTTTTTGTCTGATCTTATATCTTCACTACCAGGAACATCTGAGTCTGAATCTGAAGATATATCTGAACTAATCTCAGCAAGATAGGTAGTGTTTGCTTCTTCAGCAAGAGAACCCCAGTCATATGACCCTTCTTGTTGTTGAACGACCAAAGCTCTAGAACCACTTCGATTTCCGGAGTTTGGACTTTCAACCTTGGCATTTAGATGACTGTTTTGTTGAGATGGGTTGTTAACATTAGAGCTTGAACCTTGAAAAAATCTTCGTTGTGGTGCACTAGACGAGAGTGATGTTGTTCCACCTTAATTAAAGTTTTGACGAGTCGCTATTGACCTGTCATCCTTCTTAGGTCTTTGACATTCCCGGGCAAAGTGTCCAAAGCCATCGCAATTGTAACACTTCACCTTTGACTTATCAAAGCCAACTTTGGAACCAACAACCTTTCGCCCTGTTCATGCCAAGAACTGTTTAGCTCGAAGAGTCAACATGGCCATTTTCCATTGTAAGTCGATCTGTTCTAAGTCCGAAGGATCTATTTGTTCATAATCTTCATCAATAAGAGTCGGATCTTGAATCTTTCCTTGGATAAACTGTTCATAAGATATCATGAATGACGCAAGAAAGGATAAGTGACTTTCCGCACTTTTGACACTTATAGGCATGGTGGAGATAGCATCGGAGGTAGGACATCTACGATTGCCATGGTAGTCACCCTGATTTGAAAGATGACAAATGTTTCCTTCGGTGTCAAAAGAGATCCTTTGTAAGTCAACATTTTCGCTTAGGAACGCACTTGTGCTTCCACTAGAAGAACTTTGACCCACATTGATCGTAGGTCGACTCTAATAAAACTCGGGAATCTGAGCATTATTATATCCTGTTTCCATCCTTTTGAGTTTCATTTCTTGTCTCCTAAACTTAGCAACTATCTGAGTCAAGGTCATTTCGGAAAAATCTGTCTTTTCTTGTAATAGTAATGTAATTACTCCATTTTTCTGCCAACGAGTTCTAGAATTTTTTCATTTTTTCCTCCTCAGAATAGGTGCGCTTGAAATCCTGCAAACAAGTGATAATACCTAGTAATTAGTTGATCTAACTTTTCACTTCTTAACCCGTTGAATACATTATACTGATGCTTTAGAATGTCTCTACGATTCTTTCATCCCCTTCACAATGATTCTCTAGGGCTAACCAAAGTTCTTTTGATGTATTGAATCCGTTAAATAAATGTAAGATTTCTTGTGGTAATGACTTTTTTAAACATGACAGAACCTTTTTCTCTGCCTCATACATTTTTTTATTGGATTCAGTCATATCTTGATAAGCATAAACTTTGCTAACACCTCCATCCTTATATGTTGAGGCACTATATCCTTCTGTCATACAAGTCCACATTTTAATATCTGTGAATTGCATAAAATATTCTAATCGACCTTTTCAAGAAAAGTATTGGTCAATTATCATGAGTTTGGGTGGAGAGTTACCCTTTCTTGTCTCATGATCCATTAGGATCAATTGGTTATGATAATTTGCGGCCATTATGAGATTAGGTTCAACAAATAAACATACACTCACTGAAACACGCAAATCTGGAAACACACAAATGAAACAAGCACGTGAGATCACGCAAACAAGAACACTCAAAACTAAAACCTTTCAAACTTCAGAACACTCAAACAGAACACGCAAACCACTAGAATGCGCAAACTGTTTGAAAATCACGCAGATGTGAGGAGTACAGAAACACGTAAAAGGTACTGTACTGATGAACACGCAAAAGGTACAGTACCAAGAACACGCAAAACATGTTGTTTTCAATCTTTCTTAGATCCTGAACCCGATATTGTTCTTTGATCTTTGAAACTTTGAGAAAACAGTTTTAGGATAGAGATTGATCGTTTTTGGTTATCAAGTTTGAAACTTTATGTCAAAACTTTTAATAGAGATTGATCGTTTTTAGTTATCAAGATTGATCGTTTTATATATATATATATATAGTCTGGTTTGATTCTTGGTATATCAATATATAGTCTGGTTTGATTCTTGGTGTACAAGAGATCCCACGGTTTCTATATCACCTTTTATATATATATATATGCGTGAACATAAACACTCGTATTTGGTTATATAGTGAGGCGGCTCTCCGGACAAGAATACTCGATATGTATCCTACTTCCTAAACCAAACCAACACGAGTGTGTGTTTTGCGGTTCGTGCGTGAAACAAAACTCGATCTACTAGATTTGTGTGTTCTTAGCTCTAGTTTTTCTCTCAAGATTAGCTTGTTTCTCTCACGAGCTACCACTCTTAGCTCTCGTGCTCTCTTAACACGCAAACCACTAGAATGCGCAAACTGTTTGAAAATCACGCAGATCTGAGAGTACTGAAACACGCAAAAGTACTGTACAGAACACGCAAAACATGTTTTTCAATCTTTCTTAGATCCTGAACCCGATATTGTTCTTTGATCTTTGAAACTTTGAGGAAACAGTTTTAGGATAGAGATTGATCGTTTTTTGGTGTCAAGTTTGAACCTTTCTTTCAAACAAACCCTAACAAGATTGATCGTTTTTAGTTATCAAGATTGATCGTTTTTAGTTATAAGATTGATCGTTTTTAGTTATCAAGATTGATCGTTTTTAGTTATCAAGATTGATCGTTTTTAGTTATCAAGATTGATCGTTTTTAGTTATCAAGATTGATCGTTTTTAGTTATCAAGATTGATCGTTTTTAGTTATCAAGATTGATCGTTTTTAGTTATCAAGATTGATCGTTTTTAGTTATCAAGATTGATCGTTTTTAGTTATCAAGATTGATCGTTTTTAGTTATCAAGATTGATCGTTTTTAGTTATCAAGATTGATCGTTTTTAGTTATCAAGATTGATCGTTTTTAGTTATCAAGATTGATCGTTTTTAGTTATCAAGATTGATCGTTTTTAGTTATCAAGATTGATCGTTTTTAGTTATCAAGATTGATCGTTTTTAGTTATCAAGATTGATCGTTTTTAGTTATCAAGATTGATCGTTTTTAGTTATCAAGATTGATCGTTTTTAGTTATCAAGATTGATCGTTTTTAGTTATCAAGATTGATCGTTTTTAGTTATCAAGATTGATCGTTTTTAGTTATCAAGATTGATCGTTTTTAGTTATCAAGATTGATCGTTTTTAGTTATCAAGATTGATCGTTTTTAGTTATCAAGATTGATCGTTTTTAGTTATCAAGATTGATCGTTTTTAGTTATCAAGATTGATCGTTTTTAGTTATCAAGATTGATCGTTTTTAGTATATCAATATATAGTCTGGTTTGATTCTTGGTGTGACAAGATTGATCGTTTTTAGTTATCGAAATCCCTCGAGATAACCCACAGTTTCTATATCACCTTTTGTAATATATATATATATATATATATATGCGTGAACATAAACACTCGTATTTGGTTATATAGTGAGGCGGCTCTCCGGACAAGAATACCCGATATGTATCCTACTTCCTAAGCCAACCAACACGAGTGTGTGTTTTGCGGTTCGTGCGTGAAACAAAACTCGATCTACTAGATTTGTGTGTTCTTAGCTCTAGTTTTTCTCTCAAGATTAGCTTGTTTCTCTCACGAGCTACCACTCTTAGCTCTCGTGCTCTCTTAACACGCAAACCACACACTCATATATATAGAGTTGGGCTGGAACACGCAAAGCCCATTGTCTTTGCGTGTTTCACTTAAGTCCAAATGCTCTAGGGTTTTGGCCATATTGGTTTGAGTGTTCTTCTGAATACACACACATGCGTGTTCCCCAAGAACTCTCAAACCATTTGAGTGTTCCCACAACAAGAACACATGCTTGTTTCCAAGAACACTCAAATAACACTTAGGAATATAAGTTAATATTTCATCTATGAATCATAGATCTAATATTAACTTAATTACTCTTTATATGTGTTGTTTACATTAATGTTAAGTACCTGCAAAACAAAAATAATAAACCAACATATAAAACATATATAAAGATCCCAATATGATCACGACATATGTAAAGGTAATTTTATTAACAGACGGTAATTTCCGATATAAATTACAAGACTTGATAACAAAATACATATCAAATCTAGAATGCTTTTGTCATAGAAAGACATGCACCAACATATATGTTTATGAATATTGGGGTATAGGGGTGAGTTATTTTAAGGAAAAAAAAAAGGAACGCGAGAACCATTCTCGTCACAGATTTTCATTCTCTTTTTCTCGTTCAACTACACATGTGAAAGTTACATGGTGGCATTTTCGTAAATTTTAACTCGTTTTATTTACTTACATATGTAAAAGTAACACCTATATATTGTTGAAAGTATACAACTTACACATGTGTGAAACAATATTATTTAAAATCAAATGCACTGGTTTACCCTAGTAAATAAAAAGTTTCACTATTTATGAAAATGTCATCGCGTAACTTTCACATGTGTAAATGAACAGAAAACAGGAAAGGAAATTATATGGCGCGCTGAGAATGGTTGTCGTGTTTTTTTAAAGGTTTTTAAATAACCTTTCTTTTTGGTATATAGGTTATATTCAAAAAAAAAAAAAAAATTTATTAGTGCTTATGCATATATATAATCTTCTTCTACATCCATCTCCGATTCAAATCGTGTCTCTTTCACAACTTGATTCCAGACCCCATTTCTCTCGTGACATTAATCCTTTTTTCCTCTCATTTTCATACACTTCAATAAATAAATAACACTAGTTCAAATATAAATCCATACAAAAAATTATCCATTTTACTTTAACGTGTAATAACCAAATTAACTAACTAGTTTGATTGATCGATCAAGCTCTTGAATCACTATGAGAAGTGGGCCTGCAGTTGCGGTTTCAGAGAGACAAAATACGAAAGAAGAAGAGGAGGAGGAAGAGTATGTGGTGGAAGATTTGCGTGATCATGATCACGGGAGATTAGCCAAACGTAGAAGCCGGTTTACGTTATTGGCGGGAGTTTTAGGGCTTGATCAAAGTCATAGAGGTTTTAATACTGATAAATTTATTGATGGAATTAGAGGATGCTCTCCTGGTCTTTTCATTCATCCTCAAAACAGGTTCCCAACGATTCCTTCCACTTTTCTTATCTTCTTCTTCTTGAATATATACTTTTTGTCTCTCTTTATGTATCTATATATCTCTATCTCTATATTTATCTATGTATCTATCGGGTAGGGTGAATTTGAAAACAACAAATATGGAGAGAACCGTGAAAACCACTAATTTCTCTCCCTCTTTCTCTTTTTTGGTGTGGTTTTTTAATTTTTAATTATTATTTTTTGAATTTTTTTTTGTTTTTTATTTTCTTTTAACAAAAACTCATTCCAAAAAAAAAAAAAATTTGTAAAAAATCATATGGGTTACGTGTTGAAAACGTATGGATACGGTACGGGCGTTGCCCTCATCCGTATAGCTTCAAAATTAAAATCCAAATCTGACACAGCTCTCTTCATCCACCGCAATCACCCAGACAAGCAACAATAATAATAATAGAAAAGAAACGAAAAACTAAATCTCAGCACAAACGAAAATAAAAAGAAAGAACCCTAAAACGAAAGATACACAGAAAACCAACACACATGACAGATATAATCTAATCAAAATGATCAGATTACACTAGAACATAGGTTGAATTAACATGCATGCAAACGAATTAAGGAAGAAAACCATAAAAGAAAATCGCCCATGAGAGAGAGAGAGCGCAAATAATAGTCATATTATAGTTACCATTTTCATGAAAAGTCGTAAACATCATCAAGATCTAGGATCAATAAACTGAAAAGTATGCAAACCACATAACTAAAGACAATGATATTATAGGGAACATACTATGTATCTTCACTAGCATAATCAATATAATGTTAAAAAAAAAAAGAAGCAAAATCAATCAATAAAATCATCGGTGAGATTGAAACTTATGGAGTTATGGTCTATACTGGCAATATGAGAAACACATGACAATCTTAAATCATTAAACTCGCCATGTGCATAGTATAAAACCATGTACACACTATGTCTATATCTCAAATGTTGACTAAGGAATTCCACTTCCAATTTGCAAAATATCTGCCTCTCACATCGATACAAAAAAAAGAAAAAGTTGGAAGCCCACAAGTTAACAAAATATTTATGTAAATCATTTCAAAAGCATTTCCATTAAAGATAGAAGAAAAGTGAGTTGAGTTGAGCAGAGCTTTCTAAAGGGGTTAATTACATTGCAATTGCAACCAGGTGAAACAAAATATAGTTGGATTAAAACCAAAGACACAAATGATCATATCCCAAACTCGCAAATAAAGAACTTTAAACATGTGTACATCAAAATACATAAACGACCATTTCCCAATAACACATTCACACCATAACACACGTGTACACCGAAACACATATGTTCCTTTTGATCCCAAAATAAACACATTCACACTATAACACATGTGTACACCAAAACACACATATTCCTTTTGATCCCAAAATAAACATATTAACACCGTAACGCATGTGTACACCGAAATACATTATAGTATTTATTATTATTATTATTAAAGAAAACCTTTTTAACTATGACTTCGTATATTGTTTGTTGATCACTATCAAGCAAAGAATTTTTGGCTTCAATTATTGGTATTGTTTTCATAATTATCTCACATTGAATCTTGAATAGGTTGTTGCGAATTTCTAGGCGACTTCTATTGAAAAGGATCGGGTAATCATAAGTTAGCACATATGTAGGTTTGAATTTAGACGTTATTAATATTCATATACCTATTCTACCCTTTCAGTATTTTCCTAAGCTTTTTATTGTCACTTATTTACACTAATGCATTACTTCTTATTTTCATCTAAATGTCAAGATTACCCTAACATGGGGTAACTTGAGGGAATCCCCTCCCTATATAACCATCTTGATGCGGGAATGTCCAGATTCAATGAACCAAGTTTGACTGAAGCTGAGCTGGAGGAATCTGGAGAAAAGCAGTTGACTAAACTGAAGAAGGAATCTGAGCGAACCATGCAGTCTGAACAAGCAATGTTAATTTTGCCAGCTGTATCACATTTTAACCATCTTTTTACTGAAACAACTCAGTCTCCAGTAGTGACCTTGCTCCAGTGGGAATTATCACCAGTGGCATCTAACGAGCTCCAGTTGCATCTGAAGGACTCCAGTAGTGAATACTGAAGGCCACCAGTGAAGTGCTCCAGATAAATGCTCCAGTTGTCTATAATAAAGTTTACTTTAACTGAAGGTTGTGTGGGGTCAATAAGGACGTGGGTATGGACGCGTGGCAGCTTTTTAGTGGATCAAGGAGGAGCGTGCAAAAGTATTAATATTCCTAACGATATTGTGGGCCACTTGAAGAGGATTGTTTATAGAAGCCTTATGTGTCTATTTCCTATTGGTCCAAATTAATTAGTGGCTTGCACATGACAGCTTTTGTATTATTTTATTATTTTGTCGTTGATTCCTAGGTAAGAGTATGTGGCTATAAATATGGCCTTTATTTCTCATTGTAAGGCAGTTGATGTTGAATGAAAATTAATAGAGCAGCCTCTATTTCTTACAAATCTTCTTTTACCTTTATAGATCTTTGATCTTGGTGGTTAGGAGTGACCCCTTTATCAATATTTGTGGTGACTTGTTCTTTATCAAATATTGTGGTGAGGTCTTTTAAATCTTCGGTTTCCTTTATCTATAATCGTGGTGGCTAGACCTTTATCGGTTATAGTGGTGGGGCGGAGTGTTTCCTTTATCCTTGATTCCGGTGGCTTAGCCTTTACGAGTCTTGGTGGTGGATTCTTTTATCTATCATTTTACTTTATTGTCTCGTTTAGTTGTTTATTTCATATAAAATCCAGAAAATACCAAAAATAGTCTTCCGCTGTCGTTTGTCGCGTGATTTACGCATCAAATTTGGTATCAAAGCCAGGTTTAAAAAGGTTTCTTAATCTTTTTGTCCGTTGGGTTATTGTTTGTTTAGATCTATTAGTTATTTGCTTAGATCTATTGATTGTGAGTTATTTGTTGGTTATAAATGGCGTTTAGAAGAAATATGACTTTAGACGAAGCTAATAATGCTAGGAGAGATAGACAGATTGAAGATCTACAGGAAGCCCTTGGTAGAGTTGTTCATATGTTAGAAGATGGTGGTTTACGATTTAATCGAGAAAATGTTGTTGCCAGTGAAAGAGATTCTGAATCTCAAGGCCCCAGTGAAAGATCTGATAGTAATCCTAGGCACTCTAGTGATTCTGATGAACCACATCCTAGAGAAAGGCGTAGGAGGCATAAGGGTGATGATACTAGGGATATTAAGATAGATCCACCAGATTTTAATGGGTCTTCTAACCCAGAAGAGTATTTCGAATGGGTCCAGGTGATGGACAGGATTATGGAAATAAAAGGGTATGATGATAGGAAAAGCTTCAAAGTTGCCATTATTAAACTGAAGAAATATGCTTCATCTTGGTATGATAACATGAAATCTGAAAGAGAATACAAGGGCAAAAGTAAAATCAAGACCTGCTCCAAACTGAAGGAAGTTATGCAAAAAAGATTTGTTCCCCAGTCATACAAGCAAGATCAGTATCTACTGATGAATAATCTAAAGCAAGGAGCCAAGGAAGTTGTGGAATACATTAGAGAGTTTGAGCATCTGAAGACCAGAACTGGTGTAAATGAAACTGAAGAGCACACTATAGCCAGATTTCTTGGTGGTCTAAACGCTGCCATTACTGAGAAGATTGAATTGCAGCCTATCTGGACATACGAAGGTGCATGTAAACTGGCTATCCAGATTGAAAGACAACTGAAGAAGAAGGTTCCGTACAAGTCCTTCAGTAAGGTTCCTGCCAGTGCAAGTCAACCAGTTGCCAGTCAACCAGTTGCCAGATTTACTGAAGCTGCTCAGAAATCCTCCAGAGGGAAAGAAAAAGAAACTGGAGCTTCTAAAGAACCAGTTGGAAGAAAATGTTTCAAGTGTCATGGCTTTGGTCACTTCCAGGCCCAGTGTCCTAATCAAAGAGCATTGACTGCAAGAGAAATTGAATGTTTGCCAGATGTCGACACTGAAGAAGGTGAGCCAGTGTACGATGAAGAAGAAGATGAAGAATCATATGTTGGTGCAGATGTGGGAGAGATGTTGGTTGTCAGGAGAGTAATGCATACTGATGAAGTTACAGCTGATACTGCTCAGAGAGAGAATATTTTCCACTCCAGATGCACAGTGAAAGGCAAGGTATGTGATCTGATCATCGATGGTGGCAGTTGTGCAAATGCTGCTTCAACTTACATGGTAGAGAAACTGGAACTACCAACAGTGAAGCATCCCAGGCCTTACAAGTTGCAATGGTTAAGCGAAGGTTCTGAAGTAAAGGTAAATCGACAAGTCACTATTCCTTTTTCAATTGGGTCAGTTTACCAAGATAAAATTATATGTGATGTTGTTCCCATTGATGCCTGTCACATTTTGTTGGGTCGACCATGGTTATTTGATAATTATGTTCATCATGATGGTCGTATGAATTCATATTCTCTGAATGTAAGTGGAAAGAAGGTCACACTGACTTCTTTGAAGCCCACCGAACTGATGAAAGTCAAGAAGGATCAGCCCAGTAAGCCTTTGTTTTTATCTCAATCTGAAGTTGAGGAAGAGTTATCTGAAGGCTCTCCAGTTCTAATGCTACTGGTCGTTGAAAAGTCTGAAGAGAAGAAGTCCACTGAAGTCCCCAGTTTACTGAAGTCATTACTGAAGGAGTTCAGAGATGTTTTTCCTGAAGATCTACCTGAAGGATTACCTCCAGTTAGAGGTATCGAGCACCAGATTGACTTGGTTCCAGGCTCAGTTCTTCCAAACAAAGCTGCTTATCGTTGTTCTCCTAATGAAGCCAAAGAATTGCAAAGACAAGTAGATGAACTGGTCAAGAAGGGTTATGTCAGAGCAAGCATGAGTCCTTGTTCAGTTCCTGCTCTACTGGTTCCAAAGAAAGATGGAACGATGAGAATGTGTGTTGACAGCAGAGCCATCAACAATATAACTATTAAGTATAGATATCCTATTCCCAGATTGGATGATATGCTTGATGAGTTACATGGCTCCAGAGTGTTTTCAAAAATTGATCTCAGAACTGGTTATCACCAGATAAGAATGAAGGATGGAGATGAGTGGAAAACTGCATTCAAAATCAAAGGAGGCTTATATGAATGGTTAGTGATGCCTTTCGGCTTGTCAAATGCCCCCAGTACATTCATGAGACTGATGAATGAAGTTCTCAGGCCACTCATTGGTCAGTTTGTTGTGGTATACTTTGATGATATTCTGGTGTATTCAAAATCTGAAGCTGAACATGTTAATCATCTGAAGAAGGTATTTGAACTGCTTAGGAGACACCAGTTGTATGGCAAACTAGAGAAATGTGATTTTATGGTGGACAGTGTTATATTTCTGGGGTATGTTGTGTCCAAGGATGGAATTTCTATGGATCCTTCGAAGGTTGATGCTATCAAGTCATGGCCAGTTCCTACAACCATCACTGAAGCTAGAAGTTTTCATGGACTGGCATCATTTTATAGAAGATTTATCAAGAATTTCTCTACAGTTGTAGCTCCAATTACTGACTGCCTGAAGAAAGGTGTGTTCAACTGGCCGAGTTCAGCCCAACTGGCGTTTGAGTCACTAAAGGAAAAACTCAGTTCAGCTCCAGTTCTATCTTTACCAGATTTTGATCAGTTGTTCGAATTAGAGTGTGACGCCAGTGGAGTTGGTATTGGTGCAGTACTGGTGCAGAGTGGGCGTCCAGTTGCTTATTTCAGTGAGAAACTGAACGGATCAAAATTAAAGTATAGCACTTATGATAAAGAATTTTATGCAATAATTCGTGCTATCACTCACTGGTCACATTATCTGAAGCCAAAACAGTTCGTATTGTTTTCTGATCATGAAGCCCTGAAGTTTATAAACGGCCAACACAAGCTTAATGCCAGGCATGCCAAATGGGTAGAATTCTTGCAGTCTTATTCATTTGTTTCAAAGCACAAGGCTGGAGTTTGCAATATTGTTGCTGATGCACTATCACGAAGATATTCTTTATTATCAGTTCTGGAAGCAAGAGTACTTGGATTTTCTTTTATAAAGGAGTTATATGCTGCTGATCCAGATTTTTCTGAGAAAGTTACTGAAGCTAATCTGAAAGGACCATTCACTGTTCAAGATGGTTTCTTATTCAAGAATGGTAAGTTGTGCATTCCAAGGGGTTCAATAAGAGATTTATTAATAAGGGAAGCACATGGAGGAGGTCTAGCTGGACATTTTGGAATCAACAAAACTGGAGAGATTCTGACTGAACACTTCTACTGGCCAAGTCTACTGAAGGACGTCCAGAGTATTATCAGTCACTGTCCAACTTGTCACCAGGCAAAGACAACTTTTCACAAAGGTTTGTACACTCCTCTTCCAGTTCCAAACCAACCTTGGGAAGATCTCAGTATGGATTTTATTGTTGCACTGCCCAGAACCCAGAGGGGGAAAGATTCTATAATGGTGGTTGTTGATAGATTCTCAAAAATGGCTAATTTTGTTGCTTCTAATACAACAAATGATGCTTCAGCTGTAGCGAATTTGTTCTTTAAGGAGATTGTCAGATTACATGGAATTCCTAAATCCATTGTTTCTGATCGAGATGTGAAGTTTTTAAGCTATTTCTGGAAGACTCTATGGAGACTGATGGGTACCAGATTGATGTTCAGTACGTCTCACCATCCTCAGACTGATGGACAGACTGAAGTCACGAACAGAACAATTGGTATGTTATTAAGAACACTGGTGAAGAAGACGCTGAAGGATTGGGATCTGAAGCTTGCTCATGCTGAGTTTGCCTTCAATAGAGCTCCAAATTATTCAACCAGTAAATCCCCATTTGAAGTTTGTTATGGTGTCAATCCACTAACTCCTATTGATTTGATTCCTTTTTCGATTGAACCAAAGGCAAGTGTTGAAGCAGAGACCAGAGCAAAAGAAATCAAGAAGATTCATGAACAAGTGAAGACCAGAATTGAGAAAGCAAATGCCAGTTACAAGGCCAAGGCAAACAAGAACAGGAAGCAGCCCAGTTTTTCACCAGGTGATCTTGTTTGGGTGCATCTCAGAAAGGAAAGATTTCCAGCCAAGAGAAAAAGCAAACTGATGCCCAGAGCTGACGGTCCATTCAAGATTCTGGAGAGATATGGAGAAAATGCTTACAAAGTTGAACTTTCTGGAGATATGTCAGTCTCTAGTACATTCAATGTTGGTGATCTGATGCCCTACCTGGAGGATGAGTATCTCGAAGACTTGAGGACAAGTCTCTTTTTAGAGGGGGAGAATGATGCGGGAATGTCCAGATTCAATGAACCAAGTTTGACTGAAGCTGAGCTGGAGGAATCTGGAGAAAAGCAGTTGACTAAACTGAAGAAGGAATCTGAGCGAACCATGCAGTCTGAACAAGCAATGTTAATTTTGCCAGCTGTATCACATTTTAACCATCTTTTTACTGAAACAACTCAGTCTCCAGTAGTGACCTTGCTCCAGTGGGAATTATCACCAGTGGCATCTGACGAGCTCCAGTTGCATCTGAAGGACTCCAGTAGTGAATACTGAAGGCCACCAGTGAAGTGCTCCAGATAAATGCTCCAGTTGTCTATAATAAAGTTTACTTTAACTGAAGGTTGTGTGGGGTCAATAAGGACGTGGGTATGGACGCGTGGCAGCTTTTTAGTGGATCAAGGAGGAGCGTGCAAAAGTATTAATATTCCTAACGATATTGTGGGCCACTTGAAGAGGATTGTTTATAGAAGCCTTATGTGTCTATTTCCTATTGGTCCAAATTAATTAGTGGCTTGCACATGACAGCTTTTGTATTATTTTATTATTTTGTCGTTGATTCCTAGGTAAGAGTATGTGGCTATAAATATGGCCTTTATTTCTCATTGTAAGGCAGTTGATGTTGAATGAAAATTAATAGAGCAGCCTCTATTTCTTACAAATCTTCTTTTACCTTTATAGATCTTTGATCTTGGTGGTTAGGAGTGACCCCTTTATCAATATTTGTGGTGACTTGTTCTTTATCAAATATTGTGGTGAGGTCTTTTAAATCTTCGGTTTCCTTTATCTATAATCGTGGTGGCTAGACCTTTATCGGTTATAGTGGTGGGGCGGAGTGTTTCCTTTATCCTTGATTCCGGTGGCTTAGCCTTTACGAGTCTTGGTGGTGGATTCTTTTTATCTATCATTTTACTTTATTGTCTCGTTTAGTTGTTTATTTCATATAAAATCCAGAAAATACCAAAAATAGTCTTCCGCTGTCGTTTGTCGCGTGATTTACGCATCACATCTCATATATATATATATATATGGAAAAGTGAATTAAGGTTGTCCGACATCTAAGTTTATGTGTGGAACCCTTCACATACTAATATTTTAGTATTTCTTGTTTAATGAATAAATGTTTGGGCCCCAAATTTTATGGTTTAAAAATTAGTATGTGAGTGTTCCACACCTAAGCTTAGATACCCAACAGCCTTATATTACCATCCCCATATATATATATATATATATATATATATTATATATATATATATACCGCGCAATGCGGCGGCGGTGGGGTAGTGATGGCGGAGGTGGTGGTGGTGACGGTGGTGGGGGCGGCAGTGGGGACGGCAGTGGGACGGTGATGGGGGCGACGATGGTGGTGAATGTAAAAGTAATTGATGTTAAAGGTGGTATTGTAGTTATTTTAAGTGTTGGGGATCTATACTGTAAATTATTTCATTAAGGGTATTATAGGTATATTAGATGGAGATGTTTAAATTAGTGAATAAAGGAGAAGGGTATTTTTGGTTTTTCAAAGGCAGAAAGTTTAAGAAAAAAAAGGGGTAGTTTGTTTTATTAGAAGAATAAGTACCCGCGCGTTGCGGCGATGAGATGGTGGGGGTGATATGTCATAAGAGGTGATAAGTCATAGAGTGTGACAAATGTCTTAGCCATACGGGCTCCGCCCTCGAATTTAAAATTCGTCGAAAGTATATCGAATGACATCTCTAATGAAAGAGCATGAAATTCTAAAGTCACCCATATAATTTTTATAATTTATCGAGATACGATTTTTGAGATATAAGATTTTGAATATATTAGAGGAATAAAATGGTTTATGTATAGGAGAAAGTAAAAAAATGAGTGGTTGAGATTTGAGGAGAGAGATGAAAATGAGTGATTGAGATTTAATGGTATTATAGATACATTAGATAGAGATGTTTAAATTAGTGAATAAAGAAAGAGAGGTAATTTAGGTAGTTCAAAGTTGTAATTTGAGATTTAGAAAAAGAAATCCTCTATTATATAAGAGTAAAATAAAGATAGTATAGATATATATACACGCACACAATATAAAGATAATTGTAAGAAGTAATTACCATAAAATTTAATTATACCTGAAAAAGTGAAAAGTGTGCGGCAGAGAGAAGGATGATACAATATTGACGGTTATCACTCCGAGAAATTTGTGGTACCATAGGACATAGATGGAGAGCATTAAGAGATAGGTCTCGATAAGGAACTCTGGATAGTTTTGTGGATAGTAACTTGTATTAGTGATTGTACAACACCTATTACGTAGTTGTAAAAAATGAATTGGTTTTTAATATAGGTATAGTAATAGTAATAATTTGTGCTGTTAACAATGTTTGTATCATATTTGCAAATCGCTATATAAAATAACGTTTGAGTTTCTCTCTATAGTCAAAAGAGAGAGTTCTCTTTCTAAATCTGAGATCTGAGATCTCATCGGTCTCCTCTTTGACTTTTACGGTCGAAATTAGAAGCACCTTCTCTATCTCTGGATAGAGATAAGTCTCTACGTCATATGTACTTCAAACCACCCCGCTTTTGTCATGATTGAATATGATTGTTGTTGTAGTATAAATTAACGTACAACAGTTGTATCATGTAGTATAGTAGATAGGACACATGAAGTACACTAGATAGGACACTACAAGTTATGATATTGTGATCAAGTTAAGAATATTTTTGCAAGGCAGATGGTACAGAGCTTGGCAGAAGTTCATTTTATTATGGGCAGTCTACTCTTCTTCCTTCACACCTATGGAATTTGGTTTCTTCAGAGGATTGCCCGAAAACCTCTATTTCTTAGACATTGCCGGTCAGGTAGCTTTCCTCATTGACGTCATTCTACAATTCTTCATAGCTTACAGAGACACCCAGACCTACAAAATGGTTTCTAATCGCAATCTCATTGCTGTTCGGTTAGTTTTGGTTTGTTTTTAATCTAAACCGATAACATTTTTCCATAAACCTGTCTGCCATATGGTCATTTACACAAATTTCATATCATTGCAGGTACCTCAAATCTCATTTTTTGTTAGATATTCTTGCCTGTATGCCTTGGGATAACATCTACAGGGTATGCTTTATAATCCATAGTTTTAAATAAATGCATAACTAAAAAACAAGACTAGGAAAAGAAACACGAGACTAGTCTAGGCATCTAAAGAGCAGTGGCGGAACCATGATTTAAAATGACCCGTGGCACAAATTTTTTTATCACTTGGCTTGTATCGATTTTTAGCATTTTAAAGATTTTTGTCTATTTTAGCGGTTTTTAAGAGATTTTTGGCTTTTTGGTAGTTTCCGTTTCTCATAATTTGTACAAGTATGTCTTTATAAGCTTTACTGTTAGGAAATTCTTATAAAAGTTTAAAGTTAGTTTCATTGACCGGTATCTCATATTCTTTTGACCTGTAGCACCAATAGAGAATACATCATTTATCAAAAAAAAATTACACTATATTAATTTAGTGGACTGTAGCTCAGGCTACCCTTGTCTATAGTACGGTTCTGCCTATGCCAAAGAGTCTCTTACAGCGAATACTGCATGTATGCTAATCATATTGATGTTACACTAATTTTACATTTGTTATGACATGGAATGGCTCCGTATATTATCAGGCTTCTGGAAGAAAAGAAGAGGTGAGGTACCTGTTGTTAATTAGATTGGTTCGAGTACGGAAAGTTCTTGAATTCTTCTCAAATCTAGAGAAGGACATAAGGGTGAACTATCTATTTTCAAGAATTATAAAACTTATTGTTGTTGAACTCTATTGCACACATACGGCAGCATGTATATTCTATTATTTGGCTACAACTCTGCCAGCTGTTGAAGAAGGATTGGAAGTTTAAAACTTGGTGATTATAGCTACTCAAATTTCAGAGAGATTGACCTTTGGAAGCGATACACGACATCATTATATTTTGCTATAGTTACTATGGCCACAGTTGGTAAGTTCATTGGATAAACTGTGCATTATGTAGAGGTTGCAAGAACCGTGGTTGGGTAACAGCTCAAAACATTCCGTGTTTGAAATCAACCAACTTTATTATAGTTAGGTTGGGTTGGGTTGGGTTGACCGACAAGTGTGTCCTTTCCTTATTTTAAGAAAAATTCTAATATATACTTGATGCATCCAAAATGATCAACAAAAATCTGATCTCTAATCTTTGGATGAAAATATCTAGGATTTATTAAGGATTGGAGATACAATTTGGAGACCTCCAATCCAAATTTGTTTCTTTAGTGAATGTTTGTTTGACCTGTTTGAGATCAAAAATACCCCAAACGGCCAAATCTGATTTCTTGTCTTTTACTACTAAATAGATCAAAACTGTTGTCTTTGTCATACAGAAAACAAATGACACAAATTTGTTGTTTTGTTTTGGTCTAACATTCTTTTATAAATTATGTGCATTTTTTCTTGCAGGATATGGTGAGATACATGCAGTAAATTTGAGAGAAATGATATTCGTAATGATATACGTGTCATTTGACATGGTTCTGGGAGCATATTTGATTGGTAATATGACAGCCTTAATTGTGAAAGGATCAAAAACAGAAAGATACAGGGATCGGATGACAGATCTCCTTAAATATATGAATAGAAATAGACTTGGGAGAGACATACGTAATCATATTAAAGGTCACCTGAGACTACAGTATGAGAGTAACTACACTGATTCTGCTATTCTTCGTGACCTTCCAATTTCTATCCGTGCCAAGGTAAAAATAAAAAGAAACATTCAATTAATACAGTTATTTTTGTATTGCTACAACACCTTCTAACGTCCAAAGTATACTCTGTTTACAATTTTGTGTCAAGTATGTAAAGAGCAATTATCTTCCGTTTGCTATTGAAACTAAATATTGTCATATTTACTTTTCAGATTTCTCAAACTCTCTACAAGTCATACATTGAAAATGTTTCACTTTTCAAGGGATGCTCATTGGAGTTCATGAATCAGATTGTAAGTCATTTATAATGGAACTAGGGAAGGTAACTTACGGGTATTGCATTTTGTGACATATATGGCAAAGGAAATGGGTCTGTAGGGCTGGGCAGGTAAATAAACACTAGTAATAATAGTATCAATTGGATGAGCAATGTATGATTGGATATTCAGGTGAGCTGCACGAAGAATACATTATAGGATCCAATTATATTCTATAACATCAATAGTTTGGCAGGTAACTAAAGTGCACGAGGAGTTTTTTCTCCCAGGGGAAGTAATTATGGAACAAGGCAACACAGTTGAGCAACTTTATTTCATCTGTCATGGTGAACTGGTATAACTTCCTTCCATTCGATGTTCCTTTATATTGAATTCAATTTGCTTATTTCTCCATTGCATTTATCCCCATTTGAATTCAATTTGAATCCTTGTAAAGTTTCACTCACAAAGCAAACTCAACAAGCTGATATACCTTAAGTTCATCATTCAAAAGAGGATAGATCATCCATGATAGAGAGTTTGCTGCCATATTGAAAAAAAAATTAGATTATAACTACAACATGCATTAGATATAACATGCCAAGATATAATGTGGAATATTTTTTTATTGGATTAATGAAATGAAATGTGGTACTTTGCTGTTAAAAAAAAACAAATGTGGTACAGGTGGAAATTGGTATGTGTGAAGACGGATCAGAAGAGACTGTCTCAGTTCTTAAACCTCACCACTCATTTGGGGAAGTTTCTATTTTATGTAACATTCCTCAGCCTTATACAGTTCGAGTTTGTGAGCTTTGTAGACTTCTTCGCCTCGACAAACAATCTTTTTCTAACATCCTTGAGATATATTTTCATGATGGCCGGAAAATTCTAAATAATCTTATTGAGGTAACAAATTTAATTATTCATGTATATGATTCGTTTAAGATTCATTTTTTAGAATAACATTTTGCTTGCAGTCTAAAGCAACCGATGTACGTATGAAGCAATTAGAGACAGATATTACATTGCATATAGGAAAACACGAGGTATATAGTGCCGCTTATTATGGTGACTTGTATCAGCTGAAAAGCTTAATTAGAGCCGGAGCTGACCCAAACAAGAAAGATTTTGATGGAAGGACACCATTGGTATATTCTCTTTTCAATACAACCTTCCAAAATGCAAACCATATATGAAACACAACCTCTTGTAATAGAGTTGTCACCTTTTTAATAATTTTCTCATCAATATATAGGTTAATTTGGGTTTTGTTTAGATGCAGTGGGTCAAATGAGTAGCGCTTTTATAAAAAAAAAATGTGAGTTTGAAAGCATGTATTTTAAATGGCTTGGATTTTGGCCAAAGTGTAGTAATACTACATAGAACCTCATAAACTTTGTTCCAAATACTATTAAACAAATGTAATGTAAGAAAGAAGTTATCCCAAACCATCTAGACACGCACCACAAAATCATTGTGGCAAGTTACGACATCTGCACATTTTGCGATCTATAAAGTTGTATTTTGATTCAGATTCTCATAGTTCTCCGAATGACTTTATTATATTGTTTTCTATAAGCTACACTTATATGAAAACAGTAATATCATAAACCTTATGTACAACATAGTAACTTACAATTGTCCCATTAATATTTACCGGCTTTGCTGCTGCTAGTCAGGCTAAAAGCACATTTATAATAGTAAATATATATGTACTTGTTACTAACAAGCTCTTGACTTAAGTAGCATTTGTCTGCATCAAAAGGTTATGAAGATATCATTCTCTTCCTTGTTCAAGAAGGTGTAGAAGTAAATGTTTTAGGTAATTTCCCCTATCACTTTTTTTTTTTTCCTTTTGTTTTTGTTATTGGATTTGTCTAAAACATAATAACTCATCTGAGTAATCCATTCTTACTGGTAGATAAATCTGGAAATACACCTTTATTAGAAGCCATTAAAGGTGGACATGACAAAGTGACTTCATTACTAGTGAAAGAAGGAGCCTCATTGAGGATAGATGATGCTGGTTGTTTCTTGTGCTCAACTGTTGCAAAGGGGGACATTGATTTTCTCAGACGGATCTTGTGCAATGGTATCGATCCAAATTCAAAAGACTTTGATTTTCGAACGCCACTTCATGTAGCCGCTTCACAAGGATCATATATAATTGTGAAGTTGCTTGTGGAAGCAGGGTCTAGTGTTCTATCAAAGGATAGGTATGCCATATATCGACCCTTTTGAGTCTAGGTTGACTAAACTTCAAAGATTGTATAGAGTTATAGAAATGAGACTTTAAGAGTCAGAACTAATAGCACATAATCTGGTAACCAACTGATTAACTAGTTTCATAGGATGTCAAAACCTCCCTAACATAAAAAAAGGTCACCATGTTTGCATAGTGGAAACAAAACATTATATGCTTTGAATATCTAGTGTCATTCCTCTTCATTGAAACATGTTTTGCATATACAGATGGGGTAACACTCCCCTTGATGAAGGGAGGATGTCTGGAAACAAGATGTTGATCAAGCTGTTAGAAGAAGCAAAATGTGATCAGTTGTCAGAACTTTCGGACGACTCTCAAGATATAACAGGTTTCCCCTTCTTTTTCAATGTTCCTTGTCACACTACTTGAAAATTAGCATCTAGATGAAAGAGGATGTTTTTGTGTTTTGGAAATGATATGATCTTAACTTTTTGATGTCGCTTTCAATCCAAACAAATTCCCTATTTACTCCCCTTTTGAACTACTTTGTGAGACTTTTACTCCCATTTCACAAAATATGTCCCCATTATTCATGAAAATGTCTTTTTTGGTCTTTTTTTGTAATGAACTACACGACTAAAACAGATAAGTATTTGATGACAGATAAAACGCACCCAAGAAAGTGTACAATATACTCATTTCACCCATGGGAACGAAAAGAAAACAACATGTTTGGTGTGGTTCTATGGATTCCACGCACCATTGACGAGCTAGTGAAAACAGCAGCAGAGATGTTAAATTTTCACCTTCAATCCACTTCGTGTATAGTAACAGAAGATGCAGGTATAATTTTAGATGTTGATATGATTACAGATGGTCAAAAGCTGTACTTGATCAGTAAAGAATGAGTGTGTTGTGTGTTGTAAGTTTCTGTAATGTCGTGACAATAAAGTCAATCGGCATATATTGCCATTATCGGAATAAATAAAATTTATCCCAAGTTTCTGCATATAAATGCCCAAAAATTACTGTCAATAAATGATTTCTTTGCAGGTACACGTTGCTGCATAATTTGCCATATCATTTACCTGCTTATATGGAAGTTGAATCACCTTTCAAAAGTTTGCAAGTCTTTCTAAACACAAAAACAGAAAATTAGAGAAAACATATGTAATTCATTGGGTTTTGATCTTTCATGATGCACATATTATAGATGTTGATGTGTGCTGACATGGAAAATCCTTTTGCTAACACTGCTCTCTAACACCTCCTTCTATGGAGTCCATATGTATCTCTTTAAACGTAGCATCTCCTATTGGTTAACGATTAGTTGATGATAAATTATTTTCTCCGCGATATCATTTGTCACACCCCGTCTCACCAATGGCGGAAACGCAAGACATAACGAACATAAGAATCTTTGGGAGAGCAAGATCTACATGTCAACACATCCTGCAGCTTGAAGGCATGTGACCCCAAATAAAATACTCTGATCTTGTGACCACAAATGAAATACTCTGATCTCTACAACACTCTGCATACCTGGAAAAGCATAGAAATTGTTGGGATTTTATTAACTAAAACGATGCTTATTCCTCAAATATACGAGTGACCATCAATGCTTTATTTACATCACCAAAGTGTCTGAGAGAATAAAAAGTGTGGTGTCCGAGATCACACAAGACACCACTAAAAGAGTTGACAAGGCGGTTGAAGTTGTTCAGGAATCAATAACAACTCTTGAAGTGGCTGTCAAGGATCAGTCAAAGCAACTGACAGAGATTCTGAACTTGTTGAAAAAGGAACCTGTTTTTGCTCCCACCCCAACTGATTCGTTTAATGAAGATGATACGCAGTAGTTGGCTGAAATAATTAATAAAGAGAATCTGAACCTCAATTCTTCTTTCAAATTGAAGTCTCAGTTCTCCACACTTGTTAAAGGTCTTGTTGACTGTCTGAAACATCAAAGTTGGGAACCTCTTGATAACATGGTTTTGGCAGTTGACACTTATGGCAAGATGTTACCAGAGGTACCCAAAGGGGAAAAAGATGTTGTGCCAATTGGCTTGTTGTCCCGTACTCAAGAAATAATTGAAGCTACAAGAAAGCAGACTGAGACTGAAGCCAGTGCACCAGTTTAGGAGGAACAACATGCTTTTGAAACACAAGTTCCTGAAGCAAGAAAAGACAAAGGAAAGGCCCCAGTGACTGAAGAGCCACAAAAGAAAAAATCAAGGGGTCTGGATTAATTATTGGTGAGACTGTTGATGAGTATGGTTATCCCATTCATGTCCGGTCCGCATATGAAAAAAAACTAACTGAACTGCAGAAGAGGGTCTCCACTCAGTACATAGCCTATAGAGAACAAAGGGATAGGGCACAACATCTATCGATGAAACCCTTGACCACATTGATGCTGCAGGCTTGGGAAGTTCATTGGAAAGGTACTTGAAAATAAAAGATGATCCCAAGGTTCAGAAGGCTGTAATTGAGATGGCTGATATGGAGTATAGCAAGAAGTACTCTCAGTTAGAACAAAAGCTAGACCATCTCACACTCAAGATGCCAATTGTTGACTTGATTAAAAACAGAATGAGTGAGCTGGAAATCAAAAAGAAAAGTTTTCTAGCTGATGTGTCTAAGGCTGGGAAGGAAGTGGAAAGAAAGTCAAGGCAGCAAATCAAACCCAAAGTCACTGGACCAAGATCTTCAAGAAAACATGCTCGTGATTCTGATCTCACTAGTTTCCAACCAATTGGTGCTCCAAGTCCTGCTGAAATCCAAAGAAAGATTGAACTGGTTCAGTATGAGCACTATGTAAAGCACAAGTCTCATCCAGCCAAGATCATCGATGTAAAGATTGTAAAAGAGGATGGTCTGAAGTTGTTTGATATATTGGTAACTAGAGAAGTAAGAGCCACTGAAGAGTATAATCAAACTTCATTCCATGAGTTTGGTCTGTCTAAACACAAGGAGATGATCCCAATTCTGAAAGCACAACCAAAGTCTCATCTGAATGGTGCATGGATGCTAAAGATTCAACAAAAGATGCAGGGCAAGGTTGATATGGAAAACAGATTGTTTGGGAAGGATCAGTCTCCACTGAAGAGAAAAGCTATAGATGGTTCTTCAGGCTCAAGACCAGCATAGAAGTAGTTTTACTCTTTCAGTTTATCATTTACTTGTAAATTTTTTTTATTTACACTTGTAACAAACATTTCATTTCAGTAGTTGTATATATGTTGCAAGTTGTAACCAACAAGTAGATGATCAAATTAAGTTAGAAAACTCACAAAAAAAAAATAAAAAAATTAAGGCATCAATGATTATAAGATGTCTTTAGAAAATTTTTTGTAACTTGATCAAAACTAGCATTTCAGACTTACAAACATGTATAGATAGAAGTCTGAGATGCTTACACTAAATAGGGGGAATTTGTTAGGTCGAAAACAACCCAAGTATAATTTGTCTGGGAAATAGTTGAAGACCAGTGAAATATACTTGTACATGATTCTGAAACATTTCAGTTTCAGAATATTCACTGAGCTTCACTTCAGCTTAGGTCAGCCAACTGAAAGCATTCATCTGAAGTCAAAGACTGAAGACTGAAGAAAGAGAATCATCTCAGTAGCGGAGCTCAGAAGAGGATTCTACCTGATCGAAGACTGAATTCATTTCAGTGTAAAGTATTTACAACACTTTACACTGATTACGAGAAAACCTTTTTGACTTTACCAACCTTTACCCGGATAATAACTTATTGTCTGGAAAAGTACAAGGTTGAGTAAAAGGTTGAGACTAAATTTGAAACGTCACATCAAAATGACTTTCACACACATGCTTTATTTACGCATGTTAAGGAATTGATTTCAATTCTTTAAATGTTCTTAACCATAATTTGTACGGCCAAGTCCACGTCATCATGGACTTTGCCTATAAATAGAAGGCATCTCTTCAGTTGCAAAATTGCTTGAAACTTTGGCATTGCAACATGTGATTTATACTCTAAGATAATTCTTTCGAGTATTTCCAAGTTATTCTGGTTAAAATGGATTACCCTGGTTAGATTTGTATAAATAAACAAAAGAAAATGAAGTTCAGGCGCATTAATTGAGTGTCAATGCGACTATTACAGACCCATGCAAAACTAAGCAACAACCTATCTCTTGAAGAGTGGCAACCTTAACGAAGACCTCAAATCATCTAGGAACAACCATATCTAGATACAAACATAGGAAAACAATAAAACTAGCCATTACATAGCATAACCAGTGAGTATTTCCAAGTTATTTAGATCACTTGTATTTCAAGGTTGTTTAGTGACAGTCCACGATTTGCACACTTATAGTTAATTAATCTTAGACAAGAAAGTAAATAGAAAGTAAAGAACAAGAGTAAGGTTCAAGTATAAGAAACTATGCAAGTCTAATCATATGTATCATTGATTAAACAGTGAATACATGGTCGATATTACAACTTGTCTTACAAGAAAAATACATGAACATACAATTGTTAAGTTTTAGACTAACTAGAAAACTTAAACAATTACAAAAGATAATAAGTGACACACACTTGTGGTGACAAACACAAAGTGTTTTTGGTGCGGCTGTGTTGCTTTATATAGGGGAAGAATTAGGGCAACACAACCTTACATTGATAGTGATCGATGGTGGTTATCAAGATCTCATTGGCTCAAGGTACTTGAATTCAGGAGCCTTTGTCTTCTTTAGCAAAACGGGTATGAAAGAGAAAACCCTTCTTTTGGTCCCAACGGTTCCTTTGCCATACAAGGTAACATCCATTTGGAAGAACCACCATGTGACTTCTTGTCTTCTTTTGATTTGAATTCTTCCCACCTTGACTTGCAATTTGGAAAGTAAACCACCCGCTGACAAGAGTCACTGACTCGCTGATGACCTGCTGACGACATACGTCAGCGACCAAGTCTGGTCAGCGAATCCTTGACTCAACAATCTCCCCCTATTCGCTGAGAAGACTTGCTGAGTAAACTATACTTAGAAAGAGAAATAGGAAGTGTGATAGAAAAATGTCTTATATTTCGTCAGAACCATTGCATGCTGACAAAGCAAGCATTTACATTAATTACAAGACATTTAAAGATTTGCAGCCTCTATTTCCCAAACATCCTCTTGTTTTGCAATCCTAAGTCTGGATCATCCATTCTGTGTTGCTTCAGCAGTTCTTCATCAATCTTGCTGATGAATTTTCTATCATTTGTAGTGCTGGCACATCTCTTCCTTATGCCTATGAGGAATCCAGTTGAGGACTTTTCAATCTCTGCTAACCTGAAGAACAACTGATCGTTCTTGAAGTTGGTATAGAAGATGCCGGCAGGGTTCTCCAATACTCTTCCTTCCTCAAAGAAACTTCTAGGAGGAAGTCTGGTATTCAACAAGCTATCACCAGAAAGTGGAGGAAGGTTAGCTGGCGCATACCGATGTTCAGGTTTTCTTTTTCTTTGAATCTTTTGGCCAGCAGCCAAGGAGATGGCTGCAGGTGTTCCAAAAACTTGCCTCAGCATTGGCAGATTCGCTTTAAACTTTGTTTCGTATTCTCTTGCCTTCTCAAAATATTCTTTCAGCATCTTCTTGAGAGGGACATAGCTTTGAGTTGTCTTGTCTTTAACCAGCATGTAGACTTCAAACCACTCAGAAGCACCAAGATTGGTCACTTTGACCCCTTCAAGAGTAATTGGTCTTTCTGCCCCTTCTCTTAAGATTTTCAAGTTTGTCTTCAGCCCCATGTTAGCAAGAAAGGCTTGAGCAGCAGTGATTCTTGCTGGCCTTTTCCTCGTCTCCATATGCTTCAGCCACTTAGCTTTTTCTTCTTCGAAGGCCTTTCTCTTCTCACTTAGCTGTTTTTCAACCTCTGCATGCTTCTGCTTATATAAAGCTTCAGCACCACCAGTTTTCAACAGCATTCGCTATTCACCATCCAATTCATCTTTTTCAAGAAGAGGCAGCTGCTTGATGTACTCGAGATTCTTCCTTTCGTTCTCTTGATTTTCTCTTATTCTGTCCAGCTCCTTGATAGCCTCTTCTTGTGTCTTTCCTTCAGCAGTCAATGCAAGAATGTCAATTACTTGGTGTTGGTGACCTGCTGAAGGTGCTGCTGATTGCTGAGCAGCTGGATGAGAGGATGAAGGCTTTCTAAGAGCTTCAAGACTTTTACGCTGAGCCTCAGTCATAGGTGTAATGACAGCATTGCCAAGGAAGCGTTTGTGAAAGATTGGAAGGGCTTCCTTGGACCTGTTAGTGGCCATTTCAGCAGCGAAACCGGCCTCCCATGCTGCTTTCACAGCTTGAGGATCATTTGGATCAATCTCTTGATCATCTTGCTCCATCTGAGCAGCATCTACTCCCATTGGTATCTCCCCCTCAGCACCAGCAAGAGGAACTTCAACATTTGCTTCTTTTTCAACAAACTCCCCCTCAACACCAGCTGGGGGAACTTCAACACTAACAACTTCTTTTTCACCCTCTGTACTTGTAATTTCAACTTGTTCAGTTGCATCAACTTCAACTGCCTTCTCAACTTCAACTGCCTTCAGCTTATCATCAGCCACTTTATCATTTTTCTCCCCCTTGGAAGTTGCTTCACCAACAGCAACTTCCACAGCAGTATGTTTGGCGGATGATTGGTTCACCAGCTGGCTTAACAAAGTCTTGATGTCAGCCATCTCATTCTCTATTTTTATATTTCTGAGCCTATCCTCTTTAGTGAACAAGGCAGTGGGCTTGGGAATTTCAGCGAACTTGCTTTTCTCTTCCAAAGAAGTAATAGCCTTGCTTTGTTCTTCAACTTTTGAGACTAGAGGAGAGATGAGTTCACTGAGCTTGTGAACCTCAGAGGCAGCTTTTGTGCTTGTGGAGGCTGCCTTTCTAGCTGCATAGATGGTTGTATTTGCACATTTGAGCAGAGATATGGCACCAGATTTGAGGATCTGCTGATCACGGCGAATGACATTTGTTGTTTCATGAATTTTCTCTTGAGCAGCAGTCATGGAAACTGATTTTGCTTTGATTGTTTCAATATGTGTGTTGTTTTCATCCTGCTTGTTGTACCAGCTGGTCAACAATTTCAACCAGCCGGCCAGATTCCTTGTCTTTCCACTCAACAGCAAGAGTGGCCGCCTTGGTCAGATCATTCAATTGACGCTCAACCCTTTCTAATCTGCTGGATGAGTTGGTGGAGTAAGAAATACCCAACTCTTTGGCAGGGAGGAGCTCAACCTTGTTAATCACAGCGGACGTACAACCAGGAACATCATGAAAGGAGGAAGGCATGCCCAGAGATAGCATGGTGTTCACTGGTTGAACTGGCGGAGTTTTAGGTCTTGCAGTTAGAGCCACTGACACACCTTCAGTTTCAACATTTTCGGTTTCAATGACAGTGACACTAGCTACTGCATTTTCTTTTTCAGCTTCCTCAATATCCATATCACTGGCCTCTTTTTCATCAGCATAATTGTATGAGTCCAGCTGGAACTCATCAGCAACAAAATCTCCCAAATCCAAATCACTTTCATTGTCTACATCTTCAACTTCAAAACTAATACCAGCTTCTTCATTGTCATCACCAACATTTACCACCGTTATTATTCCTTCATCCACATTTCTTCTTTCAATGTTTTCACCAATATAATCACCAGCACCAGCACCTTCAGTATCATTTCCAGTACCTTCATTAAAGTCAACCTCAGTCCCAGCCCCTTCAAGGAAATCATCATGCCCAGCAGCTTGCACTTCAGGTTCATCAGCAGTGGCTGTTTCCCTTTCAACAAATGAGAAATTGATTGGGGTAGGAGAAAGGCGTGCCTCTGTTTCAGTATGTTGTTGCTCTATATTTTCATCAGCAGTAGAGGCTTCTAGTTCAGGGATGGTAGATAGTTGTGTGGATTCCAACCCCTTAATCATGAATCCCTTTGCTGTTTTCTGCTTTCTTTTGGGAGCAGCAGCAACAGGAGATGTTGGTGCTGAAGTCTTTCGGAAAAGGTCGTCACCCCTTGCTAACTTTATATATCATCACAAATAACGAACAGGCAACTTGGCTGAATACCAAGTTGGCTTTACAAAACGTCCACGCAAAAAGCGATTACAAATAATGAAACATACCAACACCCAATTCTATCTATTTGTAAAACACTACCAGCTAGAACTAAATAGAAAGAAGATTATCGAATTAACGATACAGGAAGATCCCAAGCAGTTAACAATCGCTCAACTCGCTTCGTCCTCCTGCATCTGCATGTAAGGAGTTTAAGCCTTACCGTCTGAATAATCACACCAATAAGTTGGTCTCTCGTTCTTTTCTGTTGTCGAAATAATCTTGCATTACGTTCATTCCATATAAAATATGTTGAAGCCGCCAATACAAGTTTCGCTATAACACTTTGCACAGAAGATTTCTTTGCCATAGGAAGAATCCCAGCAACAATAGAAACCCAATCAGGAGCAACATTATGCAGCTCAGCCTTCAGCTTAACAGTATTCCAAACCTGTGAAGAGAAAGGACATTCAAAAAACAGATGATTGTGTGAATCCGGTTGCAAATCACATAACGGGCAGCAAAGAGGTATGGAGCTATTAACATCCCATTGAGTCATCATATCTTGAGTCTTCAACTTTTGCTTGAAACCCAACCATAAAATAAACGCATGCTTCGGGAAAAGGGTTTCCCCGATGATTCTCATTAAAAACCTAAAACTGTTTGAGTACAAGTGTTATGGTAACGTCCATAACAATTCATGGTCATGACAGGCCATGCCCATGTAAAGAACGCTTTTAAAAAGCAAACAACACAAGAGGTAACAAAGAGCATACTAGCTAACAAAAAAAACTAATATGTCAAGCAAAACTACACGTTTCTAACACCGATTCTCATAAGTTCCCTTGGTAACTTCCATGCCTCCAGCTTGTGAGCTACCCTTGATGAGTTCTTGAACCGCAATGTACATAGCTTGAGCCGCACCGTCTGTTGAATGAGACTAATAAGTTGTGTTGCAGATCGCACCTTATCCGAGAAGAGACGATTGTTCCTTTCTTGCCACACAAAATATGAAGCAGCTGCAACAATGAGTCTTCCAATCACATTTGTTACTGATCTTGACTTATTTCTAGCATTGAGCCATGCAGAAATAACATCCAGCTTTGCTGCCACCATGCTCATACCCGCTAGATCTTTTAAGCCATTCCACACCTGTAAAGAGTAAGCACATTCAAAAAATAAATGTTCATGGGAATCGGGTCCATGCTGACACAACGAGCAGCATTGTAATCTCATATTAGTGTTTCCTCCAACATCCCATGCTTGTAGCTTATCTTGAGTCTTTAGCTTACGCCTAAAAACCAACCACATATGGATTGCATGACGAGGAATGCATTGCGAAAACCAGATAGACCGGTACCACAAAACCTCCTGCTCTCGGTCACGAAGTGACTCCCACACTGTTTTGGAGGAGAATTGCATCTCTTTCCCATCACGGTCTCTCCAACACAGTAAATCAGGAGTGTTACGAAGTTGGACATTTGGAATATTGGCAAGAATAGGGATCGAAACTGACCATGAAGCAGGCCAAGAGCCCAACAGGTCAGCAACATTAGTCGATAAGGAGAAACCCGCTCGCTTGATATCTCTCGGTGTGAGATGCTTACTTAAAGGACATTGATCATTCCATAGATCATGCCATGCCGACGTAGAGATACCATTACCAATCTTAGTCCAGAAAAAAGGTCGAATGACCTCTCTAAGCTGTAGTAATTTTCTCCAACCCCAGCTAATGCTTCGGCACATTCTGATTAAACCAACCAATGTGAAACCAATCCACCACATCAGCTTGAGGACACAGATCCTCCCATGCCACACTGACAGAAAACTCCTGCAAATTATCACTAGAATCTCTCCACATAAGTCGATCCAATTCCAAATTATTAAGATTTGGAATCTGAATATTCAGGAATCTATCTGTCCAGTCATTTGGCCATTTCCATGTATTATCAACAATAATATCCGCTACCTTGTCTTTGAAAGAAAATCCAGCACTAGTGATCATTCGAGGAGATAAGTGATCCGCAAGAGGACCAAAAGAGCTCCAAGAATCATACCATGCTGAAGCAGTCAAACCATTGCCAAGAACAAACCAAAAATGTTTTCGAACTAAACTTCTAACCTGAAGTATCTTCCGCCAGCTCCAAGATAAAGAACCTCGCGCCTGCACCTCCCATATCGATTTTCCTTTTAACTTATAAGAATGAATCCACCGAACCCAAAGTGATTCCTTGTGAGCTACAATATTCCTTATATGAACAGAAATAAGGGCATTATTGAAAGCTTCAATACGTCGAATACCTAATACTCCTTCATTCTTTGGATTACTCTTCTTTGATGACTTGGCAGCTTTGGGTGGTGCTTGCTCAGCGAGTGTGTCAGCAACCACCCCAGATGATTGTTTAGATCCACTGCCACCAAGTTTTTTGTAGAGTGAAGGATAAGAAGAATAGAGAACTGCTTTCATCTGAGGAGTTAGAACAGCAAACTTGCTGTCAAATAAGGCAAGATCACAAGCAGCCTGCTTGTAAACAGAAGGACCAATCCTTGGTGCCTTGCAAACAGTTGCACCAAATTGGTTATATTTCTCCTTCAGCTCCTGTTTAAAGATCAGAGAGAAGAACCTTGTAAACGGAATTGTATAGGAGCGATTGCTTGCTTGAACCTTTGCTTTCATATCTTCAAAAATAACAGCAGCAAAGTCAATCAATCTTCCAGTAGCTAGAGCATGAATGATCTGCATGTTTGTTGTTGTAGCTTGATCAAAGGATCCAGAGTTGCCTCCTAAGCACTGGATGACATGGGCAAACAATAGTCTCCACACACCAGGAAGATGCTTCTTCAAAGGATTGCTATGAATAACCCCTGGATTGGGCAAATCAGCACCATACCCAATTGTTGGCAGCCATTCTTTCCATTGTTCAATAGAGGCTGGATCAACAAATGAACTTTCAGTTGTTTGGTCAGGGAGACCAAAAGCTGTTCTAATAATCTTTGGTGTTATTGTTATTGTCAGCTGCTTCTTTTTCATGGTACCAGTGATAGCACCAATGCTTGCCTTATAATCACATGTCCACCAGAACTCCCTAAGGAGATAGACATACAAGTCTTCTGTTGGGTAAAGGGTTACCCCGATGAGTATATTATATCACATCAAAAATTAAGTACAAGTGAGATGGCAAAGTACCAAATCAGTTCACATATTTGACATGCCAAATATGTGTAGAACAAGCTAAATAGCATTCAAAAGAAACAACCAATGATCTAAAAATAGTAAACTAGAACTAAACAGCAAGATAAGTGGACGGACCAAGTTGCCCCTAAAAGAAGTGAATCTGCATCCTCAAACATGCACATCAACCTTTCAGTCTAGAGAGAGGGATACATTTACAAGGCACCTAGACGAGCCAAGCGGCCTCAAACGTGCACATCATCTAGCCCAAAAACAGTGAAAGGGACACATTTACAAGGAACAGAAAACACTTCAATCAAGGGAACAAGAAGATAGCTAATAGAGCATCGCCATTAGATCTGTTGAACAATATTGCCACGAGGCAAGTTCCAAGCTTCCAGCATTCTATCAACATTTGTAGAGTTCTTGAATTTGAGCGATGCAAGCCTCCATCTAATCGTTGATTTAACCAAATTGTAGACAACTTCAGCCGATCTCGATTTGTTTGAGAATAACCTGTTATTACGTTCTTGCCATATGAAATAAGCAGTAGCTGCAATGGTAATTCTGCCAATAACACTTCTAGCCATTCTCGAGTTACCTCTTGGCATAAGCCAATCAAGTGCATCTTCGAGTTTAGTAGAGACATTTTGCATTCCTGCTAATGCGCCTCCAAACCTGTTCAGAAAAGGCACATTCAAAAAATAAATGGTTATGTGAATCCATGCCCTCTCTGACATAATGCACAACATTGAAGGTTTAGGTTCATATTGCCACCCACATCCCAAGATTTCAAAAGATCCTGCGTTTTAAGTTTTCTTTGCCAAATCAGCCTATGCCAAGGGACAAGAGCTGATCGTATTCGAAGGGTATCCCAGACTGTCCTTGTGGTGAATGGCACAACATCACCTCGTTGATCTTTCCAAGCAACTTCATCCGGATATTGCTTGAATTGTAAAGGCATAAGCTGAATTAGAACCGGATATAAATCATACCAAGCAGTAGGCCAAGTCCAATTACCATCACGCCATAAGTCAGCAACACATGTAGTCAAAGAAAAACCAGCTGAATAAATAGCTCTTGGTGAGATAAATTTGATGAGAGGACCGCAACTAGTCCAATTATCATACCATGCAGAAGTGTTTAATCCATTACCAATAACTGACCAAATAAACGGCCTTATCTGATCACGCAATTGCATAAGTTTTCTCCATCTCCAGCTAGAACCAGATTGGACTTTGACATCCCATATACTTTTACCCTTCAACCTGTAAGAGTGAACCCATTTCACCCAAAGAGATTCCCTATGAGTCAAAATACTCCATAGGTGGGTGGTCATAAGCGCTTTATTCTGAATTTTCAATCTTTTAATGCCTAGGCCTCCCTCCTCTTTAGGTAGACAAACGGTTTTCCATGCAACTTTAGCCTTACCATTTTTCATAGGTCGTTGACACCATAAAAATGCTCGCATTTTTTGCTCCAATTCTTGTATAATTCTACTGGGTAGGCTAAATACTGAAGCCCAAAAAATATGCAAGGCTGATAAGACCGATTTCACAAGTTCCAACCGACCAGCAAACGAAAGTGATTTATTACGCCAATCAGATATTCGGTTCTCCATTTTCTCAACCAGAATTTTACAATCTCTTATAATCACATGTCCACCAGAACTCCCTAAGGAGATAGACATACAAGTCTTCTGTTGGGTAAAGGGTTACCCCGATGAGTATATTATATCACATCAAAAATTAAGTACAAGTGAGATGGCAAAGTACCAAATCAGTTCACATATTTGACATGCCAAATATGTGTAGAACAAGCTAAATAGCATTCAAAAGAAACAACCAATGATCTAAAAATAGTAAACTAGAACTAAACAGCAAGATAAGTGGACGGACCAAGTTGCCCCTAAAAGAAGTGAATCTGCATCCTCAAACATGCACATCAACCTTTCAGTCTAGAGAGAGGGATACATTTACAAGGCACCTAGACGAGCCAAGCGGCCTCAAACGTGCACATCATCTAGCCCAAAAACAGTGAAAGGGACACATTTACAAGGAACAGAAAACACTTCAATCAAGGGAACAAGAAGATAGCTAATAGAGCATCGCCATTAGATCTGTTGAACAATATTGCCACGAGGCAAGTTCCAAGCTTCCAGCATTCTATCAACATTTGTAGAGTTCTTGAATTTGAGCGATGCAAGCCTCCATCTAATCGTTGATTTAACCAAATTGTAGACAACTTCAGCCGATCTCGATTTGTTTGAGAATAACCTGTTATTACGTTCTTGCCATATGAAATAAGCAGTAGCTGCAATGGTAATTCTGCCAATAACACTTCTAGCCATTCTCGAGTTACCTCTTGGCATAAGCCAATCAAGTGCATCTTCGAGTTTAGTAGAGACATTTTGCATTCCTGCTAATGCGCCTCCAAACCTGTTCAGAAAAGGCACATTCAAAAAATAAATGGTTATGTGAATCCATGCCCTCTCTGACATAATGCACAACATTGAAGGTTTAGGTTCATATTGCCACCCACATCCCAAGATTTCAAAAGATCCTGCGTTTTAAGTTTTCTTTGCCAAATCAGCCTATGCCAAGGGACAAGAGCTGATCGTATTCGAAGGGTATCCCAGACTGTCCTTGTGGTGAATGGCACAACATCACCTCGTTGATCTTTCCAAGCAACTTCATCCGGATATTGCTTGAATTGTAAAGGCATAAGCTGAATTAGAACCGGATATAAATCATACCAAGCAGTAGGCCAAGTCCAATTACCATCACGCCATAAGTCAGCAACACATGTAGTCAAAGAAAAACCAGCTGAATAAATAGCTCTTGGTGAGATAAATTTGATGAGAGGACCGCAACTAGTCCAATTATCATACCATGCAGAAGTGTTTAATCCATTACCAATAACTGACCAAATAAACGGCCTTATCTGATCACGCAATTGCATAAGTTTTCTCCATCTCCAGCTAGAACCAGATTGGACTTTGACATCCCATATACTTTTACCCTTCAACCTGTAAGAGTGAACCCATTTCACCCAAAGAGATTCCCTATGAGTCAAAATACTCCATAGGTGGGTGGTCATAAGCGCTTTATTCTGAATTTTCAATCTTTTAATGCCTAGGCCTCCCTCCTCTTTAGGTAGACAAACGGTTTTCCATGCAACTTTAGCCTTACCATTTTTCATAGGTCGTTGACACCATAAAAATGCTCGCATTTTTTGCTCCAATTCTTGTATAATTCTACTGGGTAGGCTAAATACTGAAGCCCAAAAAATATGCAAGGCTGATAAGACCGATTTCACAAGTTCCAACCGACCAGCAAACGAAAGTGATTTATTACGCCAATCAGATATTCGGTTCTCCATTTTCTCAACCAAAATTTTACAATCTCTATATAACAGCCTTGAAGAAACTAGGGGAACACCAAGATATTTGATTGGGAGCGTACCTTCCTCAAATGGCAGTAATTACATAATGGATTGCTTAACCTGATCAGAAATATTGCAACAAAAAACCGTACTCTTCGGAAGGCTTGGTACAAGCCCAGACATCTCCTTGAAATCGTTTAAGGCATGCATGAGGACACGAACAGAAGCAACATCACCTCTGGCATAGAGGAATAAATCATCTGCAAAGCAAAGATTAACAACCTTCTCTTTTTGACATTTGTTATGAAATCTGAACCTGGAAGGTGAAGAAGTAGCCTTATGTAATAGAAGAGTAAGTACTTCCATTACCAAAGTAAACAAGTATGGAGACATAGGATCCCCCTGTCGTAATCCTCTCTTGCCCTTAAAATAGCCATAAGTGTTCCCATTAATAGATAAAGAAAAAGAAGTAGATGTAACACACTTCATAATCCAATTAACCATAATGGGATGAAACCCAAAACCACAGAGTAAAGAACGAAGAAACTTCCAATCTACAGTATCGTAGGCCTTTTGAATATCAATCTTGAATGCACATCTAGGAGGCCCTCGATTACTATGGTAATTATGCATAAGTTCCTGTGTTAATAAGATATTATCTGAAATCCTTCTTCCCGGCACAAAAGCAAGTTGGTTAAGGCTAACTAAATCATGTAACCCCTCCAAGAGTCTCGTAGTAATTATCTTGCTGATACACTTATAAATAGTATTACAACATAGGTCAAAAATCTGTAACAGAAGACGGGGTAGAAACCTTTGGGACCATAGCAAGAAATGTATGATTAACCTCCTGTAATAGTTGTGCAGTATTAAAGAAATCATGAACAGCTAAGCACACATCCTTACCAACAACATTCCAAGCATTCTTGAAGAAAGCCGACGTAAAACCATCCGGACCAGGAGCCTTATTATCATCAATAGAGAACATAGCAAGCTTTATTTCTTCATCTGTAACTCGGCGGATCATAGCATCAACTTTTGTCTGCTCCAATTTCTTCACAAACAGATCCGGGCTTGGGGAAAGTGAAGTCGTCCCTGCTACACCTAAAAAATTCTTATAGTGTTCAACCATAGCCAACGGAGCATGTCCCCCTTCATGAACAATACCAGCACTATCCTTAATAACTTCAATTCAGCTTCGGTGGTTTTTGGATTTAAGAGAATTGTGGAAAAAAGAAGAATTCATATCCCCCACACTTAGCCAATGGATCTTGGATTTTTACTTAAGAAATTCCTCCTCATCAAGAACTGCATTTGTGAATTCTTTAAGAAAATGGGCTTCTTTATCTTTTAATTCTCGATTATTCGGATCCCCATCAATAAGCTGCTGAATATTGTCAACTTCTTTTCGTATCATGTCAACTTTTTCATGCAGATTACCTTGCTTAATTAGAAGTCGACGCATAGGAGTTTTCAATGATCTTAATTTCTTTACAACCCGAAACATATGGTGTCCTTCAAATTCAGCCTCCCATGATTCTACTACTGCTTCCATAAATCCCTGTTTTTTGACCAGGAAATTAGCAAACTTAAATGGTTTAGGACGACTTCTAGTCACAGCAGGGAGTTTGAGTACACAAGGGGAATGATCAGAAACTCTGTATGGTTGAAACAAAGCACAAGAAGATGGGAATTCATCTGTAAAAGCAATATTACCCATAATTCTATCGATCTTCTTGAAAATACCATTTCCTTTCTTTGGCTTTTGATTGCAAGTGTAATGGAAACCAGAACTATTGACATTCTTTAAAATCTCTCATACCCGTATTTATAGAAGACAACCCAGCAAAGTTATCTTCTATGTTAAGCGAGGATAAGGTTATAAAGCTGCGAGCTTAGGGTGGGCATTGTGAGATAAGGAGGCGACTCATGGAAAACGAAGATAGAAAACGAAGATAGAAACGAAGATAGCAAAACGAAGATAGAAACGAAGATAGTAACGAAGATTGCAAAACGAAGATAGAAAACGAAGTCATCAAACGAATATAGCTTACGAACTTAAGCTATCTTCGTTCAGTATTTCACCTTACGAAGTTAAGCTATCTTCGTTCAGAACCTCACCTTACGAACTTAAGCTATCTTCGTTTCAACTCTCATTTTCGCTTAAATCTTCACATAGTTTACATATTTGCTGTCTTGTTTTGCTGGTCTCCTTTTGTTTTTGTTTCATGTTGTGCATGGTATTTCTTGTATGAAAGGGGTACCTGCTTTTGATCTTAAAGCCTTGGATGAACGATTTAATAGAATAAAGGAGAATCAATCAATGTCTTCCAAGAAAAAGAATAAGAAATCACCAGATAAGAAGAATAAGCAAAGTGGGTCTTCTCCTATGAAGAACCCTAATTCGAAGTTGGAGGAGGTGAACATAGTAGGTGATGGTGACAATACCATTCATAAAACTCCTACTGGTGGTATGGGTACTAAATCTAATGTGGAGAAGGATCACGAAAACACTAATTTGGGTCAGAAAAAGTCGGATCATCATCAGCCGACTCCGACAGTAGATGAAGAAGTGATCCATGCTAACCATAAGTCTGATGGTGATGGAATGGCAACTGAAAACTCTAACTCTGAGGGGTTTGCTACGATGGATGATACCTCTAGGGCTGTTGACAGGAATAATTCTGAATCTTTCTCTGCTAAGATTTCTGATTTCTCCTTTGCTCCGAACCAACCTGATCCACTAGTTAAAGATGTAAAATTTGGCACACAGCCTCCTGGAAATACTGAAGCAATAAATAAAGTTTCAGAGTCTGCTATGACTGGCACAACAAAAGTTTCATTTGCTGATACAGTGAAAGGAAACTTGGAGGGTTCCTATGCGACGAAGGTGCAGGGACAAGCTATGAAACGTAAGGTCAATTTGCGTAAGCTTATTCCCACAGAAAGTGTGGCTGATGCTGATGTGTTACTTCCTAAGGAGTCCATACGTGAGGTAATTAGCAAATTTGATAATACTCTTTATGGATATTTCTTAGGAAAACGAATTGCATTTCCTGTGGTAGAGAATTATGTTAAGAATGCATGGGTTAAGCATGGATTATCACGGGTAATGATGAATACGAATGGATTCTTCTTTTTCAAATTCAAGTCTAGGGAAGGTATGAACCATGTTCTTGAAAATGGGCCATGGTTGATTAGGAATGCACCAATTATACTAAATATTTGGACGTCGAATGCTAATTTACAGAAAACAGATATTAAGAGCGTACCGGTGTGGGTTAAACTACATGATGTTCCAATGGTGGCATACACTGATGATGGGCTGAGTATGCTTATTTCTCAGGTTGGGGAGCCAAAACAACTTGACTCATACACAACAACTATGTGTGTTGAGGCATGGGGCAGAAATAGTTATGCAAGAGCGTTGGTGGAGTTGGATGCGGATCAGGATTTTAAGGATAATATTGTGGTTGCTATTCCTAATTTAGATGGGGATGGCTATAAAAAAGATTCAATTAAAGTGGAATATGAGTGGAAGCCTCCTAGATGCTCGTTATGTTGTGTTTATGGACATGTGGATGATCAATGTGCAAAAGCTATTAAAAGCCAACCTAAAGCTGTGGAGGAGGTGGATAGTGATGGGTTTCAACTAGTTGGAAAAAAGAAGGCTGCAAAACAGGGTTTTGTAGTCCAAAAACAGAAGCCAAAATTTGAATACCGACCTGTGGTTAAACCAAAAGCTAATTCAGATGTAGCCAGTACGTCTAAAGTGCCGGTTCCCACCAAAAACTCCTATGATGCCTTGAATGACTATGGGGATGGATGCAATGAACCGGTTATGGTTGAAACAACGGAGGAGGAAAGAATTGATTTAGAAAAGAAAAAGAAAATTGGAGAACACTTTGATGTGGATTCGGATGACGAGATTGAAGAAATAGTAATTGAGGATGCTAAAAATGTACAAGTCGCTGATGAAAAAGTAACCACGGAGGGGGCAAGCACTCCCGTACAAAATGTGGTTAATGGGTAGTATCGCCTCTTGGAACATAAGGGGTTTAAACCGCACCCCAAAACAAAAGGAGGTTCGGCATGTGATTCAGGATAATTACTTGAATTTATGTGCTATTATGGAGTCCCATGTAGAGGTTAGTCGCTTGGTGGATGTATGTAGAAAGATATGTAGAACATGGAATTGGACATCTAATGGTGGTGTATGTTCCAAGGGAACACGTATCATTATTGGATGGAATACGGATGTGGTTGATCTTATGGTTATTTCTCAAACGGAACAAGTTATGCACACACAAGTAATCTTCAAACAGGATCGAAAAATTCTGTTTTGCTCCTTTGTTTATGCGAATAACTACTACAAAGAAAGAAGGATGTTATGGGCTGATTTGTGTAAGCATAAGGGGTTTAAACCGCACCCCAAAACAAAAGGAGGTTCGGCATGTGATTCAGGATAATTACTTGAATTTATGTGCTATTATGGAGTCCCATGTAGAGGTTAGTCGCTTGGTGGATGTATGTAGAAAGATATGTAGAACATGGAATTGGACATCTAATGGTGGTGTATGTTCCAAGGGAACACGTATCATTATTGGATGGAATACGGATGTGGTTGATCTTATGGTTATTTCTCAAACGGAACAAGTTATGCACACACAAGTAATCTTCAAACAGGATCGAAAAATTCTGTTTTGCTCCTTTGTTTATGCGAATAACTACTACAAAGAAAGAAGGATGTTATGGGCTGATTTGTGTAAGCATAAGGGGTTTGTTCGTGATCAGCCATGGGTAATATTAGGTGATTTTAACTCTTCTTTGAACTTGGAGGATAATTATTCGAGTTCATCAAATATTACAATTGGTATGCGGGATTTTAAGGATTGTGTTGAAGAGATTGAAGTCATGGACATTAATAGTTCCGGGTTACATTACACATGGAATCAGAAACCTAAACATGGTACGGGTATCTTTAAGAAGATTGATCGCGTTATGGGTAATATGAGATTCATAGATGATTTTCCAGCTGCGTGTGCAGTATTTCAGCCATATAGAATCTCTGACCACTCTCCATGTGTGTTGAAGCTGCCATCTATTTCAAGATCGAAGCCGAAACCTTTTAAATTTCCAAATTTTCTTATTCACAAAGAAGGTTTTCTTGAGGCTGTAAAGAAAGAATGGGAGACTGAAATGGGTGGCCATTATATGTTTCGGGTCACGCAAAAACTTAAGGCTATCAAAAAACCCATGCGTAAAATGTTACATGATATGGGAAACTTGCATGCTCGTGTTGACAAGCTTCGGGCAGAATTAGATGTTGCTCAAGTGTCTATAGATCATGATCCATCTGACCCTCTTTTACGTGAGCAGGAAGCTAGTTGTCTTAAACAGTTTCATCAAGCTAGATTAGATGAGGAAAGGTTTCTGAAACAAAAGGCAAAAATCGAGTGGCTAGAGGCTGGAGATACGAATACAGCTTTCTTTCATAGATCCTTGAAGTATAAAAACCATAGAAGTAGAATTGAAGTAATTAAGGATGCAAATGGTGTTATTCATGAAGGAGGAGATGTTCCTTTAGCTCTGGTTGATCACTACAAAAACTTTATCGGTCTGGAGGACAATAACTCAATGACAGTCCCCCATGATATCTTCCAGAAAACATTGGATCATGGGCGTGCAACTTATATGGTGCGGTCTGTATCAAATGAAGAAATTCGTAAGGCAATATTTGATATTGGTGAAGATAAAGCACCAGGACCAGATGGTTACACAGCTGCATTTTTCAAGGGTGCTTGGGATGTGATTGGCTCAGAAATATGTTTGGCGGTTCATGAATTTTTCAGAAATGGTAAGCTGCTCCAGCAATTTAATCATACCATTATCGCTTCGATCCCTAAGGTGACAACTCCTTCTTATATTAATGATTATCGCCCAATTTCATGTTGTAACACTCTTTATAAGTGCATCAGCAAGATTATTACAAACAGGATAAAAGAAGGGTTGAATGATTTGGTAAGTGTTAATTCAATCGGCATTTGTCCCTGGGCGTCGAATTTCAGATAATATATTGTTGACACAGGAACTTATGCATGGATACCATAGAAATACGGGTCCTCCTAGGTGTGCTTTCAAGATTGATATCCAGAAGGCGTATGATACTATTGATTGGAAATTCTTACGTGCAACTCTGATTGGATTCGGCTTTCATTCAACAATGATCAGATGGATTATGACCTGTGTTACTACAACCTCGTTCTCGTTATCAATAAATGGTAATCTGCATGGTTTTTCAAAGGCAAGAAAGGACTGAGACAAGGTGATCCTATGTCTCCTTACTTGTTTACCTTGGTAATGGAAGTTTTAACACTTATGTTGGACAAGAATGTATCGGTTGCATCTCAATTCAGGTTCCATAATAAGTGTGATGAGCAGCGTATCACCAATCTATGCTTTGCAGATGATTTGTTTATTTTTTCTAGAGGTGAGGCGCATTCAGCAAAGGTAATTATGGAGTCTTTAAATGAGTTTAGCAATATGTCGGGTTTGAAGCCTAGCTTGCCTAAGAGTACTGTTTATTTTTGCAATATGTCTAACCATTTGAAGCATTCTATTTTGAATATTATGCCTTTTGAAGAAGGAAGTTTACCGGTGAAATACCTTGGAGTCCCGCTAGTATCATCTCGGTTGGTGTATAAAGACTGTAAGGTATTGGTTGAACGCATGGAAAAAAGGGTTGCAGATTGGAGAAATAAGTCGTTGTCGTTTGCAGGTAGACTTCAACTTATTCGGTCTGTTCTTTCATCTTTGCATATATACTGGGCATCTGTCTTTATCCTTCCGCAGCGCATTATTGATGAACTTGAAAGTAAAATGCGAGACTTCCTTTGGAATTAGGGAGAATATATTAGAGGTAAAGCAAAAGTGTCCTGGGATGTAATATGTAGGCCAAAAAATGAGGGTGGGCTAGGGATAAGGCGAATACATGATGTCAACAAAGCTTTGATGACCACCCATATTTGGAGTATTTTGGATCGAAGGGAATCTTTGTGGGTGAAGTGGATTCACTCATACAGACTTGCTAACCGCAGTTTTTGGGATGTCCCTATTCCCAATAATTGCAGCTGGGGATGGCGTAAATTATTGCAACTTCGTGACCAGGTACGTCCTCATATTTGGTCCAAAATTGGAAATGGTATGAATACAATGGTTTGGTTTGATGTGTGGAATGAAAACTGCCCTATGCGGAATGTAGTCTCTAACCGAGATATTATGCGTGCGGGATTTTCCCTACATATGAATGTGAATAACCTTGTGTCGAATGGAAATTGGAAATGGCCGGTTGCTTGGTTGGATTTGTATCCTGTTTTAAACCTGATTCCTGCTGTTACTTTGAGCTTAAATGTTCCTGATTCGATTTATTGGAAAGATAGAGATGGAAATGAGGTACCTTTCTCGTCGGCTGTAGTATGGAATACTTTAAGACAGCGACACCAACAGGTGGATTGGGCGAACGCTGTTTGGTTCAAACAAATGATACCGAGGCATTCTTTTCTATTATGGTTGATATTCCTTCGAAGACTAAAGACTCAAGATAAAGTGATGAAATGGAGTGCTGGAGGAAACATGAATTTTAACCTTGTTTGCTGTCCTCTATGCCAACAGGTGGATTGGGCGAACGCTGTTTGGTTCAAACAAATGATACCGAGGCATTCTTTTCTATTATGGTTGATATTCCTTCGAAGACTAAAGACTCAAGATAAAGTGATGAAATGGAGTGCTGGAGGAAACATGAATTTTAACCTTGTTTGCTGTCCTCTATGCCAACAAGGGCTGGATTCACATAACCATTTGTTTTTTTATTGTTCTTATTCCTCACAGGTCTGGAAGTCTATTCGGCATTTGGCTCACTTGCATGACATTCAACCAAAATGGGAGGATATAGGAAAATGGCTGATTCAAAAAGGGAAGTCTAATTCGGCAAAATCTGTTATTGGAAAACTCTTGATTGCTGCTTCGTCGTATTTCATATGGCAAGAAAGAAATGGTAGACTCTTCTCCAATAAGTCAAGACCAGTGAAGCAGCTGACGGATGTTATTGCTACTACAGTTCGCTTAAAGCTTGTAACACTGCGATTCAAGAATACAACACTAGCTAATCGATTTGCAGGAGATTGGAATCTGCCGCGGCATTTGGTGATTTATGATCAATAATGGCGTCCACAGAATAATCCATTTATTGTTTAGTCGCACCTTCTCTATTGTATTTTAGATAGTGTGGCTAGTTGCTTAATAGTTTGTATCTTGGTTAAAGTTGTCTACATATATATGGCATGTCATACATATGAACTAGTATGGTAACAAAACCATACTACTTGTTTTGTAATGTTATTTGGTGATGGTATATAATTTACAGGGGTATACCCATTAACCAAAAATATGTTAAGCGAGGAATTGAAGTCTCCCATAATAACCCATGGTCTATTATTAACAAACTGATGATGTATGCACAAGTCACGCCATAACTCCCTTCTAGTTTTATAATCATTATTAGCATAGACAAAAGATTTCTTGTCTACCTTAAAAGTGAGCTGCACATGCATAACCTGATCCGTTTGAGATAACACCATTAAATCCACAATATCCCTGTTCCAACCTGTAATGATACGAGTACCTTTCGGGCAAAGAGTACCATTAGAGGTCCAATCCCACAATCTACAAACTTTCTTACATACAGTAGATAAACATGATACATCAACATGTGATTCCAAAATGGCACACACATTGAGGTGATGTTCATTCACTATAAAACGAACCTCCTTTTGTTTTAGAGGGCGGTTCAACCCCCTAATATTCCAAGAAGCGATGCTACCCATTTAAAACCTCTACACCGGGAGTGCTTGCCCCCTCAGAAGTTTTATCAAGCTTTACATTAGAGATAGACTGCGCAGATTCATCAAATACCTCCTCTACCTCATCCTCATCCAAATCATCTATATTGGGTTTTTTACGGATATTTTTAGCTACTTCCAATCGTGCTTCAAGAGTATTCTGCCTAAATGTAGTTTCACTCTCATTCCCTTCATCGTTCAACACCTCAAAAGTATTCATAGTAGGAGTCTGAGTGTTATTCGAACTAGTTCCAGCCTCATTGAGGTTGGTTTTAGGCTTAGAAATCGGCCGGTATTGGAAATTTGGCTTTTGTTTCTTCAATGGAATTTGTTTATTTTCCCCTTTTCTACCTACTACTTGGAAACCATCATCCGTAGTCTGTGGAGTTTGTTTAAAGCTTTTCACATTCTTACTACATTTATTAGAGTGATGACCAAAAACACAACAATGAGCACATCTTGGCGGTTTCCATTCATATTCCACTTGCATAACTTCTTTAGTATATCCATCCCCATCCAAAACTGGAATAGCAATAGTCACCTTATCCTGAAAATCCGAAACAGCCGAAATCTCTATTAATGCTCTTGCATAACTACTTCGTCCCCAAGATTCCGTACACATGTCACTCGTGTATGTATCAAGTACCTTAGGATTTCCAGGTTTCGAGAACAGCAAGCTCAACCCATCATCCGTGTAAGCTGCAATAGGCACATTGTGAATTTTAACCCACACCATGACCTCCTTAATGTCCTCTTTTCTCAATTTTGCATTAGGTGACCAGATATTAAGGAATATGGGTACATTGCGAATTAACCATGGTCCCCCTTCTAGAACCTTTGTCATACTAGTTTTATCCGCAAACTTAAAAAAGAAGAAACCATTGGCATTCATCATGACTTTTTGCAATCCGAATTTCGACCAATTAGTTTTCACATAATATTCAACAACCGGATAAGCCATCCTATCTCCAAGGAAATAACCAAACAAAGTATTCGCATATTTATCCTGAACATTACGAACTGATTCTTTCGGCAAAACTACATCAACATCTTCATAAACAAGCATATTCTCCATTTTCCGAAAGTTTACAACTTTTTTAATAGTACCTTCTTTCAATTTAGCAGCATACGAAGGTTGTACCTGATTATCCTTATGGATTTCACGAACATCAACTTCAGGTGCAAATTCAACTTTCTTGGGCTGGTTCGTAGCTACTTCTGTGGCATGCTCTGTCGCAAACATTCGATCCACCAAACCTGGAACTGTGCCACTTGAAGACTGTGGCATGGTCGAAGGGTATCCATGTTTGTCATACTCCTTTGGTTCAGGTCTCTTATTACTTATTTCATTCTTTTCAGGAGGCTGTGTGCCAAAGTTTATCTCTTCAACAGTTGGATCAGGTTGGTTCGGAGCAAAAGAAAACTCAGCCCTCTTTCGCTCATTATCAATGCTTGATTTCCTCTCCTTATCCCTTTCAACAGCCTTGACGCTCTCATCAACCGAAGTGTTAAGTTTCCCATCTTCAGTAGCAGTATTACACGTCGACTTAGAAGCTTCTCCACCAGGAGTTTTTAGGGTAGTATCGCAACTACCACCTGGTTTATCCATCTTCGCCTCATTCGCTGTAGGTTTTTTCCCCTCTTCAACAGAACCTGTAGTGTTAACTGTTTTCCGAGGGCTAGTATTTTGATTCCCTCCTTTTTTCTTCTTCCCTGACATCGCCTCAACAGGAGGCCGATCAGAACCACCACCTGTTTTTAACCTATTGATATGATCTTCAATCTCTTTAAAATTAAGTGAACAATCTCTCTTCATAAACTAAAATAACCATGCAGCAATAAACCCTAATTATAAGAACAGACAGCAAGCAGCAACAAAAAAAAAAAAACCTAACCCTAAAAAATCCAAACTTGTAAATCGATCACCTTAATCCCTTAACAAGTCCGAGCTAATCTAGCTAAACTACACAAGGTAGCCGCGATTACAGACCAGGTAAGAGATCAGGAAGAAAGAAATAACAAAACTAGGGTTTAGAAGACGAAAAAGAAACGGTGAAAGTAAACCCTAAAACGTGAAACCTAAACTAAAAACAGTAAATCGAAGATGATCAGATCAATAAAGATCACAATCGACTACCATAATCAGCAAGAGAATCACGAAATTAGGTCAGAAAAAACGAGTAGAAGGAAGGTTTCAAAATCACCATATTAGGGAGAGAGAAATAGGGTTTTTGATTAATTCTCTTCAAATTCTGACATACAAAATCGACATACAAGTCTTCTGGGTCAGAATAAATGGCATTTTTCACAGGGCAAGCTTTAATAAAATCTAGCATCTGCTGGTACCCTGTAATACCAGAAGGAACTTCAAGTGAACCCAAATAATTATTGGGTTTAATGGTAAGCCTTTGGGCTTGAAAATTAACTTTTGAAGAGGAAGCAATGGTTTCTGGATCAAAAGTTTTGGAGTGCATGTAGAGAGGAACTTGTTTAAGGGCCTTTTGAGTACCCAGATCATCTGCGGGTAATTCAACCAATTCTGGTTGATTGGTTGGTGGAGGATTTTGGGTTTATGATTGTGATTCTGGCTGTTGTTGTTCGAGAATGGGTTGTTCAGATGAAGAAGCCATTTAGATACAGGATTTGAAATATGAAGAAGAAGATGAATAGTTCAAAGGTAATGGAAAAGTTGTGAATTTTGAGAGATTTTAGAGAATAAGAGAATATGAACGAAATTGAAGAAGATATGAAAGTATAATGGAAGGAGATGGAAAAGATTTGGCGATATATATGGTATTGTAGTGGGTCCCATTGACTGCAAAAGTGAACCGTCACATATACTCTCTTTCATACGTAATATATGAATATACGTATTTTAATATATAAAGAAGTAAAAAGAAATGAGTTTCCGAATTAAATAAATATAAAATATTAATATTTAATTTGAAAAATACGTTTAATATACGTATGTGAGTAACGTATAAAAAGGGTTTTGATGTGACAACTTGTACCATGATTTCAAAAGTACTCGAGTGGTTACGGCGTACATTGTACAAGTTGCCCATTAGGGAGAAAATCGAGGTAACCGTTTGAAATTCGAATAAAAAATTAATAAATATACTTGGTGGATATGCTCACACGATAAAAATAGTTGAGATTGAAGTATATCCACTGACAATTTAGAAAATCTGGTTACCTTATTTAGAGAAAGAGTTTTAGTCAGCGACTTCTTAACTAATGATGGTCGCTGACAAACTTTGTACAATTTTTGGCAAATTGTCAGTCATCAACGGATTTAGAGAGTCTTTACCAGAGTCGTTTGCTGCTGGACTAGATGGAGACTTTCAGCTCTCCATTGCTTTTATTTGCTTTTTCCAAAAGCAATAGGGACCAACGGATTTGCTAAGTCTTTACCAGATCCGTTTGCTGCTGGACTAAATAGAGACTTTCAGCTCTCTATTGCTTTCATTTGCTTTTTCCCAAAGCAGAAGGGATTAACGGATTTGGTAAGTCTTTACCAGAGCCGTTTGCTGCTGGACTAGATAGAGACTTTCAGCTCTCTATTGCTCTTATTTTGCTTTTTCCCAAAGCAACAGGGATTAACGGATTTGGTAAGTCTTTACCAGAGCCGTTTGCTGCTGGACTAGATGAAGACTTTAAGCTCTTCATTGCTTTTAAATTCAGCGAGTAAGACACACTTGAACTCGCTGATGAGGGTTTTGACTTACAAGAGTCAATTTTTAACTTATAAAGAGAGATAAGTTGAATTATAGCAAACATGATATGTCATGTTGCTGATTCACCATTCAGCATTCCCAACTTGCTGACCAGATACTTAAATCTGGTTTCATCTAAAGGTTTAGTGAATATGTCAGCAAGTTGGTCATCAGTGGGAATGAAGTAAATTTCAACATCCCCTTTCATGACATGGTCACGAATAAAGTGGTACCTAATGTCTATGTGTTTGGTCTTAGAATGCTGAACAGGATTGTGTGTGATAGCAATTGCACTTGTATTGTCACACATTATGGGAATCTTTGAAAATTCTAAGTCATAGTCAGCGAGTTGGTTTTTCATCCAGAGGACTTGTGCACAACAACCCGCTGCTGATACATATTCTGCTTCAGCAGTGGAGATGGACATTGTATGCTGTTTCTTACTAGACCAACTAGTCAGCTTCCCCCCCCAACAGTTGACATCCACCACTGGTACTTTTCCTATCTAACATGCAACCAGCATAGTCAGAGTCAGAATATGCAACTAGGTCAAAATTGGAGTCTTTGGGATACCAAAGTGATGCGGAAATGACCAGATTCATTGAACTGGAGGAACCCAGTGAACTGAAGAAGGCAACTGAACTGATCATGCCCTCTGAACAAGCCATGTTGATTCTGCCAGCTGTAGCCCATTTCAGACAAGTCTTTTCTGAACCAGTTCAGTCTCCAGTAGTAACATTTCTCCAGTGGCAAGCTCCAGATGACTGCTCCAGATGAATGCTCCAGTGACCACTACTGAAGGTCCTCCAGATGAATGCTCCAGTGACCACTACTGAAGGTCCTCCAGATGACGTGCTCCAGTTTTTGTCTCCAGTTGCGGTCCAAATTTATGTTCCAGTTACCAATTAATAAAGTCTCCACTGAAGTTGTTTGTGGGCCCAATAATAAAGAAGAATGACAGCCGTTAAAGAAGGCGCGTGTGACAGAACGTTTCTAACAATATTATGGGACCACTTGCAGGGGAATGTTTCTAGAAGCTTACGTGTCCATATTTTATTGGTCCAAATTACTTAGTGGCTTGCACATGACAGCTTTTATGTATTATTTTATTATTATGTCGTTAATTCCTAGGTAGAGCATGTGGCTATAAATAGAGGTTCTATTTCTCATTGTAAAGTTAGTTGATGTTGAATGAAAATTAATAGAGCAGCCTCTATTTCTTACAAATCTTCTTTTACCTTTATAGATCTTTGATCTTGGTGGTTAGGAGTGACCCATTTATCAATATTTGTGGTGACTCGTTCTTTATCAAATATTGTGGTGAGGTCTTTTAAATCTTCGGTTTCCTTTATCTATAGTCGTGGTGGCTAGGCCTTTATCGATTGTAGTGGTGGGGCGGAGTGTTTCCTTTATCCTTGATTCCGGTGGCTTAGCCTTTACGAGTCTTGGTGGTGGATTCTTTTTATCTATCATTTTACTTTATTGTCTTGTTTAGTTGTTTGTTTCATATAAAATCCATAAAATACCAAAAATAGTCTTCCGCTGTCGTTTGTCGCGTGATTTACGCATCACAAAGACCCAGCGAGGAAGTACCCTTCAGATACTTAAAGATTCACTTGACAGCGAGAAGGTTGGATTCCCTAGGAGAAGCTTGATATCTTGCACAAAGGCAAGTAGCAAAGATGATATCAGGACGACTCGTTGTGAGATACATCAGCGAGCCAATCATTCCCCGATAGTGAGTGGGGTTCACATGCTTACCATCAGGATCAGCATGGAGATTATTTGGTGGAGACATAGGAGTGGCTTTAGAAGTGATATTGGACATGTCAAACTTAGCCAGCATGTCACGAATATACTTCTCCTGGTTGATAAAGATGCCATTAGGGAGGTGGCGAATTTGAAGACCAGGAAAGAAGGTCAGCTCACCCATCATGCTCATCTCAAAGTGAGAGGACATCAGTGAGCTGAACTTGGTGCAAAGTTTCTTGCTGGAGGATCCAAAGATGATGTCATCCACATATATCTGAACATATAGGACATCAGCACCCTTTCTATAGATAAAGAGGGTGTTGTCAATGGATCCTCGCTGAAACTTATTAGAAAGAAGAAATTCAGAAAGTGTGTCATACCAAGCTCTGGGAGCTTGTTTGAGACCATAAAGTGCCTTGTAGAGACGATAGACATGGTGTGGCTTGGCTGGATCTTCAAAACCAGGTGGCTGCTCAACAAAAACTTCCTCATCGAGTTTTACATTTAGGAAAGCACTCTTTACATCCATCTGATATACAGTGAAGTTTCTGTAAGCAACATGTGCCAAGAATAAGCGAATAGCTTCCAATCGGCCCACTGGAGCAAATGTTTCATCATAGTCGACACCTTCTTCTTGAAGGTATCCTTGTGCCACCAGCCTTGCCTTGTTACGTGTAACAACACCATCTTCGTCCATTTTATTTCTATAAACCCATTTGGTTCCAATGGGTTCTTTACCAGGAGGTAGAGGAACCAGAAACCAGACATGCTGTCTTTGAAACTGGGTAAGTGCCTCTTGCATGGCAGCAACCCATGATGGATCAACCATTGCTTCTCCTATATTTTTGGGAGTGATCATTAGGGATGAGCAAAAAGTCCCAAATCCCGATACCGTCCTGGTACCGTCCCGATCCCGGTACCGAAAAGTGGTACCGAATCCCGATCGGGATCGGTACCGGTACCCATTTTTGTGAGTTTGCGGGATCGGTACTAAACGGTACCGGTACCGGGAAATCCCGAAAATACCGAGTTGGTCCCGAAGTCCCGATATCAGCTGTACATTGGAGTTTTTACATATGTTTTGATTGGTTATTTAGCTTACTTCCAATATTGGAACCATCAATATTTAAGATTGGTATCCTTTACGGATAAAAGACTAATAGCAAATTAGATTAATTTATATGAACTGATTCTTGTTCTGCATTTACACAATTATGAATCTATCAATTCAATACTTTTTTATATGAAGATTTTGTTCATTCACACTGAAACAAAAGTGTTAACATTTATAGCATTTTGTGTCAAATAAATAAGACTACATGTTTACATCTGTACTCGACATTTATAGTCCTAGCAGTTACGAAGTATATGCAATATCATTTTTTTGAGAAGAAAAGGATGCTTTGTTTTTGGTACTAACTGCGAAAAAGCTTCAAATGAAGAATTAGTGTATATATCTTTATAACGAGACATTTAAAAAGAATCATTTAAATCATGTGATTTATGTTAGTTTTTCACAATTCGGTACTAGTCGGGATTTGGTACCGAAATCCCAATCCCGTACCGATTCGGTACCAGTCCCGTACCGACTTATATGGGACCGGGATCGGTACCCACTTTTCGCCAATTTCGGGATCGGTATCGTCGGTACCAGTCCCATGCCCATCCCTAGTGATCATAGACAAGAAATTGACATAAAGACATGTATTTCTAGTCGCTGATCGAGTAATAATCCCTTGCTGAGGGTCACCAATGATTTGATGAGCAGGATGACTAGATGTCCATTTAAGTGCAGGAACACTTGAAGAACCTAGTAGAGTGTCAGCGGAAGACTGGGAGATGGGAGCAGCAGAGGGATTGTTATAAGAAGATAGATCACCGGTAAGAATGGGTTCAGGAGTATGATCAGCAGAGCCATTCGACTGAGTTGAGTTATCATTGATGTTGGAGTCATCAGCAGACTCCATTTCCTCAGCATTTGCTGATGCATCATGAAATTCCTCGTCAGTAGAGTCATCAGCATGCACATCATCAGCCAGTGATCTAGGTTTGGCTGATGCAGCATGGATTGATCTTAAGATAGGCTCAACTGGCTCAATCGAGTAGATATGAGCAGCAACTTGCTCTAATTCAGCATCAGCGGAACTATCCTGGGTGGTGTGCTGATTATGATCAGGCAGTGAGCAAGAAGCATCAACAAATGAGTCAGCTTCCTCAGTAAGAGGGTCAGCGAACTCATTAAAAATGACTTCAGATGAAGTAGTTTGGATGTCCTTAAGAGCTGATGAACTTTCATCAAAAGTAACATGAATGAATTCATCCACCTTCTGAAGGCGAGTATTAAATACTCTGAACGCCTTGCTGATGGAAGAATAGCCAAGAAAATATCCATCATCAGCTTTAGGATCAAATTTTCCTAAGTGATCCTTGTTGTTTAAGATGAAGACAGGACATCCAAAGACATGGAAGTATTTTATTTGAGGTTTCTTACCTTTCAAAACCTCATAGGCTGTCTTGTCATGTCTTTTAACAATAAGACATCTATTTTGAGTATGACAAGCAGTGCTGACAGAGACAAGGGCAAGGGGGTCAGTAACAGAATAAGCTGAAGAAATATTAGAAGAAGAAGAAGAAGAACCAGCACTACGTTGTGCTTCAGCAGCAGCTCTTAGGTTCTGAGCAAGAGCTCTTTCTTCAAATTGAAGCATACCAAAGAGAGATTCAAGGTCAAGACCCTGAAGCTGCTTTGTGGTTCTAAGATTTGTCTTAATCCTTGCCATTTGATAGGAAGACTATCAATGAATTTGTGGCACACCTCAAAGTTATCATGGGTGATACCAGCATTCGTCATATCATTCAGCAACCCTTTGAATCGAGTATAAGTGCTGTCAAGACGTTCATTAGGAAGAGAGAAGAATTTTTCATAAGCTCTTTTAAGGTCAATCTTTTTGGTAGCAATTGTATCAGCAGAACCCTCATACATGCTACACAATCTATCCCAAACTTGTTTAGAATTGGGATATGTGATGACGAGTTTCATGATTTCAGTGGGAAGGGTAGTGATAATCATGTTTTTGAGTCTAGCATCTAGATTTACTAGCCTCCTTTCATCATCAGTTCATTGTACCTCTGGTTTGACAATGTCAATCACAATCTCAGGAGCATCAGCAGTTGCTCCTGGTGTTCTTTGTACCAGAGTGGGTACATATGGACCTACGGTCAGAATGGTCATAAGGTAGGGTTCCACACCCACAATGTGAAGTAACATTCTTTCCTTCCAAGATCCAAAGTCATCGGGCTCGAATCTTGGAGGGATAGACACATAACCAAAGTCACGTGTATTAACAAGGGTGGGAACAGCAGTCATACTCTTGTTTTAAGAAAAGATAAGCGAAGAAAAGAAAAATACAGAATTTAAAGAAAAATACAAGTATGCAAACAGATCTTGTTTCAATAACTTAGAAACCTTGGCTCTGATACCACTTGACAGTCCACGATTTGCACACTTATAGTTAATTAATCTTAGACAAGAAAGTAAATAGAAAGTAAAGAACAAGAACAAGAGTAAGGTTCAAGTATAAGAAACTATGCAAGTCTAATCATATGTATCATTGATTAAACAGTGAATACATGGTCGATATTACAACTTGTCTTACAAGAAAAATACATGAACATACAATTGTTAAGTTTTAGACTAACTAGAAAACTTAAACAATTACAAAAGATAATAAGTGACACACACTTGTGGTGACAAACACAAAGTGTTTTTGGTGCGGCTGTGTTGCTTTATATAGGGGAGGAATTAAGGCAACACAGCCTTACATTGATAGTGATCGATGGTGGTTGTCAAGATCTCATTGGCTCAAGGTACTTGAATTCAGAAGCCTTTGTCTTCTTTACCAAAACGGGTATGAAAGAGAAAACCCTTCTTTTGGTCCCAACTGTTCCTTTGCCATACAAGGTAACATCCAGTTGGAAGAACCACCATGTGACTTCTTGTCTTCTTTTGATTTGAATTCTTCCCACCTTGACTTGCAATTTGGAAAGTAAACCACCCGCTGACAAGAGTCACTGACTCGCTGATGACCTGCTGACGACATACGTCAGCGACCAAGTCTGGTCAGCGAATCCTTGACTCAACATTTAGATATTACACTTGGGTGTTTATCTTGGTTCTGCAACAACCTTTGTATTTTATTTAACATAATTAATAAAATACATTGAAAAAAACATCGTGTTCCTTTGCCATTTACTTGATATATATTTAGTACTCCCTCCGTCCATTAGAAGTGTCCTATTTTGAATATTCAAAGTCTTTATTTTTAAACTTTGACTTTAAATATATTCTTTTGTGTTATATAAAACTTGATAAAAGTTATACCATTAAAAAACACGTCTAAAACACAATCGATTCATATAACTTTCATCAAGTATCATCTAACACAAATAAAATTATTTAAGGTCAAAGTTGCAAATATTAGACTTTGAAAATTCAAAGTAGGACACTCCTAGTGGGACGGAGGGAGTATTATATAGTTTTAGTCATTTAATTTCTTGCATTTACATTTATATTACTTGTTCAACTGAAATCTGAATCGTCTCACTGAACTGGTCCAGTTACCAGATTGGTGAAGCTTGCCAGTCACTGTTATCGACATTGAGGTGTCTTCGAGTAATCCATACAGTTGGGACTTACACGCGTTTTTTTTAAATAACACATGTCGCGTTCTGATTGGTTCATAAAATCTTCTCTCTCTTCTCTCCTTAACACACCTTCTCATTTGATCTCTCTCCTATATATATATATATATATAAATATATATATATAAAGATCGGCTAGATTTAAGGTTGTCCATTGATAGTTGCATGGCTGTAACAAGCTTGAAAAGAAGAGAAAATAAGCCACAAGATGGATGGAAAGATGATGAACAAACTAAAGAACATAATGGTTGGTGATCAAGAATCAAAAGAAAGTAGAGAGATTGGGGCCGTTTCTGCCCTTGATTGTTGATGCCGATCAGCCGCTTTAGAGGGCTGATTTCGAGTGCTTGTTGCCTCCAAATCGACTCCATGCTTTCGCCACACACGATTCGAGTTGTTGGATGATCAATGGAACTTAATATTTCATTAATTTAGTTAGATTTGGGCTTTCTTTTTGGCTTGCATGAACCGAAATTGGAGAGGAAGAAAGAAAGAAAGTTGGGAGAGTTGAGAGAGACCCATTGCGTGTGTGTGTGTGTGTTGTGTTTGAGTGTGAAATGAGAGAATAGCCTTGGGGTATAAAAAACGTGGCTATGGCATAAAATAAAGGGTATGGGGTGAGTTTATTGGTTAAGAGGTGTGTTGGGAAGGCATGGGTTAGGTAACTCATGTGGTGAGGTGTTGGGTTAGTTCCTAACTAGTGTTAAGACATACAAATAAGTATATGTATGTATTTTGGATGTGTGAATGTAAGGATAAGTGGGTTAGTTGTATGTTGATTGGTTGATTTTATAAATGTTTATAATTATAACTAGTTTAAAGTGTAAGCACATATTTGTAATTTGTATGACTTATTTAGATGTTGCACTATATATATATATATATGTAATTGACTTGTAAATTTTATGGATGTACATTGTTATTATTTGAGTTGTTGATTATATTTTGGATGCATAGAGACTTGTTTGTTGGATTGAATACTTATAAACTTGTTGTTGCTTTACATATTCTTTGCATAGATTAATTATAGTTACTGTGAATGACACTCCTATAATAACTAGCTACCTATGGGTATTTTATTAAACTAGATGGCAAATCTCACTATGTCTTAATGTATTTTCTTGTAACAACCCTCTAAGAGTAAATGCCTAGATAACCCAAGTAAATCGTCCTAGTCGGATTTTGAGAGTTGTTACTGATGCGGAAATGACCAGATTCATTGAACTGGAGGAACCCAGTGAACTGAAGAAGGCAACTGAACTGATCATGCCTTCTGAACAAGCCATGTTGATTCTGCCAGCTGTAGCCCATTTCAGACAAGTCTTTTCTGAACCAGTTCAGTCACCAGTAGTAACATTTCTCCAGTGGCAAGCTCCAGATGACTGCTCCAGATGAATGCTCCAGTGACCACTACTGAAGGTCCTCCAGATGAATGCCCCAGTGACCACTACTGAAGGTCCTCCAGATGACGTGCTCCAGTTTTTGTCTCCAGTTGCGGTCCAAATTATGTTCCAGTTACCAATTAATAAAGTCTCCACTGAAGTTGTTTGTGGGCCCAATAATAAAGAAGAATGACAGCCGTTAAAGAAGGCGCGTGTGACAGAACGTTTCTAACAATATTATGGGACCACTTGCAGGGGAATGTTTCTAGAAGCTTACGTGTCCATATTTTATTGGTCCAATTTACTTAGTGGCTTGCACATGACAGCTTTTATGTATTATTTTATTATTGTGTCGTTAATTCCTAGGTAGAGCATGTGGACTATAAATAGAGGTTCTATTTCTCATTGTAAAGTTAGTTGATGTTGAATGAAAATTAATAGAGCAGCCTCTATTTCTTACAAATCTTCTTTTACCTTTATAGATCTTTGATCTTGGTGGTTAGGAGTGACCCCTTTATCAATATTTGTGGTGACTTGTTCTTTATCAAATATTGTGGTGAGGTCTTTTAAATCTTCGGTTTCCTTTATCTATAATCGTGGTGGCTAGACCTTTATCGGTTGTAGTGGTGCGGCGGAGTGTTTTCTTTATCCTTGATTCCGGTGGCTTAGCCTTTACGAGTCTTGGTGGTGGATTCTTTTTATCTATCATTTTACTTTATTGTCTCGTTTAGTTGTTTATTTCATATAAAATCCAGAAAATACCAAAAATAGTCTTCCGCTGTCGTTTGTCGCGTGATTTACGCATCAATTTTGGTATCAGAGACAGGTTTAAAAAGGTTTCTTAATCTTTTTGTCCGTTGGGTTATTGTCTGTTTAGATCTGTTGATTGATTGTTTAGATCTATTAGTTATTTGCTTAGATCTATTGATTGTGAGTTACTTGTTGGTTAAAAATGGCGTTTAGAAGAAATATGACTTTAGACGAAGCTAATAATGCTAGAAGAGATAAGCAGATTGAAGATCTACAAGAAGCACTTGGTAGAGTTGTTCATATGTTAGAAGATGGTGGTTTACGATTTAATCGAGAAAATGTTGTTGCCAGTGAAAGAGATTCTGAATCTCAAGGCCCCAGTGAAAGATCTGATAGTAATCCTAGACACTCTAGTGATTCTGATAAACCACATCCTAGAGAAAGGCGTAGGAGGCATAAGGGTGATGATACTAGGGATATTAAGATAGATCCACCAGATTTTAATGGATCTTCTAACCCAGAAGAGTATTTCGAATGGGTCCAGGTGATGGACAGGATTATGGAGATAAAAGGGTATGATGATAGGAAAAGCTTCAAAGTTGCCATTATTAAACTGAAGAAATATGCTTCATCTTGGTATGATAACATGAAATCTGAAAGAGAATACAAGGGCAAAAGTAAAATCAAGACCTGGTCCAAACTGAAGGAGATTATGCAGAAGAGATTTGTTCCCCAGTCGTACAAGCAAGATCAGTATCTACTGATGAACAATCTAAAGCAAGGAGCCAAGGAAGTTGTGGAATACATTAGAGAATTTGAGCATCTGAAGACCAGAACTGGTGTGAATGAGACTGAAGAGCACACCATTGCCAGATTTCTTGGTGGTCTGAACGCTGCCATTACTGAGAAGATTGAGTTGCAGCCTATCTGGACGTATGAAGGTGCGTGCAAGATGGCTATCCAGATTGAGAGACAACTGAAGAAGAAGGTTCCGTACAAGTCATTCAGTAAGGTTCCTGCCAGTACAAGTCAACCAGTTGCCAGTCAACCAGTTCCCAGATTTACTGAAACTGTCCAGAAAGCCTTCAGAGGCAAAGAAAAGGAAACTGGAGGAACGAAAGAACCAGTTGGAAGAAAATGTTTCAAGTGCCATGGTTTTGGTCACTTCCAGGCCCAGTGTCCTAATCAAAGAGCATTGATTGCTAAAGAAATTGAATGTTTACCAGATGTCGACACTGAAGAAGGTGAGCCAGTGTACGATGAAGAAGAAGAAGAAGAAGAAGCTTATGTTGGTGCAGATATTGGAGAGTTGTTGGTTGTCAGGAGAGTGATGCATACTGATGAAGTTACAGCTGATACTGCTCAGAGAGAGAATATTTTCCACTCCAGATGCACAGTGAAAGGCAAGGTTTGTGATCTGATCATCGATGCTGGCAGTTGTGCAAATGCTGCTTCAACTTACATGGTAGAGAAACTGGAACTACCAACAGTGAAGCATCCCAGACCTTACAAGTTGCAATGGTTAAGCAAAGGTTCTGAAGTAAAGGTAAATCGACAAGTCACTATTCCCTTTTCAATTGGGTCAGTTTACCAAGATAAAATTATATGTGATGTTGTTCCCATGGATGCCTGTCACATTTTGTTGGGTCGACCATGGTTATTTGATAATTATGTTCATAATGATGGTCGTATGAATTCATATTCTCTGAATATAAGTGGAAAGAAGGTCACACTGACTTCTTTGAAGCCCACCGAACTGATGAAAGTCAAGAAGGATCAGCCCAGTAAGCCTTTGTTTTTATCTCAATCTGAAGTTGATGAAGAGTTATCTGAAGGCTCTCCAGTTCTAATGCTACTGGTCGTTGAAAAGTCTGAAGAGAAGAAGTCCACTGAAGTCCCCAGTTTACTGAAGTCATTACTGAAGGAGTTCAGAGATATTTTTCCTGAAAATCTACCTGAAGGTTTACCTCCAGTTAGAGGTATTGAGCACCAGATTGACTTGGTTCCAGGCTCAGTTCTTCCAAACAAAGCTGCTTATCGTTGTTCTCCTAATGAAGCCAAAGAATTGCAAAGACAAGTAGATGAACTGGTCGAGAAGGGTTATGTCAGAGCAAGCATGAGTCCTTGTTCAGTTTCTGCTCTACTGGTCCCAAAGAAAGATGGAACGATGAGAATGTGTGTTGACAGCAGAGCCATCAACAATATAACTATTAAGTATAGATATCCTATTCCCAGATTGGATGATATGCTTGATGAGTTACATGGCTCCAGAGTGTTTTCAAAGATTGATCTCAGAAGTGGTTATCACCAGATAAAAATGAAGGATGGAGATGAATGGAAGACTGCTTTCAAAATCAAGGGAGGTTGATGAATGGTTAGTGATGCCTTTTGGCTTGTCAAATGCCCCAAGTACTTTCATGAGGCTAATGAATGAAGTTCTGAGGCCACTTATAGGTCAGTTTGTTGTTGTTTACTTTGATGATATTCTGGTGTACTCTAAATCTGAAGGTGAACATGTTAGCCATCTGAAGAGGGTATTTGAACTGTTGAGAAGACACCAGTTGTATGGCAAACTGGAGAAATGTGATTTTATGGTGGAAAGTGTAATATTCTTAGGATACGTTGTGTCTAAGAATGGTATTTCTATGGATCCTTCTAAAGTTGATGCCATCAGATCATGGCCAGTTCCAACTACAATCACTGAAGTAAGAAATTTTCATGGACTGGCTTCTTTTTATAGAAGATTTATCAAGAATTTCTCTTCAGTTGTAGCTCCAATTACTGACTGCCTGAAGAAAGGTGTGTTCAACTGGCCGAGTTCAGCCCAACTGGCGTTTGAGTCACTGAAGGAAAAACTCAGTTCAGCTCCAGTTCTATCTTTACCAGATTTTGATCAGTTGTTCGAATTAGAGTGTGACGCCAGTGGAGTTGGTATTGGTGCAGTACTGGTGCAGAGTGGGCGTCCAGTTGCTTATTTCAGTGAGAAACTGAACGGATCAAAATTAAAGTATAGCACTTATGATAAAGAATTTTATGCAATAATTCGTGCTATCACTCACTGGTCACATTATCTGAAGCCAAAACAGTTCGTATTGTTTTCTGATCATGAAGCCCTGAAGTTTATAAACGGCCAACACAAGCTTAATGCCAGGCATGCCAAATGGGTAGAATTCTTACAATCTTATTCGTTTGTTTCAAAACATAAGGCTGGAGTTTGTAATGTTGTTGCTGATGCATTGTCACGAAGATATTCCTTGTTATCAATTCTGGAAGCAAGAGTCCTTGGATTTTCTTTCATTAAAGATTTGTATGCTACTGATCCAGACTTTGCTAATCACCTCACTGAAGTTCACCAGAAAGGGCCATTTGTTGTTCAAGATGGTTTCTTGTATAAAAATGGAAAGTTGTGCATTCCCAGAGGTTCGATAAGAGATTTACTGATAAGAGAAGCACATGGAGGAGGTTTAGCTGGCCATTTTGGCATTAACAAGACTAGAGAGATCCTCACTGAACACTTCTACTGGCCAAGTCTACTGAAGGATGTCCAGAGTCTTATCAGTCGTTGTCCAACTTGTCACCAGGCGAAGACTACTTTTCACAAGGGTTTGTATACTCCTCTTCCAGTTCCAAACCAGCCATGGGAAGATCTCAGTATGGATTTCATTGTTGCACTGCCCAGAACCCAGAGGGGAAAAGATTCGATAATGGTGGTTGTTGATAGGTTTTCAAAAATGGCACATTTTATCGCTTGTAACACAACCAATGATGCTTCAGCAGTAGCGAATTTGTTCTTTAAGGAGATTGTCAGGTTGCATGGAATTCCCAAGACAATTGTGTCAGATCGAGATGTGAAGTTTTTGAGCTATTTCTGAAAGACTCTATGGAGATTGATGGGCACCAGATTGTTGTTCAGTACGTCTCACCATCCTCAGACTGATGGACAGACTGAAGTTACGAACAGAACAATTGTATGTTGTTCAGTACGTCTCACCATCCTCAGACTGATGGACAGACTGAAGTTACGAACAGAACAATTGGTATGTTGTTAAGAACACTGGTGATGAAGACACTGAAGGATTGGGATTTGAAGCTTGCTCATGCTGAATTTGCTTTCAACAGAGCTCCTAACTATTCCACCAGTAAATCCCCATTTGAAGTTTGTTATGGTGTCAATCCACTGACTCCCATTGACTTAATTCCATTTTCGATTGAACCAAAAGCAAGCATTGAAGCTGAAACCAGAGCAAAAGAAATAAAGAGAATTCATGGAGAAGTGAAGGCCAGAATAGAGAAGGCAAATGCCAGTTACAAGGCCAGAGCAAACAAGAATAGAAAGCAACCCAGTTTTTCACCAGGTGCATCTTAGAACAGAAAGGTTTCCAGCAAAAAGAAAGAGTAAACTAATGCCCAGAGCTGAAGGTCCGTTCAAGATTCTGGAGAGATATGGTGATAATGCTTACAAGGTTGAGTTACCTGGAGACATGGCAGTTTCAAGTACTTTTAATGTGGGAGATCTAATGCCTTATCTGGAGGATGAGTACCTCGAAGACTTGAGGACAAGTCTCTTTTCAGAGGGGAGAATGATGCGGAAATGACCAGATTCATTGAACTGGAGGAACCCAGTGAACTGAAGAAGGCAACTGAACTGATCATGCCCTCTGAACAAGCCATGTTGATTCTGCCAGCTGTAGCCCATTTCAGACAAGTCTTTTCTGAACCAGTTCAGTCACCAGTAGTAACATTTCTCCAGTGGCAAGCTCCAGATGACTGCTCCAGATGAATGCTCCAGTGACCACTACTGAAGGTCCTCCAGATGACGTGCTCCAGTGACCACTACTGAAGGTCCTCCAGATGACGTGCTCCAGTTTTTGTCTCCAGTTGCGGTCCAAATTATGTTCCAGTTACCAATTAATAAAGTCTCCACTGAAGTTGTTTGTGGGCCCAATAATAAAGAAGAATGACAGCCGTTAAAGAAGGCGCGTGTGACAGAACGTTTCTAACAATATTATGGGACCACTTGCAGGGGAATGTTTCTAGAAGCTTACGTGTCCATATTTTATTGGTCCAATTTACTTAGTGGCTTGCACATGACAGCTTTTATGTATTATTTTATTATTGTGTCGTTAATTCCTAGGTAGAGCATGTGGCTATAAATAGAGGTTCTATTTCTCATTGTAAAGTTAGTTGATGTTGAATGAAAATTAATAGAGCAGCCTCTATTTCTTACAAATCTTCTTTTACCTTTATAGATCTTTGATCTTGGTGGTGGATTCTTTTATCTATCATTTTACTTTATTGTCTCGTTTAGTTGTTTATTTCATATAAAATCCAGAAAATACCAAAAATAGTCTTCCGCTGTCGTTTGTCGCGTGATTTACGCATCAATTTTGGTATCAGAGACAGGTTTAAAAAGGTTTCTTAATCTTTTTGTCCGTTGGGTTATTGTCTGTTTAGATCTGTTGATTGATTGTTTAGATCTATTAGTTATTTGCTTAGATCTATTGATTGTGAGTTACTTGTTGGTTAAAAATGGCGTTTAGAAGAAATATGACTTTAGACGAAGCTAATAATGCTAGAAGAGATAAGCAGATTGAAGATCTACAAGAAGCACTTGGTAGAGTTGTTCATATGTTAGAAGATGGTGGTTTACGATTTAATCGAGAAAATGTTGTTGCCAGTGAAAGAGATTCTGAATCTCAAGGCCCCAGTGAAAGATCTGATAGTAATCCTAGACACTCTAGTGATTCTGATGAACCACATCCTATGTCCCCATAATGATAATTTTAATAGTTTAAGCAAATCGTTTAATAGAATCTTATTTTATATAGTTTTTACATGTGAACATCATCTGTAAATAAAAGTTGTTTACATGTGAACATTATCGCACACATAAGTAAATAAAAGTTGTTTACATGTAAACATTATCGCACACATAAGTAAATAAAAGTTGTTTACATGTAAACATCATCGCACATATGTGTAAATAAAAGTTGTTTACATATGAACATCATCATACACATGTGTTAATAAAAGGTGTTAACATGTAAACGCAATTTATATGTGATTGTTTTTAAACATACTTGTGAATTTTGTCAAAAGATATATATCTATACATTTGTGTACAAATTCATTCACATGTGTACCAGCCAAAAAGTTTATAAATTTAAAATAGATTTATTTTGGTAATTTATATGTTGACAAGTTAGATATGACAACACATTGATAATCCTGTATTATTATTATTAATATATATTATTGAATTAATAAAGGTAAAATTTAAAATATCATAGAAATCTTCTGATTTAAAAAAGTAAATAGAAAAGCTATGTTTATCCATTGATAAAACTCTTAATTTTTAATATTAGTAAATAACATTGAAATCAAATAACTATTTGAACCATCAAATGTGGTTGCCGAATTGTTATGGAAGAGACGGTTTATTTATTTAATTTATAATTCCATGTTTACCCTTCTACATTTTATAATTATTTATTGATAGTTTTAAATGCATATTATTAATAGTCATTGATTAATAACCAATAGGACACTTCCACATCACCAACCATTAGAAACGGTAATGTAGACAATTCAAAAATACATTTAATTTAGATTTTTTACAAGTAATTATTAATTCATTAAACTGCCTTTTCAAATTTAATTTGGTATTAGAACGGCTTCTATAATGTTTCAGTTAATCACTTAGATTATTATATGCCAATACATGTTTGATGCGAATATGATCCCACTCGCTGAACTGACTAATTCCAGTCAGCTAGGAGGGGTCGCTGAAGAGAGTCAGCTAGGAGGGGTCGCTGGCAACAATCTACTGGCAGCGAGCATTGGACTGAAGATGCCTCTAGAACAAGCCATGCTCATCTTACCAGCGATAGCCCATTATGGACAAGCCTTCGCTGACAAACAACCTCCAATTGTTACTTTACTCCAGTGGCAAGTCCCTCCTTGATCAATAAAAGTCATCAGCGAGCAATCCCAGTCAGCATACTTCAGCTGCCACGTCACCAGTTCTAGAAGGTCTTGGATAAGGATGTGTGCGCGTGTGACAGTAACATCTCTAACGGTATTATGGGACCACTTGCAGGGGAATGTTTCTAAAAAGCCACGTTGTCCATTTCCTATTGGCCAAACCCAATTAGTGGCTAGCATTTGACAGCTTTTTTTTATTGTATTTTCGTTAATTCCTAGGTAGAGCATGTGGCTATAAATAGGGGTTTATTTCCTTGTAAAAGTCAGTTTTGGTTATCAAGTTGAATGAAAAGAACACTTTCTTTTCCTTATTAAATCTTCTTATTACCTTTATCTTTAATTGTGGTGGTTCGTCCTTTATCAATTAAAGTGGTGAGATCTTAAATCTTCGATTCCTTTATCTTTAATCGTGGTATTCACTTTGAAAAGCTCAGATCAGCACCAGTCCTGTCCTTACCAAATTTTGAATTATTATTCGAATTGGAGTGTGACGCTAGTGGAGTTGGTATTGGTGCAGTCCTTGTTCAAGAAAAGAGACCAGTCGCATACTTCAGTGAAAAGTTGAATGGTTCAAAGCTGAAGTACAGTACGTATGACAAAGAATTCTATGCTATCATCAGGGCTATCAATCACTGGTCACACTATCTGAAGCCCAAGCAGTTTGTTTTATATTCTGATCATGAAGCGCTGAAGTACATCAATGGTCAGCATAAGTTAAATTCAAGGCATGCAAAGTGGGTGGAATTTTTGCAGTCTTATTCGTTTGTGTCTAAACATAAAGCTGGGGTAGAGAATGTTGTTGCTGATGCACTATCAAGAAGATATTCAATGCTTTCCATTTTGGAAGCAAGGGTTCTTGGGTTCTCTTTTATCAAAGAGTTGTATGCTGCTGATACAGATTTTGCTGGTCACTTCACTGATGGTCCCTCCAAAGGATCATATTTCGTGCAAGAAGGGTTTTTATTTAAAAATGGAAGGTTGTGTATTCCTAAGGGCTCAATTCGAGACTTACTAATAAGAGAAGCTCATGGCGGAGGACTCGCTGGTCATTTTGGTATTACTAAGACTGCTGACATCCTCAGTGAACATTTCTATTGGCCATGTCTGCTGAAAGACGTCCAGACTATCATCAGCAGATGCTCAACTTGTCATCAGGCCAAGGCAATTTTTCACAAAGGTTTGTACACTCCTCTTCCAGTTCCAAGTCAACCGTGGGAAGATCTGAGCATGGATTTCATTGTTGCTTTACCCAAAACCCAGAGAGGAAAAGATTCTATCATGGTGGTGGTTGACAGATTCTCAAAAATGGCCCATTTCATTCCTTGTAACACCACTAATGATGCCTCAGCAGTAGCCAATTTATTCTTCAAAGAAATTGTCCGTCTTCATGGAATCCCCAAAACCATTGTTTCTGATAGGGATACAAAATTTTTGAGTTATTTTTGGAAAACTTTGTGGAGATTGATGGGAACTAAGCTCCTGTTCAGCACTTCTCATCACCCCCAAACTGATGGCCAAACTGAAGTTACTAACAGGACCATTGGGATGTTATTAAGGACGCTGGTGAACAAGACGCTGAAAGATTGGGATCTAAAGCTCGCACATGCTGAGTTCGCTTTTAATAGAGCCCCCAACCACTCAACCAGCAAGACTCCATTTGAAGTTTGTTATGGTACCAATCCTTTAACTCCCATTGATTTAATTCCTTTTTCAATTGAGCCAAGATTAAGTGTTGATGCTGAAGAGAAAGCTAAGGAAATCAAAAAAATACATCAGCAAGTAAAGACAAAAATTGAGAAAGCAAATGAAGAATACAAGGCCAGAGCTAATAAGCATCGTCAGCAGCCTAGTTTTGCACCTGGCGATCTTGTTTGGGTGCATCTCAGAAAAGAAAGATTTCCTTCCAAAAGAAAGAACAAACTGATGCCAAGAGCTGAAGGACCATTCAGAATACTGGAAAAGTTCGGTGACAGCGCGTACAAGGTTGAATTACCAGGAAGCATGTCAGTTTCAAGCACTTTTAATGTTGGAGATTTGATGCCTTACCTTGAAGATGAATATCTCGAGGACTTGAGGACAAGTCCTATTTTAGAGGGGGAGAATGATGCGAATATGATCCCACTCGCTGAACTGACTAATTCCAGTCAACTAGGAGGGGTCGCTGAAGAGAGTCAGCTAGGAGGGGTCGCTGGCAACAATCTACTGGCAGCGAGCATTGGACTGAAGATGCCTCCAGAACAAGCCATGCTCATCTTACCAGCGATAGCCCATTATGGACAAGCCTTCGCTAACAAACAACCTCCAATTGTTACTTTACTCCAGTGGCAAGTCCCTCCTTGATCAATAAAAGTCATCAGCGAGCAATCCCAGTCAGCATACTTCAGCTGCCACGTCACCAGTTCTAGAAGGTCTTGGATAAGGATGTGTGCGCGTGTGACAGTAACATCTCTAACGGTATTATGGGACCACTTGCAGGGGAATGTTTCTAAAAAGCCACGTTGTCCATTTCCTATTGGCCAAACCCAATTAGTGGCTAGCATTTGACAGCTTTTTTTATTGTATTTTCGTTAATTCCTAGGTAGAGCATGTGGCTATAAATAGGGGTTTATTTCCTTGTAAAAGTCAGTTTTGGTTATCAAGTTGAATGAAAAGAACACTTTCTTTTCCTTATTAAATCTTCTTATTACCTTCATAAATCGTTGTTTATTTGGGTGTTTGGAGTGATCCCTTTATCTTTAATTGTGGTGGTTCGTCCTTTATCAATTAAAGTGGTGAGATCTTAAATCTTCGATTCCTTTATCTTTAATCGTGGTGGTTCGTCCTTTCTCGATTATAGTGGTGGGTTGGAGTGTTTCTGTTATTTGATTCCGGTGGCTCGTTTCCTTTACGAATCAAGTATTAGATTCTTTATCTATCTTCATTCCTTTTGTTGTGTTGTTTCATTAAAACCCAGAAAATCCTCATAAAAATTATTACCTTCCGCTGTGTTTTGGAAATTTCACATCAATGTTCCATATTTAATCACTTAGATTATTATATACCAATAATACATGTTCCATATTTGTTTCGATGCTTAATGAAATTGGTAATGCCATTAAAGTAAAGAATGACTATTACAACCGTGGTTTTCTTATTTTTTGTCCTGTTCGATATATATATATGAGGTTATACCACAGTTAAAAGACTTCATGTCATGAGTAACTTTCAAAACTCCACTTTTGATAGTTCATCACACATCCCATAAAAACAATAAAAGTGGAAAATCACAATGAACTCTACAATTTTGAATTTTCACAAAATACTCAACAAAATTATAATAAAAGTGAAAAATCGCAATGAGATATAAGAACATCGCAATAAGAATACAAAATCGCAACTTTGAATTTTTATTATGAGTTTAACTTTATATTAAGATTCTCACTTTCTCATTGAGATTATCAAATTCTCGTTAGATTTTCAAATTCTCGTTATAATTCTCAATTTATGTTTTTATTACAATTTTTCAAAATATGGTTGCAATTTTTACTATCTGATTGCGATATTTTAAAATCTCATTTGATTTTGTAAATCTCATTATGACTTTCTCTTTTTATTGCGATAATTTTAAGTATTTTGTGGAAAACAAATTAGCTAAATTAATACGTATATTTTTGATAAAGAATTTATTCTTTTTAAATAATATATAGAAGCGAAAGCGTCAGGAATGACCAAATCAATACAACAAGTCTTGTGAAGTTGGAGAACCCGTTATAAACAAGTGAACGAGTGATCCCGTTTGATATAGAAATGGCAGAGCATATGATAAGATAGTGCACAAACATCTAATGATATGAAAATACAAACTTCTTACATCAAACAAAAAATAGTAATTAATACCATGACCGAATAAAAAAGGGGGAAAAATTGTGTAGCCGTTAAGCGGGAAGAACTACAACTGCAACGATTCGAAGCACATTAAGTAGCAATTGTCTCTTCTAAACGAAGTCCAAATCCAAAAATATCCCATTATTTTTGTGTAACAATCTTTCTATATGACATCCAAGTACAATGCTCTTCTCAGTATACAAACCTACAAAACAAGGTGAAAAAATAGATAATTTAGCAAGGGTCATACTGGTCAGGTTGGGCAAACATGCGAACTCTTCTTTTGATATCTAATAATGCATTATTAATGTGTTGATGTTGGTTACAAAATGCATACCTTTGTAAATTCTAGTCGTTTTGGTCATAAGGTAACGTCTAGATAGGCTTGAGGTGTTTTGTCACCTCTTGCTTTATGTTTGTTGCAATATTTATGCTCGCATTTATATAGTCCACTTGGTGCTTTACCATGTCGACTGAACTTCATTAACCACGGTTAACCTCCACCCACCCAATAGAAAGAAAAAAAAAACTTTTTTATTGATCTTAACCTTTTGTAAAAAAATACTCCACTTAGGGGGTTTCTGCATTTGAAAAAAGATTCAAAGATTTTCGACCTGCTCAACCCAGTTCATTTCTTTTAATATAGTAACTCGTTAGAGCTACACGGTCAAATTTGCCATCTTGACAATTTGATTAACTATTAGGTGTTTAGAATTTACCAAATTGATGTGTAAGGCTGGTGAGAATCAAAATCAGGCTCCTCCCTTCTGCTTAAGAGTGATTTTATCCCCCAAGCTTAATGCAATCCCCTGAGTTTTGCTCCTAATACGAATATACCCACTCAGCTTACCATCTCCTTGCTTCTCAATACTCAAATTTACCAAAGCATCCTCTCCAAAAACACTCTTAGCATATAAGTTGGCAGCCAAGAAGCCACAATCACCTTCGAGAGCAGACCTGATACACGAATACTCAACCACAGTAATGCAACTAACAAGTAGAAGTTTAATACTTTGAAAATAAGTGTGCACATGGTGCACATATTGAAGTATGTGTCGAAAGTATTGTTTAGGCCTAATGTAATTATGCTCATGGCATCAAAAACAGCAGAATGTGAAAAAAATAATCTTGAAGCTTCTCTTATCAATGATAGCTAATCTTGAAGCTTCTCTTATCAATGATAGCCAAGTTGTTTATTTGAAAACATTCAAAAAAAATTACCACAGCTACATGTGGCATGATATATTATACTCATTATAAATTCAAGTTTTTCATTGTCCAATGAATACGAAAAATGCACACAATAAAATTCAAATTAACAAAAATACCATTAACCAGATGTTGTCTTACAATCTACTTGCTATTTAAATATAAAAAAAAATCCATGAGTAATGGTAAAGATGAGTGACTTACGGTGCAGTGAGGCACTTCATGTTAGTTGATTTGATAATGTGATCAAGGAATTCCTTCTCGTCTTGAATTACAGTATTAACAGCAACCTGGTATTGAGTATATGATAAAAGACGAGCAGTAAGAAAAAAACTTTCTAACAAGATTTAGCAAATGATTTTAACGCAGGCTTTAGTTTACTTATAAATAGATAATAAAACTATATATAATAAATCGTATAATATAAACCAGATTAACCAATAATTAAACATGAACATAGTGTATGCCTGTAAAAGTGCTTCACTAGTATAGTATGACGGGCATCAACCCAAACCGTTTTGACGTGTCTGAGCCAATCCTATTTCGACCCATTACCCAAACTGCCACTTTTTTGCCTCTAATAAAATGACCAGAAAAACCATAAAAATAAAAAGTATACCTTGTTTTCCCACTCAAACTCGGCCCACATGGTTCGAAAAGCTGCATCACTACAGACAGCTGGAGATATGTAATCCATAATATCAATATGGATGTCATTGAGGACAATAACAGTACGCTCGAACACATTTGAAGTTTCATAAACAATGTTTCCAAATATAACTCCAGTCTCAGTCGAGGACACCTTAATGTTTGCTTTAATCTGCTTGCTTGATTCAGGAGCAAGAGTGTAGTTCTGAGGACGCTCTACAAGTTTAAGGTCACCCATTGTTGCCAATTCCAAGCACAGATTCTGGAGTGTTTCTTTGGTTCGGTTGATAACAGTTACATCAAGCACAATATCATAGTGATTAACAGTAACATATGCTTCAGCATACACTGGGTCACTAAATCCAGTCAGTTGAAGAATACGGTTCAGTTTATTGGCAGCATCTCCCTCTTTAACAAATTCTCCGGTAGCACGCTTTAGATCATCTTGAACCTCGTCCTCCAACTCCAGCTGGCTCATGCCCTGAAAGATAACATCAACCATATGACTAATAATATGTGAATCTCAGGTAAAAAGATTACATGTTGTAAACCTGATTAACATGCAATAAATCGAGATCATTCATAGAAGTACTATCACCTAATAACTAGGAAAGAAACATTTATCCTATTAGCCTTACTGTATTTTTATAACTTAAATTTTTATTAACGAAATTAATTTACACTACTAGAGTCCTACATATCCTAATGTTATTAACATGCAACACCTGTATTTTCTTCTTAACTTTTCTGACCTAGAGTTGATGAGGGACAGCTAGAAATATGCAAACCACAACCAGATACCAAAGTACGTGATATCAGGTAGAGGGTTTGCATTTTTATGACATTCTCAAGTAAAGAAAGATAAGGAAAAACTACGAGATGGCATGGCTATAGAATTAAGGATAAAAGCATTAAGGTCATGTGGGGCTGTTGCGTTGCTAAAGGTGATCAATTGTACACCCCATAAAGATGCTATTCCTGAAATGAAAATGCTAGTTTGCAGAAAAGTGATACACCCCATATCGCCCTATTCCAGCCACCAGTGTAGATCTTAATAACCGTAGAAACTATATGAAACTCCTCATCTATCAAATTTCATATGGCCTATTATCAGAGCGAAGACACTCGAACTGATCAAGTGACACTAAAAAAACTTATTCCATACATAGTATCAAATTCTACATCAATCAAAGTACTTAGGTTACACATAATGAATGTCACTGATCAAAAAAACAGAATAAATGAAGTAAAATAAATAAATATAAGAGAAGACTGATCATATCCAATAAAAAAAACACAGCCAACAGATAGCAAAAAGAAAAAAATGAATAGCAAAGATGATCTTACCCTCCTACTCTTCAGATGGTAGAAGTCAATGAGATCGTCAGGTTGTGCATGTGAGACCTGAGCCTTGGCCTTCAGTTCTTCTGTTTCCCGGAGCTGTTTATCAGCAAGCATTTGCACAAAACTTTCACGGCAAAACTGCAGCCATATTTTCTTAATCTCTTCACTAGGATTACATAGCAGTCTTATGCAGAGAACAATTCTATCATAAGAGTCATTGTCAATCGGGTGTGGAAGAAATGAAGACTGCCCAAGTTGTAACATCGAGACAATAATTAGTAACACTTGAGTTGATGCTTTATTAACTTCACTTTTCAATGACTGAACCTCTACCAAACGCAAGACAAGTTTTGTCATTGTGCAAGCTACAACTGCCCCAAGGAAGAAATCACCGGTTAGAAGAAGAGATCTCAAATTTCCTGAATTTCCTGAAGTTAATGTCCCCTGGACCACCGTAGGAGGGGAAAAAGCAGTTTCAGAAGCTGCACTTTGAGTTGCATAAGTGCCATCAGCGAGGATAGCTGGCCTCTTAGATGAAACAGTTATTGAGTTTACTTGCTGAGACTTCTTTGAAGATTCAATACCATCCCCCTCTTCGGAAGCCATATAAAATGGCAAGTCTCCGAGGCATTGTTTTATGGTTGCAATTCCACTCTCAACTTCCGAGAGTGAAAGGCAATACTCACTAATGATCCAGAGAGCACAAGAGCAAACTCGTGCAGACCGTATTTGGTAAAAGGTGTCCAATAGCCTTGTTATGATTGAAACCCTCAACTTCGGATTTGTTTCAATAATTTCTCTCACAAAAACTGCTACATCCATGGCTGATGCAACATTACTATCACCCAAGAAATCCATCAATAGATGCACGACTGTGCTTGCCACTTCAGGGAACTTGATAGCACAAGAATGAATGGCTTGGATGAGCATTTGGCGGTACTCTCCATCTTTTTCTAGTTCCCCACTTTGAGTTTTTACCACTTCCTTTTTCAATGTAAGAACAACTTCATTGATGTTTCGAGGAGTGATCAAATCAAGAACAATATCAAGTGTTTTCCTCCTAATATCATGATTCGGGCTTGAGAGTGCCCTGAGCACATCCATTATCATATCAATCATGATTTCCCTGTGAGATGCCTTGAGTTCATTCAAGCGATCAAGAACAATATCAAGTGTTTTCCTCCTAATATCATGATTCGGGCTTGAGAGTGCCCTGAGCACATCCATTATCATATCAATCATGATTTCCCTGTGAGATGCCTTGAGTTCATTCAAGCGATCAAGAACAATATCAAGTGTTTTCCTCCTAATATCATGATTCGGGCTTGAGAGTGCCCTGAGCACATCCATTATCATATCAATCATGATTTCCCTGTGAGATGCCTTGAGTTCATTCAAGCGATCAAGAACAATAAGCTTCACATTGTTGTCACTCTGGGAGAGGAGGAGCTGGCAATAAGTATTGGCTGCAGCCCTAATTGCCGTGGGAGCCGATGACAATGACACAAGGGTACCAGCACATTCATAAATAACCGCAGCAGAAGGAACATTCAATAGGGATATAATGATCTTCATGTATTTCCCTTTCTCTCCTGTGTTTGCTCTGCAAACTTTGCGAATCAACTCCAAAACAACCATCTGCAGCAATTCTCCCCACTCTCCCACCCTATCAACATGGGTCAAAAGATAATTAACTGCACGTTCCTGTGCACATGCGAAAAGCATGAGAAATGCATTTCTTTTGGCAGATTGGTCTGCCTCTGTCGAGAGGACCTTCTCGATCATCTCTGGAGCATCAATCAGAAGTTGTTCTCCTTGTGGAAGCTTGTAGATGGCCATCACAGCAAGTATTGCATTCCTCCTGATGTATGGATGTCGGTGCTCCAGATTTGACAGTATAGATGGTATCAAGGGCTCAATAATCTCCGTCTCATTGAGACGGCAAAGAAACCTTAAAGTCACCCCACGAATGTACTCATTGGGATGCTGAAGATTGTTTCGCAAATTTTGGCAGATTAAAATCATTTCAGGTAAGATCTTCCCTTTGGAATCTGTTTTGTCAATAATTTCTAGGTACAGAAGCAGTAGTTTCTGAACAGTATGATCCTCTGAAGGAAGAACATACCGAACAATGGTGATAAAAAGTTGTGGCAACGTTTCCCCATTCAACAAAAGCATAACCGCTTTTTTCATGGCATCAATCTTTGCAGCATCATCATTCCCTTCGAGCGCCTCCTTAATCTCGTTGGCAAGTGCAGGTGTTCCTTTGTCAAAGTGAACAAGTAAAGAGCATGATTTCTCCATCCCTTCTGAACATAGGGCCAAACTTTTAGTGGTTAGATCAAAGTCAAAAGTATTTTTCCTTCTACTTACTGAGTACACAACTATTTAACTACAAAAACACGACATGGCTAAATAAACACAGAAGTTGGGAAACCTTTAAAATACATTTTTAGATTTGTACATCTTTCCTATCAAGTCGTCAAGTTGTCTTTAGATCTGTAGTAAGTTCATAAGAAACATTGCATTAAAAATTTTTGCAAACAATCTCAACTCATATTCCGCTTTTGCAAATGTAGATATCTTTGTTGCAGATGTTATTAGATTCAATAAAGAACATAACTAAATTAAAATGTGGCCCAAAGGTATAGAAGATATAGGATAACTGAAAACCACATATGTTGGCCTCGGGTTAGATGGTAACATAGTCTAAATCTGAAACCATTAAAAACGAAAGGACAAAGGTTTTATAAAAATTTGATTACATGTTAATCCATAGGCATTTTTTTAGACGGCAAATTTTAGTTGTTAGTAGTTCGTTTTTCCCAAGTTAGTATATAGACGCCAATCTTATTTGAACCCGAGAACCCCAGAGTGACAAAGCCTCCAACTTCCCCCTTGAAACACTAGACCAAGAGGTCATTGGCTCATCCATCAGCATTATTATTGGTATAAAACAAATATATTCAATCAAAACAGGATTAATTGATATTAATTGGAACAGAGTTGAGGTGTATGGATCAACATCTGAGTTCAAATCAACCAAAATGAATATGTTCATATATAAATATATCAGATCTGGCAACCTGAAAACCTAAATAAGTAATATACCTTAATAGTAATAATTAAATATTGATGAAATAATGTAAATACAGAAAATGAATTAGGTATGAGAAATCTGAAAAAATACAACAACAACAACAACAACAACAACAACAACAAGGGTACCCAATCCCAGCATAAGCCGGGCTATGGGGGAGGTATGATGTAGACAGACCTTGCCTCTACTCAACGGTAGAGAGGCTGCTTCCAGATCCACCGAAGTGGAAGGGACCTCCGGCCCAAAGAGAGAAAAAAATAGGGTTAGATCCACCGAGGTGGAAGCCTTAACCGGAGGGGAATAATCTCGATCTCAAACTCTCAATCTCAAATACTCGATCTGAATTTCCAAATCACAGGCTCAATCTCCGATCCAAGATCCAGGAGAAAAGAGCCGTTAGAAAGGGAAGAGCAGAGAGCGAAGAGATATATATATATTCCACAAATACTTACAGATATATATATATAATAAATAAAAATAGAAACCCTAATTTTGCAAACTCTTGGATCCGATCGAAGAAGAAGAAATACATGCTTTTCGAAACTGCGTTTACGACCCGATCCATCTAAGATCTATCTGATTTTATGCTTAGAAAATATATATTTTCGGTTTTTAAAGATTTTCGTGTGTACAATCCGATTAGATGAACTACATTGATTCTCGGACACAACAGTTGGAGTATATTATACAGTTAATACACACAAATATATAATAAATAAATATATATATTACACAAATACATACAGATCCATATATATATAACAATAAAATAGAAAAACGAAAAGGAAGAAAAAATACATGAGACTCATACCCGCGTTTACGACCCCGATCCATCTTAGATCTATCCGATTTTATGCTTAGGTTTTTAAAGATTTTCGTGTGTACAATCCGATTAGATGAACTACATTGATTCTCGGACACAACAGTTGGAGTATATTATACAGTTAATACACACAAATATATAATAAATAAATATATATATTACACAAATACATACAGATCCATATATATATAACAATAAAATAGAAAAACGAAAAGGAAGAAAAAATACATGAGACTCATACCCGCGTTTACGACCCCGATCCATCTTAGATCTATCCGATTTTATGCTTAGGTTTTTAAAGATTTTCGTGTGTATATACATAATCCGATTAAATGATCTACATGGACGAACTTGTATAGAAAACGACTTAACCCATTAATTTCTTACCTTCAATCTTAAAAAGATGATGATGACAGTGAAAGGATAGGCGGGGGAAAGGGAGAAAAAGATGATGATGTAAACCCTTCAATCTGAAAAAATGTGATTGTTTATGTATCAGATATATGAACGCACATAGATATGGAGGGGATGAGAATACCTGACAGTGTAAAGACGGAAGGGGAGAGACAGATCTGTTAATGTTGGCTGGGAAAATGAAGTATTAAATAAATAAGAACAATGATGATTATGAGAAGTAGATCGATCGATCGATCTCAATGAAAGAGGCAGAGAGAGATCAGATCTCGTTTCTTAGTTGAGGATGAAATATTATATTATTATTATCTATCTATATCTATATCTATATCTATACTATATTAATAAACAAACTATCCTCCCCTCTTTTCAACCCTCTACCTTTAAAATACCAAAAATATCCTAATTTTCAACACATTCCTAACTCACACACTAAATCTACCCAATATATCCCTAAAATATTTTACACCCATATTTATCCAAACTATCTATCTCCTTTATTAATTAATTTAAATATTTCCACCTAATATCTCTATAATATTCTTAATAAAGTTATTTCTATACTATATTAATAAACAAACTACCCTCCCCTCTTTTCAACCCTCTACCTTTAAAATACCCAAAATATCCTAATTTTCAACACATTCCTAACTCACACACTAAATCTACCCAATATATCCCTAAAATATTTTACACCCATATTTATCCAAACTATCTATCTCCTTTATTAATTAATTTAAATATTTCCACCTAATATCTCTATAATATTCTTAATAAAGTTATTTCTATACTATATTAATAAACAAACCACCCTCCCCTCTTTTCAACCCTCTACCTTTAAAATACCAAAAATATCCTAATTTTCAACACATTCCTAACTCACACACTAAATCTACCCAATATATCCCTAAAATATTTTACACCCATATTTATCCAAACTATCTATCTCCTTTATTAATTAATTTAAATATTTCCACCTAATATCTCTATAATATTCTTAATAAAGTTATTTACAAAAGATACATCCCTTAACCATAAAATAACTACACTACCATTTACGTCAATTACTTTTAGATTAATAACCACATCGTTACCACCACCGCCACTAGCACCACCCGTTGCCGCCACCGCCGCCGCATTGCGCGGGTACCCATCTCGTTATAATAAAGTATCCATACACAACACATTTTTGTTATACACAACAGTATATGTATCAGATAGTTGTACTGTATAATTATTTAATTCATATATTATTGTTTATGATAAAAATGTGTTGTGGCATGGAGTTGTTTTTAACTATACAAAAAAAAAATGAAGATATATTGACTCCGGATTAAAATTAAGGGTCACAATTTAAAATTTATTTTTGATTTGTGATTTTAATTCAAACTAGATTATAACCCGCGTGAAATGCGGGAAAAACCTATAAAAAAAGATTACATTTATACGTATAATAAAAAAAAATAAGAACAATGACAATAAACCGGTCGTTTTTTCATAAATCAACCATAGTATAAATATAATTTCAAAAACTAAGGTTTGACAACATCCACCTGACAAGTGTTTTTTAGTTTCTATGTAGTATCACAAATGATTATATTTTTAAAGATTACAACATACGCTTTTTTCCATTGAATTGAAAGCTAAAACGGTTGGCCCAATGTAGGGAGGTAGTTAACTACGTATAGTTACAAAAAATTATAAGGCACGGTATCCACAAAATAATTGGATACACAAATAGTAGTGGTTTTGTAGAAGCTGATTTTATTTCTATGATCCACAAGCATGTAATCTCCTTTATTGAAGCCATAGATAAATTATTGATTTTCCTAACGCCTCTTTCATCAAAGAGGGACTCGAATGAGACAATTTTTGGGTTGTACTTATACGTCTGCTTCCAAAGTAGGACAATTTTAAACCAGATGTTTCAAGATTCCTTGAATGCATCGATGTCAGCTATCCTATCAAACACAACTTGATCTACCATGATATTCTATATAGTGAATTGGAAGCAAAAATGTAATCTTTATTTTGCTAATGTGTAGTTGATGTATAATACTCATTCATTTTTCATATCACGATGATGACTGTTTGTTAAAATATTTCCTATGAGTCCATTCAAATGATTCACTATAAACAATAACAACCATATTTTTCAAACTTGATAATATCATCAAGTATATAGTTATACTTCATAACATAAGTTTAATTTAAACCATAATCCAATACAAAACTATTTGTTATTAGTTATTTGTAAGAAAATCAAATACGAAAAATAAACTATAATGGAAGATGGATCATAATATTACTTGACACAAATTAAGCAACTGCAAATATAATTGCAATACTTAATAGAAATCAAGTATTAAAAAAATTATAAGTAAGATGGATCGACATAGTTTTTTGAAACAATCATTATTTGATAATAAATCAAGAAAGTGTAATTTTTTTTAAATAGTAATTTATAAGAAGATTTATAAGAAAATCAAATATGAAATCAAACTAAAATTAAAAGAAAGATAGGTGATGATGTGAATCAAAAAAGGTACCAAAAAAGTTAGACATATTAATTTTGATATGGTTAGTAGAATAATAATTAATAATATGTATTGTTGGAACATTTTTTCTATAGTTGAAGGACTAAAAAATTATTTGACTAAAGGTTGAGTCAAAGATGATGTCATCATCTTGATCTAAGGGTGGAGAAATAAGGAAGAAATTTAATAAAGGGTCCAGATTACTCCATTTTTGAATTAAGGGTTCTGTTTTAATATTTATAAAAGATGATTAACATCACTACTTTAAAGTTTAAAGGATCTTGCTCCAATATAGTGAAGAATAAAAATATAAGAAAAGAGAATGAATATTTAAAAAGAGAAATATATAAACAAAAATATATAAATCTATTTATCGCATACAATGAAACTATTTTAAATCCCTAAACAAATAAAAATAATTTATATGGATATATATATAGGGGTTGGGTATTGTAAAACAAGTATTAAAGTAA
>CM067175.1:1239872-1279872 GCA_034093135.1 Erigeron breviscapus
CCTATGGATAATCAAAGTAAGAATCTCCATGACTAAGGTAAACAGATAAGGAGATAAAGGATCCCCTTGTCTCAAACCCCTCCGACCATGAAAGAACCCATGCAAGTTGCCATTAATACTAAGAGAATAGGAAGTGGTAGACACACATTCCATTATCCAATGAACCATTCGAGCATGAAATCCAAAACCAACCAGAATACATTTAAGAAAACCTCAATCAACAGTATCATAAGCTTTTTGAATATCAACTTTAAAAGTAGCTCGTGGAGGTCCTCGATCCAAATGATAGTTATGCATCAATTCCTGAGTCAAAAGAATGTTATCCGTAATCCTTCTACCAGGAACAAAAGCAGACTGATTAATACTAACCAAATCATCAAGGCATCCTTTTAACCTGTTCGCCAAGATCTTTGTAATACATTTAAAAATAATATTACAAAGAGAGATAGGCCTATAATCGTTAATACGAGATGGTGCATCAACTTTCGGAATAAGAGAAATAACAGTGTGATTTAATTCCTTAAAAAGTCGACCACTAACAAAGAAATCCCTAACTGCCTTAATAACATCCGAGCCAACAATATCCCAAGCCCCTTTAAAGAAAGCTGCTGAGAAACCATCCGGACCAGGAGACTTATCATCCCCTATAGAAAAAATAACATCCTTTATCTCCAAATCAGAAACCTCACCCACCATTGCCAAAGCTTTATCATCAGCTAGTCGATTAGCAAAAAGATCCATAGAATTTAAAGTAGAAACCGAACCTGGTTGGCCAAGAAAGCCAACATAATGAGCCTCAAAAGCATTAGCCGCAACATCTCCATCAAGTTGGTTACCTTGTGCATCTAATATAATATCAATTCTATTCCTTGCAGCTCGAGATTTAACCACCTTATGAAAGAAAGCAGAATTCGAATCCCCCACTTTCAGCCAATCAACTTTCGCCTTTTGTTTAAGAAACCTTTCTTCATCAAGCAAAGCATCATTAAAAGCACATAAATGAACCGAATGTTCCTCTTTTAAGATAGCATTATGAGGCTCTTTATCTAAAGCCAATTGCACCTTATCAAGCTCCTGACGCAAAACAACAACCTTTTCATGCACATTACCATAGTTACGTAGCAATTTGCGAAGTGGCTTCTTGGCAGCCTTAAGTTTTTGCACCAAACAATACATAGCATGCCCCGAGACTTCCAACTGCCAAGCTTCAGAAACACCATCTTTAAACTTTGCATTATAAACCAAAATATTAGAGAATTTAAATGGTTTTGACTTAAAATTGACATTAACAACAACACGAAGAACTGCTGGCGCATGGTCTGAAATTCTGTACGGCTGAAATATAGCAGTCGAGCCCACAAAAGTATCACTAAATTCCAAATTCGCCATAATTCTATCAATCTTCTTAAGTTGGCCAGCTCCACCACGAGGCTTTTGATTCCAAGTGTATTGCCAACCAAGCATTTTAACATCACTAATACCAAGATCAACCACGCAATCCTTAAATTCACGCATAGCTATATCAACAGAAGACGCACCTGAAGCCTTATCTTCCAAGTTCAAAGCAACATTAAAATCACCAAGTAACACCCACGGGCAGCTACGAACAAATGACTTGTGTTTAAGTAAATCAGACCAAAGAGAACATCGAAGAATGTAAGAGTTATGAGCATAAACAAAAGAGCACATACTCACTTTTTTAGTAGCTTTAACAATAACCTGAGCATGAATAACCTGAAGAGTCATAGATGAAACCATAACAAGTTTTGAGCGGCTCAGATCAAAGCAAGTCCCACGTCACTTTTACAGTTATGAGGGTAATTACGTAATTTCTCGTCCACAACAAAACCCCTCTTCACTTCCATCCATTCTCACACAACATCGTTTCTATTCACATTCTTCTTTTCTCCTCCCTCTACCGTCGTTGTTACGCATCTCCAGATCCGATCAATTTTCCGGCTCTACTCCGGCCGTCTCATCTCCCTGAATTGACAAAGATGGCGACACGGAAGAAAGTTGTACCGATTCGTAAGTTTTAATTTTAATCAATTTGTTTTTATTTATTTAATATATATGTTGTTTTTGTTTTTTTAATTTGAAATGAAATTGTTAGATTGAAAGTTTCTTTAGAAAAAGATGTTATCAATTAATCAATTTCTCAATCTAGGGGTATGTATTTTTTTTTAATTATTGATTTATGTAATAAGTTTCTACATGTTGATGATAAATTGAATTATTTCAGGTTTTTTCTATGAAAATTAGAAATAAAATTACCATCTTTTTTGGAAGAATTTATGTAGTAAGTTGCTAAGTGTCCATAACAACTTGTTTGTTTTAAACCAATTTTGATATAGAAGTTTGATCATTTTATCAATTCAATGAAATGGATACGTGTGGTACATTTTAAAAGAAAAGTATCAACATTGTTTACAGTGAAGTAAATGCATATTTGGGTAGGTTTCTTACGTTTTATTAGTCTTTTTAGTGTTGCTAGGAAAGAAAAAATAGATATAGAAAGAAGCAAACTAGAAAAACGCAAAGTATCTGTTGCTAGACTCCTGTTGACATTAGACATATCATCATCGTCTTGACTTTTGTTGTTAGACTGCTGTTCATCCGTTTGTCTGATCAGTAAATATGGATGGCTCTGATTATATATATGTGACAACTATAAGGCGCGCGTCTAATATCGTATGTAGGAAGGTAGTTACGTACTTTTACACTAAACCACATAAAATTAAGTCTTCAATATTTTTTGCAGTTAACTCCGATCAGATTATATCTGACACTTGAAGGCTTGCAGATGTTTCTGTGAAGATGAGGTGGAACCACTAATGTTTTGGTGGGTTTGATAGATTTGTTGGGACTGAGTAGGATGATGATTTTGTGCTTGATTCAATGGTGAAGACTGCTCGGATGGTTGTGGAATTTGAGAAGGGTGTATCATTTGAGAAGAATCCCTCAAGCCTTCAAGTGTCTCACTTGTCCGCTTAGCATATATGAACAAGCCAGAAATTCCAGTGATAATTCTAGGTTCCATAGCTGCTGTAATCAATGGTGCTATCTTTCCTATTTTTGGGTATCTTTTGTCAACCATTATAAAGTCTTTTTATAAGCCACCTCATGAACTGCGCAAGGATTCAACATTTTGGGCTTTGATGCTTGTTGTACTTGGTTTGGGAGGTTTGATAGCCACACCATTGAGGACCTACGTTTTTAGTATAGCTGGGTGTAAGCTTATAATAAGAATGCGATGGAGCAGTTGGAGAGATTGGATTTGGCATTTGAGTCGTTGAAGGAGTCGTTTGGTCATTTGCATGATGTTTGAGGAAGCAGTAGTTTGGGACGAAATAACAGGCTTTGGGAGTTATGCATCAAAAATCCATCATACTATTATTTCTTTATTGCCTAAAGTTTCTTCTCCATCGCAGATCACTGATTATAGGTTGATCTCCCTATGCAATGTGATTTACTTTTGTATCTTCAGCAGCATTACCATCATTATAAGCCACTGAAGCCTTTATGGCAACTTCCTTCTTGTGTTTTTTTTTTCTTTTAATTTTTGGTTTACTAATCTTTTCTTTAACTTTTGGCTCTGTCATCCCCTAAAAAGACACTATTAATATTGCCAGTTGTACATTAATTAAAACTAGGTGGTACCTGCACGGTACATAGTTCTGATGGATTTTTGATGCATAGCTCAACAATATGTTGATGTTAACTGACATTGTCCTTTAAATTTGCATTTTAGGTCTTTCCTCGTGTTTATGCAACTTGTGGACATTTTTATCATCCAGAATGTGTTGCAAAGTTGCTCTATCCATCTGATGAAACAAAGGCCGAGAATGTTAAAAGTCAAATAGCCGCAGGAGAATCATTCACTTGTCCTATCCATAAATGTCATCGCTGTGGCGGAGGAGAAGATAAGGATGACCATAATTTGCAGTTTGCAGTGTGTAGGCGCTGCCCAAAGGCGTATCACCGGCAATGCTTGCCTAAGTAATTAATTTTTTTCCCATGAACTTTTATATCTTAAGCAAGAAACATGATAATAATTTGAAATACTTATTTTAGGGGTTTGATAAGTTTGGTTCTAATTATACAATATGCAGGTCGATTGCTTTTAATGGTAGTGATGATGGAACTATCTAGCAAAGAGCATAGGATGATCTCTTGCCAAAGCGCATCTTGATATATTGCATGTAAGTGTCCATGTCTGGTTCAGTCCAATATACTAGCCTACTGCATATTTAAATTCACATATATGATACGAATTATCAATTAATAACTTGCCAGGAAGCACGCTATAATTCCAAGTATCTGGACTCCAAAGCGGGATCGTATTGTATTTCCTTGTATTCGGGAAAAGAGTCAAGGAACTGCAATTGACATAATGTCAGAAAGAAGGAGCAACGCTTTGGTATTCTTAAAGAAAGTGACATATAACACAGATAGCTGTGCTAATACTTCACTGGAGAAAGCCAAGCCCCCCGTTATGCACCCAAAGGGATCTTCCCTTGAGGACAGAAGGTCCATTTCCAGAAATTTGGAGCAGCCTTCGAAGCGCCTATGAAGAAGATAGCAGTGAGCATGCCTCCCAAAGTAGATGTTGATTCGAACATCAATTCCTTTTGATAATATAGAAACATCATCAAGAACAGAGTATGAATTACTTGTTTCCACTTGCACCTTTTCAACGCCTGATTTAACAGACGCAATTCGTGATGTATTTGTATCCTTTTGCCCTTCTGTACTAGTTGATGCCATGCTAGCTTGTTTTGGTCTATACACAAAGTTGGGTTTGGGTTTTGAGAGTCGAACACCCTCAATTTGTCTACTTTGATTCTGCTTCAATTTTCCACCTTTATTTCCTTTGCGTACAACCTCTTTAAACCCTTCATCATTCTCAATCGGTTTAGAAACCTTCACACTTTTTGGACAATGGGCAGCATCATGTCCAAAAACCTTGCAAACATCACACCTAGTAGGCTTTCACTCATATTCCACTAGAATTGTAACCTTTGAAATTTCATTAGTATGTAAATTAGGAATACCTATTACTAGTTCATCCCTTAGCTCATTCACAGCATCCAATTCAACTAGAGCACGAGCATAAGTATTACGCCCCCAGGATTCCATACACATATTGCTTGTATAGGCATCAAGCATAATTGGTTTTCCAAGCTTGGATCCAATAAGACTCAGCCCATCCTCTGAAAAAGCTACCAATGGAATATTTTTCAACCTCACCCAAACCGGAACCTTAGTAACTTCATGTTTAGTAAGATTAACATTCGGGTTCCAAACATTCAAGAAAATGGGTGTAGATCGTATTAACCAAGGACCTTGCTCAACACCTTCTCCATCCCCTCTTTTTGATCAAACTTAAAAAAGAAAAAACCAGCTGAGTTCATCATAATTTTAGCAATCCCATACTTAGCCCATGCATTCTTAGCATAATTTTCAACCACAGAGAATGCAAGTCGATTTCCAAGAAAATATCCATATAAAGTATTATCATAGCGAGTGGTCACCTGTTTTACCGTTTCAATAGGCAACACAACATCAATTCCATCAACATGCGAGTGATTATCTAGATTCATAAATCGAAAATTAACCATTCGCTTTTCAGCTCCCTCCTTCAATGCTGACGCATAAGATTTTACCTGTTCCAAATTAGTACTGTTGATCTCATCAGCAATCTTGCCTTTTGGATCCTCCACTTTACCTTGATCATTCCCAGCGTCATCAGTAGGCTTTCCGTTATTAATCTGATCAGATTGAAGCACATCAGACTTTGGTTCACTTACATTTTCATCATTAGGGTTTCGCTGCAAGATACGAATTGGTTTAACCGTACTCATATTATCCTTCCTTTTAACCACAGACAAAAAACTATTGATGTCTAAAGAAGAAGCTCTCTGCATTAAGACCTAACCCATAACACCATGCACTAAAAAACAAAGAACGACAGATGAACTTGAAAGAACAAAAACGAAAATATAAACCCTAGAATCAGAAACCCTAAAAAACCAAAAAACAAAACCTTTATCAATTATTGCATAGAATTAGTTCTAGGATGGTGATCGACCAAACAACGATCCGACAGATTCCACACAGTAATTAACTAGATTAAGAAAATTGATTAATAAGGTTTGGCGAAAACAAGAAAAAACCCCCTAAAAAGGGCCTAAAAAACCCTAGCAATTGCAAGAAACATATGTTGATTGACCAGGATGAATCAAATCACACATGAGATCACGAAAACCAGAATGATTAGGATGAAATTAGGAGAAAGAAAGGAAAATCGCCATTCTAGGGAGAGAGCCTTTTTCAACTCATTTGATACAGAACTAGTAAAACATGGATTTATGATAAACAGTAAAACACACTCCAACAAATCTAACAAATAAAGTAAAATAGATAAACGTCTACATGATCACATCGATCCAAACAAGTATTCAGCCTACTAGCCTACCATTATTAAAGGAATAACAAAGTCTGAAAAGATGAAACACATTGTTTACCAACTGAAAGTAAAATAAAAGAGTAGATCTAGGTAGAAGATGAAGATCGGAAGGTGTTAGAAGCTCCAAAACCTCCTTGGAATCTGCAAAGTCGACCTAGGGTTTGATGTGGGCGGCTAGGGCTGCTGAATCGGCTCTCTCTTAGGGTTTTGAGGGCTGCTTCGGCTTAAATAGGTGTTTGAGTCGGTTGCTGAACTGGGCCGCCCAGCGGCGCTGGCAGCTCCTGCTGCTTCTCGTTTCGCTTCGTTCGACTCCCGAATCACTTCCTTGTGTCTTGTAACTTCATAGGCCTTCATCTTGAGTTACTTGATGCCATTTACTCTCACTCGCATCTTCCGTGAACCTGCGTAAACATAGAATCCATTAAGTACCGATAGTTCCGGAATATTAACTCATTTTAGACATTGAAATGAGGCCTTTCGATATGGGTTTTTATCACAAAATGAACGCTCATCAGATGGTGATGTCAATGGGTTGACTAATGGGGCTTCTTTAAAAATGAATGGAAGGTTGGCTATGAAAGTCAAAGGAAAATCTCATGAAACCCAGAGTTTTGCTTTACTTGGAGATTAGAAGGTTGGTTTCTCCATTGACAGGTCAAACACAGTATTGCAGCCAAGGGATCTGTTGCTGGTTCCCAATCAAGAACCGCCAATGGAAATTCAGGTGTAATTAGAGAATGATTTTGATTACGGTTATGATGATTGTAAGTTATATATCAAAATCAAATGATTATTCAGAACTGTAAGTTATATATCAAAATCAAATGATTATTCAGAACTGTAAGTTATATATCAAAATCAAATGATTATTCAGAACTGTAAGTTATATATCAAAATCAAATGATTATTCAGAACTGTAAGTTATATATCAAAATCAAATGATTATTCAGAACTGTAAGTTATATATCAAAATCAAATGATTATTCAGAACTGTAAGTTATATATCAAAATCAAATGATTATTCAGAACTGTAAGTTATATATCAAAATCAAATGATTATTCAGAACTGTAAGTTATATATCAAAATCAAATGATTATTCAGAACTGTAAGTTATATATCAAAATCAAATGATTATTCAGAACTGTAAGTTATATATCAAAATCAAATGATTATTCAGAACTGTAAGTTATATATCAAAATCAAATGATTATTCAGAACTGTAAGTTATATATCAAAATCAAATGATTATTCAGAACTGTAAGTTATATATCAAAATCAAATGATTATTCAGAACTGTAAGTTATATATCAAAATCAAATGATTATTCAGAACTGTAAGTTATATATCAAAATCAAATGATTATTCAGAACTGTAAGTTATATATCAAAATCAAATGATTATTCAGAACTGTAAGTTATATATCAAAATCAAATGATTATTCAGAACTGTAAGTTATATATCAAAATCAAATGATTATTCAGAACTTGTAAGTTATATATCAAAATCAAATGATTATTCAGAACTGTAAGTTATATATCAAAATCAAATGATTATTCAGAACTGTAAGTTATATATCAAAATCAAATGATTATTCAGAACTGTAAGTTATATATCAAAATCAAATGATTATTCAGAACTGTAAGTTATATATCAAAATCAAATGATTATTCAGAACTTGTAAGTTATATATCAAAATCAAATGATTATTCAGAACTGTAAGTTATATATCAAAATCAAATGATTATTCAGAACTGTAAGTTATATATCAAAATCAAATGATTATTCAGAACTGTAAGTTATATATCAAAATCAAATGATTATTCAGAACTGTAAGTTATATATCAAAATCAAATGATTATTCAGAACTGTAAGTTATATATCAAAATCAAATGATTATTCAGAACTGTAAGTTATATATCAAAATCAAATGATTATTCAGAACTGTAAGTTATATATCAAAATCAAATGATTATTCAGAACTGTAAGTTATATATCAAAATCAAATGATTATTCAGAACTGTAAGTTATATATCAAAATCAAATGATTATTCAGAACTGTAAGTTATATATCAAAATCAAATGATTATTCAGAACTGTAAGTTATATATCAAAATCAAATGATTATTCAGAACTGTAAGTTATATATCAAAATCAAATGATTATTCAGAACTGTAAGTTATATATCAAAATCAAATGATTATTCAGAACTGTAAGTTATATATCAAAATCAAATGATTATTCAGAACTGTAAGTTATATATCAAAATCAAATGATTATTCAGAACTGTAAGTTATATATCAAAATCAAATGATTATTCAGAACTGTAAGTTATATATCAAAATCAAATGATTATTCAGAACTGTAAGTTATATATCAAAATCAAATGATTATTCAGAACTGTAAGTTATATATCAAAATCAAATGATTATTCAGAACTGTAAGTTATATATCAAAATCAAATGATTATTCAGAACTGTAAGTTATATATCAAAATCAAATGATTATTCAGAACTGTAAGTTATATATCAAAATCAAATGATTATTCAGAACTGTAAGTTATATATCAAAATCAAATGATTATTCAGAACTGTAAGTTATATATCAAAATCAAATGATTATTCAGAACTGTAAGTTATATATCAAAATCAAATGATTATTCAGAACTGTAAGTTATATATCAAAATCAAATGATTATTCAGAACTGTAAGTTATATATCAAAATCAAATGATTATTCAGAACTGTAAGTTATATATCAAAATCAAATGATTATTCAGAACTGTAAGTTATATATCAAAATCAAATGATTATTCAGAACTGTAAGTTATATATCAAAATCAAATGATTATTCAGAACTGTAAGTTATATATCAAAATCAAATGATTATTCAGAACTGTAAGTTATATATCAAAATCAAATGATTATTCAGAACTGTAAGTTATATATCAAAATCAAATGATTATTCAGAACTGTAAGTTATATATCAAAATCAAATGATTATTCAGAACTGTAAGTTATATATCAAAATCAAATGATTATTCAGAACTTGTAAGTTATATATCAAAATCAAATGATTATTCAGAACTTGTAAGTTGTATAACTTACACGTGTAAGTTAGATATCAAAGTCAAATGATTATTCAGAACTTGTAAGTTATATACCTTACACATATGTAAGTAGTGTAACTTACACATCAAAATCAAATGATTATTCAGAACTGGTAAGTTGTATACCTTACACATGTGTAAGTTATATACCTTACAAATGTGTAAGTAGTATAACTTACACACGTGTAAGTTATATATCAAAATCAAATGATTATTCAGAACTGGTAAGTTGTATACGTTTAGATATCAAAAGCAAATGAATTGGTTTACACATGTGAAAGTAAATAAGACTCGGTGATTACAAGAACGTTAGATGTCAATTACTCAAAATATGTAATGAAATCCACCACTAACAAGATTTTCAAACTAGCTCCTTATCCACAAGAACCACATTAAACAACAAAAATATCAAAAATTCTAATTAGTTGTGCACATAAAAAGAGATATATACTGTCTGATTGGCATAGAGAGAAGAGAGGCAACATAGTGAGATGTATAGCATGCACAAATCAAGTAAAAAAACAACAATGTATGGGTAAATGTATAGTGAAGAATATACTAATCTGATGATGCTTTGCGTTGTGATTCGCAGATGGTACCCTCAACTAGAATATTCTGCCAATGACAAAAGTCAACTGCAACCAATTAAAAGTTTAGGGCACAAGCATGTGGACTATCATAAGTAAAATGTGAAAGTATAAAATAGGAAAACCTGAAAGATCTACTGAACTGCATTTAAAACCTCCAATTATAGTGGTTGGCATCGTAGTGTTAGCATGGCCTGGCAAATATGGAACAAAGAGCCCGTGTTAGACCTCCTTAATTTGCTTCAGCTATTTATGCAGTAGAAGAATCAAGAAGAGTATTATAACCTTTAATCCATAAACGGCAGAAAGTAATCCACACATATGTTTGTGACAACAACTGATTGTAAAAGCATGTTTCTTTCCAGTTTTTAAACCCTGTTCCGGTATGGTAAGATTTGAAAGCATCCCACTACTACCCTGGGGTAATATTCAGATTAAGTTGATAGTAAAATAAAGGAATCATTAATAACCACTGCAAAGACGACAGAATTCACACAAAGAAAACGCCATGGGATTCTAAAAAACCATAATTCCAAAGCGACCCATTCACAAGCATATAGTTCCAAATCGCCATGGGATTCTAGATATAACTATAGTCTGTATACAACGGAGAACACGCTAAGCATATAGAAGTGGACCTTTTACCTTTTTACTCTCGGGTCTTTGACCATAAAATTGAGAGTATTCACTTCGTTATCCTCGGTGACTGAAGAATCAAACTGGTGTCACACAGACCGAAGTGGTACCAGCTACAAGTGTTTCGTTTTTATTGTTAACGGGACAAACGGGTAAGACTAAAAATTTGACTAAAAGGGATTTCACTACCTTATTCCAAGTATCCCCCAAAATTTCATTGACTGAAACTGCATTTTGAGCATACATCAAAAGGGAAAACCAGTAATCCCAGATCCACCAAGCAGGGATACTATCTACAACTATATAATCGAAAGTTATCAGTTGCATCAGATACTTTATATGCTCATTGCATTGAAAGATAACACACTTTTTTTAAACCATAATAAGCCATCAAAGTTTTAAAATATAAATCCAAGTAACCAGCTTTCAGAAAGTTGATTTTAAGTAATCTAATGAAGTAACTAGCTGAAATGATGATGTGGCAGCTGACGTGTTGGTAACTTTATACTATGTTGATGTTATTCCGAAGTCTGAAACTGGTTATTTTTGGTAAACCAGTTAATCATACTTGCGCATCTTTGATGGGTTTTTTTTTGTCTGAAATATAGTACGTTACTGAAAACAGCAACCAGACCTAAGTTGCCCACCTTTTTAATGCAACTAGTTGTATTTTAAAGTTGAGAAGGACACAAATTGTAATTTTACCTCTAGAAAGTATGGCAAAAGATCCAAAAGATCCAAAAGTGTTGGCAACTATCATATTTCTGCCTAATGATCCCATCACACGGAAAAGGCCAATCGACATTTGGTGTAATGAGAAGTACAGCAAGAACTGCTTCAAACATCTACAGATATATGTTCAAAAAGATTCTGTTATAACTTAAGCTTCAAAATGAAACAAATGAGATAATAACATAATAAATAAATACCGGGAAAACTGAGGATCAAAACCAACGAGATAATATGTGACCGCTACCCAAACACCAGATTCTATAATTGACGAGGGAATACTTAAAATCCATGAATAAGGGTGTGAACCCCACATGGATTAAAGTGCAAGTCGCGGTACTTGTAGATAACAGGAAGTTTGGCTATCAACATAGGGACCTCCATGAAACCATTGAACAAAATCATAACAATCGCAAAGTAAAGAACACCAAGATAAACTCCGCCATCATCAAGTGAACTATAATGCATCGTTGTATGAATAAATACACTTGTCATGATTACAACAACCAACATAAGCTGCAAGAAAACACAAGCTGGTCTTAAATCGATGTTTCAACTTCATTAGAGAGTGATATGTTCAATCTGGAATTTAAAAAATACCTGCAAGAATCTGAAGATATAGATAAATGACTCGCGTTTTAGAAGTAGCATTTACCATGAGAAACTATTCTTCAGTAGCCTCATTGTATTTACACTGTAAATACTTCTAGAAAGAGCTGGTGGGTGACTATATCGTTTATCAAAGGGAATAGCTAGTTCCCTTGACAACGAACTACCATCTTATGCAAGTCACGAGTAGACACCTAATCAGCATCTCTACAGGGGACAAAAAAAAGGATTGGAAATGCCGCTTTATAAACCAGGTACATTCATATAAAACGACCACCTTGTTAAGAAATATAATGTTCAGTTTCATGGAAAACATCTGCAAACTGACCTTGCATCTTGATGCATTTGTGCAGCTTTATTCTTTATCACAAAGTTTGCCATCTTGTTATGCAACCCTTGATCATAAACCTGAATTCACAAGCACTACTACAGAAAATTAAATATACATGTGTAGACATATGCACAACTGTAACTTGGGCAATCAATGAAAGACAATCCTCATATGTAGGCTCCTCATATCTATGAGAAGGATAAAGTTTCTAATTTAATTGTGCATGAGTAATAAGATTTACTTTAACAGATATCTTCTGAAGAAACTCACTTGGATAGGTTAGATTTATGGATCCCCTTCTCATACACTTCTGAAAATTCACTTTGTACCTAACGAAGAATGAGTAGTTTAATATCAAGATATAAAAAGAAAAAATACTACTACGTTAATATAATGCTATCCATAAAAATAAACTCATAACAGGGGATAGATAAATGTTTTCTATATCTTAGAATCAGAGCTCTCCCTATCCGTAACAATATTGTTTTAAATCATCAATTATAGTTCTCCACTACACATTGCAATAAATAAGGATAGTTTTATATAAACCCGACGAGCAATAACTTCAGTAGTAAACTGGATCACTAGTTGAGCTCAGTTTCATAAAAATATAGTCGACCTTAGCACTACAAAAAAGTTGTAGTACAAAAATGATAGATTTACTATACACCCCTAACTTATTATAAAAACCATACCAGTCTTTGGTCAAAGTAGCTAGAGCAGGAGCTAAAAATGTATTAGATTTTCATAAAAAACGTATCAGAATTTTATAAAAAAAAGTATATGTCGTCACTAAACAATGACACAAAAAGCAAGGTAATTTAGCAGGTAGCTAAAGAAGTACTCCCTCATCTATTTCACTTTCTAAACAACATCCCTCTTCTAGAGGATTGCAAATGAATGTAAAAAAAATATCATATAGCTGAGAACAGAGGAATGAAAATGAATGTAGACCTTATAAAGACTATAATTAATTTTTTCGGTAAAAGACCGTCACCCCTGGTCAGAATATATTAATATGAAAAACATGCAACATAGCTAAATACTATGTTGACTTTTACAAATCGTCCATGCACAACACGTGCAAAACAGATTACAACCAACCAAATCATTAACAAAACATTAAAAGCAAAACATAACTCAATAAGAGACTCTAGTGATTAACTAATAACACCGGAAGATCCCAAGCAACAATAAATCTTTCCACGTTCGAACTTCTTTTGTATTTAAAAGTGAGCATCTTGAGTCGAACAGTTGAGATAATCACATCCACTAACACATCAACCGATCTAGATTCATGCTTGAACAATCTAAAATTCCGTTCTTGCCAAATAAAATAAACTGTCGCAGCGAGGCAAAGCTTATCAACAACATTATGAATCGATTTCTTTTTAGCTCTTGGTAAGAGGTAATTTACAATCAAGTCCCATCGATGGGGCCGCGGTTGGAATCCAGCCTTTTGATTAACTCGACTCCAAACCTGCATACAAAAACTACATTCAAAGAATAAATGGGAATGAGAGTCCGGCTGAGAGGAGCAAAACGGGCACCATAGGTCAAGACTAGCATCCCATTGAAGCATTAAGTCTTGAGTTGGGGGGGGGGGGGGGGGGGGGGGGGGGGGGGGGGGGGGGGGGGGGGGGGGGGGGGGGGGGGGGGGGGGGGGGGGGGGGGGGGGGGGGGGGGGGGGGGGGGGGGGGGGGGGGGGGGGGGGGGGGGGGGGGGGGGGGGGGGGGGGGGGGGGGGGGGGGGGGGGGGGGGGGGGGGGGGGGGGGGGGGGGGGGGGGGGGGGGGGGGGGGGGGGGGGGGGGGGGGGGGGGGGGGGGGGGGGGGGGGGGGGGGGGGGGGGGGGGGGGGGGGGGGGGGGGGGGGGGGGGGGGGGGGGGGGGGGGGGGGGGGGGGGGGGGGGGGGGGGGGGGGGGGGGGGGGGGGGGGGGGGGGGGGGGGGGGGGGGGGGGGGGGGGGGGGGGGGGGGGGGGGGGGGGGGGGGGGGGGGGGGGGGGGGGGGGGGGGGGGGGGGGGGGGGGGGGGGGGGGGGGGGGGGGGGGGGGGGGGGGGGGGGGGGGGGGGGGGGGGGGGGGGGGGGGGGGGGGGGGGGGGGGGGGGGGGGGGGGGGGGGGGGGGGGGGGGGGGGGGGGGGGGGGGGGGGGGGGGGGGGGGGGGGGGGGGGGGGGGGGGGGGGGGGGGGGGGGGGGGGGGGGGGGGGGGGGGGGGGGGGGGGGGGGGGGGGGGGGGGGGGGGGGGGGGGGGGGGGGGGGGGGGGGGGGGGGGGGGGGGGGGGGGGGGGGGGGGGGGGGGGGGGGGGGGGGGGGGGGGGGGGGGGGGGGGGGGGGGGGGGGGGGGGGGGGGGGGGGGGGGGGGGGGGGGGGGGGGGGGGGGGGGGGGGGGGGGGGGGGGGGGGGGGGGGGGGGGGGGGGGGGGGGGGGGGGGGGGGGGGGGGGGGGGGGGGGGGGGGGGGGGGGGGGGGGGGGGGGGGGGGGGGGGGGGGGGGGGGGGGGGGGGGGGGGGGGGGGGGGGGGGGGGGGGGGGGGGGGGGGGGGGGGGGGGGGGGGGGGGGGGGGGGGGGGGGGGGGGGGGGGGGGGGGGGGGGGGGGGGGGGGGGGGGGGGGGGGGGGGGGGGGGGGGGGGGGGGGGGGGGGGGGGGGGGGGGGGGGGGGGGGGGGGGGGGGGGGGGGGGGGGGGGGGGGGGGGGGGGGGGGGGGGGGGGGGGGGGGGGGGGGGGGGGGGGGGGGGGGGGGGGGGGGGGGGGGGGGGGGGGGGGGGGGGGGGGGGGGGGGGGGGGGGGGGGGGGGGGGGGGGGGGGGGGGGGGGGGGGGGGGGGGGGGGGGGGGGGGGGGGGGGGGGGGGGGGGGGGGGGGGGGGGGGGGGGGGGGGGGGGGGGGGGGGGGGGGGGGGGGGGGGGGGGGGGGGGGGGGGGGGGGGGGGGGGGGGGGGGGGGGGGGGGGGGGGGGGGGGGGGGGGGGGGGGGGGGGGGGGGGGGGGGGGGGGGGGGGGGGGGGGGGGGGGGGGGGGGGGGGGGGGGGGGGGGGGGGGGGGGGGGGGGGGGGGGGGGGGGGGGGGGGGGGGGGGGGGGGGGGGGGGGGGGGGGGGGGGGGGGGGGGGGGGGGGGGGGGGGGGGGGGGGGGGGGGGGGGGGGGGGGGGGGGGGGGGGGGGGGGGGGGGGGGGGGGGGGGGGGGGGGGGGGGGGGGGGGGGGGGGGGGGGGGGGGGGGGGGGGGGGGGGGGGGGGGGGGGGGGGGGGGGGGGGGGGGGGGGGGGGGGGGGGGGGGGGGGGGGGGGGGGGGGGGGGGGGGGGGGGGGGGGGGGGGGGGGGGGGGGGGGGGGGGGGGGGGGGGGGGGGGGGGGGGGGGGGGGGGGGGGGGGGGGGGGGGGGGGGGGGGGGGGGGGGGGGGGGGGGGGGGGGGGGGGGGGGGGGGGGGGGGGGGGGGGGGGGGGGGGGGGGGGGGGGGGGGGGGGGGGGGGGGGGGGGGGGGGGGGGGGGGGGGGGGGGGGGGGGGGGGGGGGGGGGGGGGGGGGGGGGGGGGGGGGGGGGGGGGGGGGGGGGGGGGGGGGGCAGATCATGCCAAACCACCAGATCATGCCAAACCACCAGATCATGCCAAACCACCAGATCTTCCAAACCAACCAAAGTATGAAAGCATGCCTAGGAGAACCAAACCAGATCATGCCAAACCACCAGATCATGCCAAACCACTTGATCATGTCTTGGACGAAGATCTTCCCAAACCACATTCACCGAAAAGTCTTTGAGATCACCATTTCTATCTTTCCATAACCATTCATCGACATTAGAAGTAAGCATAGGGGGGGCATAAATAGTAGTAATTCGGGTAGTCCAGTCGCTAGGCCATTGCCAAACACCATTAGTGACTAAATCACATACCTTGGAATCAATCGTGAACCCAGCATTATGTATTTCTCTTGGAGTAATCCGGTCGTATAACGGACCATAATCACACCAAACATCATGCCAAGCAGAAGCAGCTTGACCATTACCAATCTTAACCCAAATAAAATTACGAAGTATTGGTCTAACCTGAAGCAGTTTCCTCCAACTCCATGATAAATTACCACGATACGGAAGATTCCAGAAACTCGTACCTCGTAATTTATTTGTATGAACCCATTTTACCCAAAGAGACTCCTTATTAGTAAGAATGTTCCATATATGAACTGAAAATAGAGCCACGTTAAAAGGCCGAATCTTACGAATACCAAGGCCACCCTCTTTTTTAGGTAACCAAACATCATCCCAAGAAACTTTAGCTTTTCCTTTCTGCATCTCACCCTGACACCACAATCCACGCATAATTTGCTCAATATCCATGATGATACTCATTGGCAAGATGAAAACAGAAGACCAGTAAACATGAATAGCTGATAACACAGACATAATGAGCTGAAATCTTCATGCAAAAGATAAAAACTTATTTCGCCAGTCATTAACCCTCTTGTGAATCTGTTCTACCAACGGTTTGCAATCTTGAAATACCAACCTAGATGACACCAGAGGTACTCCAAGATATTTCACAGGGAGACTTCCTTCTTCAAATGGTAGAACCTCTAAAATGGCCCTCTTGATAGAATCACGAACATTACAAAATAAGTAGTGCTCTTAGGTAAACTAGGAGCAAGACCAGAAACAACTTTAAATTCATCAATAGAGGCCATAATAACCTTTGCAGAATCCACATCACCACGCATAAAGATAAACATATCATCTGCGAAACAAAGATTAATCACCTGGAGTTCTTGACAATGTTGATGGAAAGAAAAGGAAGCCGAATTCCTGACATTTCGCTTCAGAATAAGAGTCAAGATCTCCATAACGAGGGTAAAGAGGTATGGAGACAAAGGATTTCCTTGTCTAAGCCCACGTTTACCTCTAAAATAACCATGCACAAAACCATTAATACTCAACGAATAAGAGGCTGAGGAAACACAAAGCATAATCCAATCTATCATCTGTTGAGGAAACCCAAAGGCAATGAGAATGCTATTGAGGAATCCCCAATCAACAATATCATACGCTTTCTGAATGTCAACTTTGAAAGCACATCTCGGAGGCCCCCTGTTTAAATGGTAGTTGTGCATAATATCTTGGGTAAGAAGAATGTTGTCAGAGATTCTTCTACCAGGAATAAAGGCAGACTGGTTTATACTAACAATGCCCACAAGAGAATCTTTGATTCTATTTGCAATGATTTTGCTAATGCACTTAAACAAAATATTACGAAGAGAAATAGGCCGGAAATCAGTGACAGTAGAAGGAGAGGAAACCTTAGGAACAAGAGCAATGTTAGTATGATTGAGCTCTTTTAGTAACTTCCCTGAAATAAAGAAATCTTGAACCACCACAGTGATATCCTTACCAATAACACCCCAAGCACTTTTAAAAAATGCAGCAGAGTAACCATCTGGTCCTGGCGATTTATCATCACCCATAGAAAAGATAACCTGCTTCACTTCTTCATCCGTAACTGCAGATGTCATGGAAGTCGCTTGTTGAGTAGTGACAGTCTTCGAAATTAAACCCTGCAAATTCAATGAAACCACACTACTTGCCTTTCCAAGAAAATTCATATAATGGGTAACAAAAGCATTATAAACCTCATTTCCTTCCACCAATCTGCCACTCGAGTCATGAACATGAGTTATGTGTTTCTGAGCTGTTCTAGATTTTACAACTCTATGAAAATAAGCAGAGTTCGAATCACCAACTCGTAGCCATTCTATCTTAGCTTTTTGTTTTAGAAACCTTTCTTCTTCAATTACAGCATCATTATAAGCTTGGAGATAAATAGCTTCCTCCTCCCGAAGTACTACATTATGTGGATCATTGTCCAAAGCTACTTGTACTGCCTCAAGCTCAGTACGTAACTTTACCTTTATCAACAAGCATTTTTCGAAGAGGCCTCTTTAACATCTTCAACTTTTGCACCACAGTATACATTTTAAAACCTTCAACATGTTCATCCCATCCTTGTTTCACCACTTCCTGAAACTTCTTATCAAAAACAGATAAATTAGCAAATTTAAAAGGTTTAGGCTTGAACTTAGTTTTGGTAGGAAGCTTGAGAATAGCAGGAGTGTGATCAGAAGTTAGATATGGTTTAAATAGAGCCGTAGCACCAACAAATTCTTGCTGAAAGACAAAATCAGCCATTATTCTATCAATTTTCCTTAGAACACCATTAGAACCACGAGGTTTTTGATTCCATGTGAAATTCAGCCCCAACCTATTAACATCCATAAGACCAAGATTTTCAATACAATCACGAAATTCACGCATAGAAATACTTACAGCCGAGGCTCCAACAGCAGTATCACAAGTACTAAGAGTAGCATTAAAGTTACCCAAGATACACCAAGCTTTACCCGAGGCAAAGAGTTTATGCCGCGAGAGGTTATTCCATAAAGCACGACGATCAATATAATAGTTTTAAGCATATACAAACGAAGCCAGAATCATCTTATTATCATCTTTAAGGCGAATCTGAGTATGAATAACTTGATCAGTTTGAGACAAGACCATCAAATCCACTATACCCGGATCCCAGCCAACAAGAATACGAGTACCCTTATTACACAAATTACAATTCGAGATCCAACTCCAATTGGAAAACACTTTAGAACTCACAGAAGAAAGATTACTATTCGAGAGATGAGACTCTAAAATAGCACAAATAGCAAGAGAATTTTCAGAAATAAACTGCCGAACCAACTTTTGTTTTGAGGTATGGTTCAAACCTCTTATGTTCCATGAAGCGATGTTAACCATTGGAAACCTCCTTAACGGGAGTGCTTGCCCCCTCAGAAAATATAGAATCAACCATATTGTTAGTTGTTTAATCAAAAATGACTTCATCATCATCCGATTCCGTGATAAACCCATCTTCATGCTTCTTTTTGACCTCACCCTCAGCATCATCCAAATCAGCCAAAATACTATATGGATTACTAATATTGACAGTGCCCTTGCTAGAAGAAGTAGATGCTATATTCGGACCTTGCATAAAATTGCCATATGTCCCTTCTTTCTGTTTTTCAACAGCTTCTTTCTGCTTTCCATTGTTTTCCTTATTAAGTATCCCCCTGTTGGTTTTTCATGATATACAAACTTCTGTTTTGGCTTATTCATACGAAACCCATCAGCTGGCCAACTCTTTTTTTGATCATTCTTACCCTTTGACCTTTTATGTTTCACAGGGATGAAACCATCTTCCTCATCTTTACCTTTACCTTTTGCAGCCTCCCTTGTCTTTTTAACAGATAGAGGACACACCTTAGTGTCATGTCCAAAGATCTTACAATGAGAGCAATGAGGAGGTTGCCATTCATACTCAACAGTTACTACATGTTTTGTAAAACCCTCACCTGATATATTAGGAATAGCAACAGTCAATTCATGTTTCATTTCATCTCTTGCATCAATTTCAATGAGGGCTCTAGCAAAACTATGCCTACCCCAAGATGCTACACACATTTGACTAGTATAAGAATCCAACATCTTTGGTTTTCCAAGTTTTGATGCAATCATACTAAGCCCATCCTCCGTAAATGCCATCAGGGGCACATGATATAAATCAACCCAAACAGGAATAGAAGAAATTTCCTGCTTCGACAAACAGTATTTGGAGTCCATACATTCAAGAGGAGTGGTGTAGATCTAATCATCCAAGGCCCCTTCTCCAAAACCTGATCCATTCCTTGCTTAGAGCTAAACTGAAAGAAGAAAAAACCAGTATCATTCATCATTAAACGCTTCAAACCAAATTTAGCCCATGTATTCTTGACATAATTTTCCACAACTGGAAATGCCAATCTTTCACCCAAGAAATATCCATATAAAGAATTCGAAAACCTATTACTACTTCTTTGACCGAATCAATAGGAATAACAATATCTTTTTTTTGGGTAAATGATGAATTTTATAACAACACCCAAAAACAGGTAAGTACAAGTAATGTGACTGAATGTCACATTAGTTCACGCATATGACATGCCATATGAGTGTCGAGCAAGTTTAAATAAACACATCTAGTAAACCAAAAGGAAACAAGCACTACCTAATAACTAAGCTAAAGAGACTAGCCCGTTATTATGTAGTAGCAGAAGAGAAACAATTATGGACGATCATAAATAAGGAGCGTCTTAGGTAACTTCCAAGCATCCAACATTCGAGCTACTTGACTAGTATTCTTGAAACGCAATGTAGCAGCTTTAAACGAACCGTTGTTGTGATGACATCAACAAGCTGATCCGGTGGTCTCAGTTTATTTGAGAAGAGTCTCTTATTCCTTTCTTGCCAAATAAAGTAGGCTGTAGCAGCAACAATGAGTCTTCCAATAACATTTTTGGCCGATCTAGATCTTGCTTTTAAAATCAGCCAGTCTAGAATGACATCCCATTTGTGAGAAAGGTGGTTGAGATCAGCAAACACCTTCACTTTATCCCAAACCTGTAAAGAATAAGGACATTCAAAGAAAAGATGGGAATGGGAATCAGGTCCCGTTTTGCAAAGAGAGCAGCAGACGAGATTAAGATTAGTAGCGCCTCCAACATGCCAATGCTTCAGTTTGTCTTGTGTCTTGAGTTTGCCGCCTATAACAAGCCATATAAGAAATGCATGTCGCGGAATACATTGAGAAAACCAAACCACATCAACCCATGGGACAACTGGTTGTCGAATGCGGATAGTATTCCAAACCATACTTGAAGAGAATGAACATTCATCACCATTAGTATCCTTCCAAACTAAAACATCCGGTTTATTGTGAAGTTGGATGATAGGGATATTAATCAAAACAGGAAATAGATCATACCAAGCAGAAGGCCATGCCCATTGCCCATCTTGGATTAAGTCCACCACCTTGGATTGAAGAGAAAAACCAGCTTGATGAATTAATCTAGGAGAAATAAGCTTATGCAAGGGGCTGAGTGCAAACCATGTATCGAACCATGCAGAAGTAGTAGTTCCGTTTCCAAATTTGGACCATAAATGCGGTCTAATTGTATCCCTCAGCTGGAGTAGCTTGCGCCAGCCCCAACCCCAACTACACCCCGACAACAAAGGGATATCCCAAAAGTTCCTTTGTTTCAGCCTGTAAGAGTGAATCCATTTGACCCATAGTGATTCACGATGGGTAAGTAGACTCCAAATGAGAGAGACCATTAAAGCTTTATTCACCTCAATAATTCTGCGTATACCCAATCCACCTTCATCTCTAGGAAGACATACGGAGTTCCACGAGACTTTTGCTTTACCTTTGGCCATTGGTCCTTGACACCACAGGAAATCTCTCATCTTCCTTTCAAGATCCTTGATGATACGCTTTGGTAGGATAATAGGAATAACAATATCAACTCCATCTACTTCTGAAGTAACAGGGATAAATCGAATATTAACTTTCTTGCCAGCATCATTACTTGTAGAAGCAGAAGCAGATACCTTAGAAACATAAGACACTTTAGCATTAACCGGCTCAATCTTAGAATCTAAATTACTATCCGATTGTGCTTGATGACATACTTTTGCATCAGCATGAGAAGGTTGTTTCAAAAAATCAGAATTATCATGAACCGAATGGGTTTGATGATTCACTTCTTCAGCAGAATGTGGAGGTTGTTTCGAAACATCAGAATCACCATGAACCTCCTTATCACTCGCATTCACACCAACATTATCAGGTAGGGTCTCATTCAGGTTCTCATGAGTCGAAAAAGAAGAATCAAGATTAGGGTTTTTAAGAACCCTAATCGGTTTAGCAGGAACAGAATTATTAGACATATCGTGATGTTTTAATCTATTAATACGATCAACAATGGAAGAGAAATCAAGATTATCAGCTCTCTTCATTTACCAACTAACCCATGCAAGCAGATTACGACCACAAATCAAATAAACAAAGAAACGCAGCAGCAAACCCTAACCCTAAAACCCTAAACTAACAACTCTTAATCTTAATCAATTAACAAGTTGCCAATGATCTAACTGAACTAAACAATTAGCCGTGATCGGGCATCATGCTAATCAATCAGAGAAGAGCGAAATCTAGGGTTTTGAATACGATCAAGCGAAACAAACAGAAAACCTAACAAAGTCAGCCGAAACTCCTCTAACATGCACTTCAACAAATTCCTCAATCCAAAAGAAGTAAGGAACTAATGAGAGGGACACATTAACAAGGAAATTAAGGACGAAATTGATAGATTAGAAAGAAGAAAAAGAAATCGCCATGATCGCATGAGGGAGAGAGCGTTTTAGGGTTTTTTTCACGCACAATCTTTCTAAAGTCTAAATGCTCCAAACTATAATTAATTTGCATATAAAGAATCTCAGATTTTGCCTAACAATAATAATTAATTTGCGTATAATTAAAATTAAAAAACTACAATAAATTAAAATTAATCGAATAATAAAAAATTGAAATTACCCAATTAACAATTGATTAGATAATCATAAATCTAGGTTAAACTTACGGATGATTGACGCAGTAGTATCGAAATTGCATTTCTTCGGCTATTAATGGAACTAGAGATGGAGTTTACAGAGATTCCTACCGTGGAGTCGTGGCGGTGACAGTGGTGTTTAATGGTGGAATCGATGGAAGTTATTGTGATGGTGACAGTAGATGACGGTGGGGTTAATGGTGGAAGCTATGGCGCTATTGATCGATACATCTGAGCTAAGGAAATTGAAGAAGGATACAAAGATTTATTGCTAAATTATGTTTGTACCCTCCGCTATAAGATCACGGGATCTAAGAATCTGACGGTCCAGATCATGTCCTAGTGGTCCTAATTAATTGGTGGTCCTAATTTAACCCACCCCCATATATGTATAGGGGAAAGATAATTTGAGATATATATATATACACATATATATATATATATATATAATATATATACGAAATTGAACGTAAGTAATCTTATTCAAGACAAAAAATCAAGGTAAGTACTTATACCATGCATGGACCGCTCTGATACCACTGTTGAGATTTTATTAACCAAATAACATAAATGGGTCGGGTGACCAACCCGGTTTGAGTGACAAAATAAAATCTCAAATCAAAGTGTGCAGCGGAAGCGTGTTAATAAACTATTAAAACTATTAAAACACGTGTGGTATCATTTTGGGAAACTCTTTAATAGTTTTAACATCCCGTACGAAGATCACCATGCAATGCAATATAAGTAACTTAATTAAATACAAAACTAACCTCGTTGCGGTAGACAAGATCCCTCATGATGTGGAAGATTCGGGAAACGAGATTCCAAGTGTAGAAAGCCCCCGTAAGTGCGTACACGAACAATGCCTCAACCAAGGATCTGCTAGACACCTTTACGCTTACGACCGCAACCAACCGAAACCCTAGCAATATACCTAAAGTCGAATTCGACTTCTTCTACTAGAGAAGTGTCGAATTCGAACCTATTAGTATTCTTGAATTCGAACCTCAACCAAAACACAAAAGCAAGAAACTTTTGTTGAAACTAATTTAGGTTTTAACTAAAACCCAAAATAATTAAACCTAAAACAATTTGGGGTTTTGGTTTCTTTTGGGAAGTGAGTTTCGACCAACACAAAGGAGAAAAAGGGTTTTCACCTTTGTGTGTGGTTTTAGGATTTTCTCATGAATGTACAAGTATTAATGAGGTTTAAAGGGGTTTATATAGGCATAGTTTCCTAATTAGATTAGGAAACTAAAACCCTATAATTCCCTTGCATGGGAATTTCGACCCTCCCTCCCCTTTCCTTAGAAAATTCGGCCATGAGGCCTTAGGGGGAATGGACCGGACTTTCCATATATTAATTAATCCACTATTAATTAATTTGGACCATTAACTAATTAATTATCCAACCCGTTAACTCATTTAATTAATTAAACTACTTTTAATTAATAAGTTATTTATCAATCAATTAAAACTAACTTTAATCGACTACTATAAATAACGGTTGTCGGTTTATTCATTTATCCTTAATTAACTTGCGTTAACGAATAATTTAATTAAAGCTATTTAATTAAATGCGTAAATGATCAAATATCATTCCGTAGCTTTATGGTTAAACATTATAGATGTTCTATTGTGTATGACCCTACGGGCTCAAAGATCCGAAGACATATGGTTAGTCGGGTCTACGAAAGTTCACACAATTTCAACACTCCCACGTGTGGACTCTTTGTAGATCCTAATAATCATAATGACATACCTTGTTTCTAGCAACCCAAAGTATGCCCCTAATGAACCTCCGAGGTTTGTTTTTCCAGAAAACTTCCATCATCAACCCTATGACGGTTTTCTTAACCACTTTAAAAAATTTGATTCTTTATGCGTTCACTTTCGCAAGTACTGATGAGCGTTCATTTTGTGATAAATTCCCCCATCATTAGGCCACATTTTAATGTCTAAATGAGTTAATATTCGTGAACTATTGGTACTTAATGGATTCGATGTAAATGCAGGTTCACGGAAGATGCGAGCGAGGGTGAATGGCATCTATCAACTCAACATGAAGGCCGATGAAGTTACAAGACACAAGGAGGCAAGCCGGGAGTCGAACGAAGCAAATCGAGAAGACGCAGCAGCTGCCAGCGCCGCTGGCACCCACATTCGAAGGCCCCAGCGCCGCTGGAGCCTATCTCCAGCGCCGCTGGGCGGCCGAGGTCCAGTTACGACTTTGTTCTTATAATTAGAACAAGAACCCTCAAAACCCTAAGGGAGAGCAGATCCAGCAGCCCTAGTCGACACCCATCAACCCTAGGTCGAAATTTGCAGATTCCAAGGAGGATTTAGAGCTTTTAACACCTCTTGATCTTCATCTTCAACCTAGATCTATACTCTTTATTTACTTTCTGTTGGTAAACAATGTCTTTTATCTTTTCAGACTTTGTTATTCCTTTAATAATGTCAGGCTAGTAGGCTGAATACTTGTTTGGATTGATGTGATCATGTAGACTTTTATTTATTCTATTTTACTTGTTAGATCTGTTGGTTAGTGATTACTGTTTGTCGTAGATCCATGGTTAATGAGTTCTTCAAATTGTTATAGGTTCTATATCAGAATATATTAGTTTAATTCTAATGGTTGTCTATGATCATACACTAGGACTAATATGCTAAGATGGAAAACACTAATCGGTCTTTTATTAGATGTAAAAGGTGATTCAGTTCTAACGGACGAATCCAAAACCATAATAATTAGAATAAGTTGAACATGAAGCTTAACAATGTTAGACGCGATCTAGTGACATAGAAAAGTGCACTATGGTCACCGGAGGGAATTATTATCTGGTCATGGCTTAAGACCGGGTATAGCTAAAGACAAATCTGTAACACAAACTTAGGTAGTAAAGCTTAAACAATGAATCTAACGAGAATTTGTTTAAAGAGTAGTGTGAGTCTAGCGACATCACTACTTACATAGGTAAAGTGAATCTAACGAGAATCTGAGCCGTGAATAAGTTTTCCAACAGACTAGCAGTAAATAGGGTAGTAATTGTCATATGCATGTGATAAGAGATGCCAAACAAGTATTTGTTTTTAATTAATGTTATTTACTTTTCAATCTCATTTACTAGATTAAAAGAAGCTTCTCGCTAGACCAAGCGGTTGCGGCTTCTATTTTACTTTCATTTCAGTAGTTTAAATAGGAAATCGTGACAACCCCCAACCGCTAGAATTACACATATTATTAGACTAGGTAGTGCAAGCGTCCCTGCGAACGATCCTGTACTTACCACAACAACAGCTTACATTCGATCGGGTTCTCTGCCCGTTAGTGTGTGTTTAGTTTGAGGTATTTACTTGTACAACTTTTATAAATATTAAAACCAGTGTTTTCTAAATAAAAATCATTTTTGTTTTTTCAAAATAAAAAGCACATCATAGGTTTTTGGCGCCGTTGCCGGGGATGCGTCGCACTCTTAGTTTAGTAGTGTAGTTCGAACCTACTTTGTGTTTCGGCACGAGGTAGTTAATTTTTAGTTTTTAGGTTTATTTTCTTTTAGTCTAGTTAGTTTAGCTAGTGTTTTCATTTTCTCTAAAATTCAAAAAATCCAAAAAATATTTTCATTGGTTTTAGCGGCTTCTGTCTATTTCATTTGGCAAGAGCGAAACTCGAGATTATTTGCTCGGAAGAAACGGTCTCAAGCTCAATTGGTCGAAGTTATCTTGCACACTGTTCGTTTGAAACTGATGACTTCTCGCTTTAAGAAGTCACGAAGATTGGATGAATTTAAGCAAAATGTCCCGAATCCCGAATTTATGGGTAAAGTGGATTTACTACTTTCCCCAACCCTTTTTTCTCTCTATCCTAATGGCGATCCTTTCATCCTTTCCCATGGCTATCAAATCGTTTTATCCTAGCTAATCTTGTAAATGTGTCCCTCTCATTGATTTTCGAATCAGTTGATGTGCATGTTTGAGGTTTTCTAGGTTTTCGTTTGGGTAGCCACTCGTTTCTTTTTTTCGTCTAAACCCTAGGTCGTACTTTTGTTTCCCTGGTCTGTTACCTTGTTCTGATCGCGACTACCTGTGTGTAGTTTAGCTAGATCATTTGAATTTGTTAAAGGTTAAGGGGCCTGATTTACGTTTTAGGGTTTTTAGGGTTTAAGGGTTTTCTTTCTCGTTCCTTTCTGGTTCAATATTATTGCTTGCTGTGATGTTTTTTTGTGATGCATGAAGAGAGTGTTATCTAGTCCTGCCTTTGATCTTAATAGTTTACGTTTACGTTTTGATAATATTCATTCTATGGCTGAATCTGGAATAAAGAAACCGATTAGGGTTTTGAGTAATGAAAACCCTAATATTGCATCTGCTAATATGGGTTCTGGTTCGGGGGGTGATCTTCCTAATATGCCCGATCCCCCTTCTTTTGGTGGTAAACCTAATATGCCCGATCCTTCCTTTTTTCCTCATGGTCCATTAAGTTTTTCCTTTCCTGTATATGGGGAAGAACGATCAAAGTAACAAGGAGGATAAGCCGGTTGATAGTAGTAAGGAAGAGCCTAAGAAAGCTCCAGCTTCATATGCTTCCACATTAAAAAAAGATGTTACAAACCGGTTATAACAAATAAACCCACAAATAAAATAACTAGATTGGGGTGCTCTCCACCTTGGGGGTGTCAAACTCCACACGAAAAAGAGAGGGAAGAAAGGGTTTTGGTGCAAGGATTCAAGAAGGAATAAGGGTTCTTTATTTGCATAGACAACCCTTAGGTTTCCTTCTTTGAATCAATGTGGGACAAGGAAACAAGTATCCTTTTTCTCTCTCCCTCTCCTCTCGGCTCTAACCTACGTGAGACCCCTATGGGTCGACTTGTCGACCCGTGGGTCGACTCATGGTGCTTGATGTCCGATCCCGTTTTTGACCTGATTCGTGGTTCCGACCCGCTCGACATTTCCAAATCTGTTTTTTGAAACATTTAGTTATTTTCATTTCTAATGGATTTGTTGTTATTTATATAAAGTTCATTTAAGCCCTCCTCGTTCTATGTGTGCGACCTTAATGGTTCATAGATATGCGGCCGTATAAATATATTGAAATATTCTCATAATACAACAACCATATCTCACATTCACCCAAAATAGCCCATACTACGGTCGGTCAAGGGTCCCGGTTTGAAACTAAATCAAAGCAAATGATCGATATGGTCCAGGCCTACGCATATGTAATTAACCAGTCGAAGGATACTCACAGATGGAATCACTTCAAGATTCACTTGCCCCTTATGTCTTTCAGCCAAATGTTGGTCACGAGTCCGAAACCTTTGAAATGCATATTGGGAAGTCCTTGCCAATGAGGTGGGGCATGGGGGTTTTCTCTAGCATTTAGTTGGTTTCCTCCAAAACGGTAGTGGGACTTCCACCGCCAGTCATGCCCTCGGATTGACTATGCTGGTGACGTGGTCGATCTCTACCGGACGATGAAGAGGCATGCCGCTGAGTCCAATCACCACTGCTGTTCAAAAAAAAAAGTGATCTCGGTGACGGGTCAGCCAATATTCGACTCATCAAATACATGTGAGTAAGGCTCGTATCTCTCTTACGATTACACCTCTATATCACCCAAAAGCGAGAATTTCTCAGCCTCCATGCCAATAGCAACCTTTCTCTCACAATTGCCTTACTTTCGCACTTTCATTCCCATGAGCGCAACCGGTAATGGCATATTTAGAATGATCTTAAAACCATTCATGGATAAAATATACTAAAGTGGAACGTGGTATGTATTTAACAATTTTACTTCAAACTTTCTATCGACATTAACTTCAAAACCTTTCTATAAGACATTAACTTCAAAACCTTCCTATAAGACATTAACTTCAAAACCTTTGTATAAGACATTAACTTCAAAACCTTCTATAAGACATTAACTTCAAAACCTTCCTATAAGACATTAACTTCAAAACCTTTCTATAAGACATTAACTTCAAAACCTTCCTATAAGACATTAACTTCAAAACCTTTCTATAAGACATTAACTTCAAAACCTTTCTATAAGACATTAACTTCAAAACCTTCCTATAAGACATTAACTTCAAAACCTTTGTATAAGACATTAACTTCAAAACCTTCTATAAGACATTAACTTCAAAACCTTCCTATAAGACATTAACTTCAAAACCTTTGTATAAGACATTAACTTCAAAACTTTCTATAAGACATTAACTTCAAAACCTTCCTATAAGACATTAACTTCAAAACCTTTGTATAAGACATTAACTTCAAAACTTTCTATAAGACATTAACTTCAAAACCTTCCTATAAGACATTAACTTCAAAACCTTTGTATAAGACATTAACTTCAAAACTTTCTATAAGACATTAACTTCAAAACCTTCCTATAAGACATTAACTTCAAAACCTTTTATAAGACATTAACTTCAAAACCTTTCTATAAGACATTAACTTCAAAACCTTCCTATAAGACATTAACTTCAAAACCTTTCTATAAGACATTAACTTCAAAACCTTCCTATAAGACATTAACTTCAAAACCTTTCTATAAGACATTAACTTCAAAACCTTTCTATAAGACATTAACTTCAAAACCTTCCTATAAGACATTAACTTCAAAACCTTTCTATAAGACATTAACTTCAAAACCTTTCTATAAGACATTAACTTCAAAACCTTCCTATAAGACATTAACTTCAAAACCTTTGTATAAGACATTAACTTCAAAACCTTCTATAAGACATTAACTTCAAAACCTTCCTATAAGACATTAACTTCAAAACCTTTGTATAAGACATTAACTTCAAAACTTTCTATAAGACATTAACTTCAAAACCTTCCTATAAGACATTAACTTCAAAACCTTTGTATAAGACATTAACTTCAAAACTTTCTATAAGACATTAACTTCAAAACCTTCCTATAAGACATTAACTTCAAAACCTTTGTATAAGACATTAACTTCAAAACCTTTCTATAAGACATTAACTTCAAAACCTTCCTATAAGACATTAACTTCAAAACCTTTCTATAAGACATTAACTTCAAAACCTTCCTATAAGACATTAACTTCAAAACCTTTCTATAAGACATTAACTTCAAAACCTTTCTATAAGACATTAACTTCAAAACCTTCCTATAAGACATTAACTTCAAAACCTTTCTATAAGACATTAACTTCAAAACCTTTCTATAAGACATTAACTTCAAAACCTTCCTATAAGACATTAACTTCAAAACCTTTGTATAAGACATTAAGCATTGCTCGTTCTGTTTCTATCGACATTAACTTCAAAACCTTTCTATAAGACATTAACTTCAAAACCTTCCTATAAGACATTAACTTTTTTTTTTTTTTTTGGGTAAAGGGGAATTTAAACCCCGGTAAGCTTTTATAAATCACCCAAAGAGAAGATTATACAAGTAGCTTGGCAAAGAACCAAACTAATTCATACATATGACATGCCATATGTATGTGAAACAATAACGTCACAAGCGACCTTGCTGAACAATACATAAAAAAGGCTAAAAACATCAAAAGCATTAATAATACACCTCTTAATATGTAAGTAACCAATATCAAACATCAACCTCTATCATTCTACCAAATCGAAACCAAATCTCAAACATGCACATCACAGTGAAGAGCTCAAAATGGCTAACCAAATGGAGACTCCTACCCTTAGATAAATCCAAAGGCCTGTCAGAGGGACACATTTAGAAGACTGGTTGACTTCTTAATGGCAAACAATAAAAGTGATGTTTAATATAAGTTTACGTGGTATCCAACTTCCATTCTTCTAGGATGCTTCTTCCTTGAATCTTTTTCTTGAACTTCATAGTGGCTAACTTCATCCGAACGGTAGACACAATAACATCACGCAATTGAGCAACCGATCTTTCTTTAGGAGAAAATAATCTGGAGTTTCTCTCTTGCCATAAGTAATAGGCCGAAGCAGCAATCAAAAGCTTAGCAATAACCGTCTTAGCAAGATTAGGCTTTGATGTCAACAATAGCATTGAAGTGATATCAGTCCATCGGTTTGGAACCGCTTGAAATCCCATTAAGGGGCGAACCAAATTCCAAATCTGCAATGAGTAATTACATTCAAAAAATAAATGTTGATGCGAATCAGGTCCACGCTTGCAGAGGGAACAGCAAAGTAGATTTAAGTTAGTAGAACCACTAACATCCCATTGCTTCATCTTATCATGAGTCTTTAGTTTTTCTCTCATAATAAGCCAGACATGAAATGAGTGCCTCGGAATACTGTGTGCAAACCAAACAAGATCAACCCAAGGAACAACTGGTCTTCTAACTCGGATGGTTTCCCATGTGGAGGAGGCTGAAAAATCAGTTTCCTTCCCATTATTATCATACCAAGTAATTACATCAGAAACAGCAGGACGAAGAACAGGAGGAGTAACATTTATAAGCACTGGAAATAGATCAAACCAGGCAATTGGCCATTTCCAGCGTCCATTAGTTAGAACATCATTAACCGTTGCATCAAGACGAAATCCCGCTCTAGTCATCTCTCTATATGTAATAAACTTACATAAAGGGCCAATAGAAGCCCAATTATCAAACCAAGCTGAAGTAGTACACCCATCCCCTATCAGATACTTAATATGTGGTCGGATTACTTCTCGCAATTGAAGAAGCTTACGCCATCCCCATGTTGAGCCAGCTTTCAAAGGGACATCCCAGAAATTTCTTCCCTTGAGTTTATGCACATTAATTTAAACCCTCCCATAAGACATTATCCTTCCCTATACCATCTTATTGATGTGGGAATGTCCAGATTCAATGAACCAAGTTTGACTGAAGCTGAACTGGAGGAATCTGGAGAAAAGCAGTTGACTAAACTGAAGAAGGAATCTGAGCGAACCATGCAGTCTGAACAAGCAATGTTAATTTTGCCAGCTGTATCACATTTTAACCATCTTTTCACTGAAACAACTCAGTCTCCAGTAGTGACCTTGCTCCAGTGGGAATTATCACCAGTGGCATCTGACGAGCTCTAGATGCATCTGAAGGGTTCCAGTGAAAATGAACTCTGAAGGTCCTCCAGATGACGTGCTCCAGTTGTCTATAATAAAGTTTGTTTTAACTGAAGGTTGTGTGGGGTCAATAAGGACGTGGGAGTGGATGCGTGGCAGCTTTTTAGTGGATCCAAGAGGAGCGTGCAAAAGCATTAACATTCCTAACGGTATGGTGGGCCACTTGAAGAGGATTGTTTCTAGAAGCCTTATGTGTCTATTTCCTATTGGTCCAAAATAATTAGTGGCTTGCACATGACAGCTTTTGTATTATTTTATTATTTTGTCGTTGATTCCTAGGTAAGAGTATGTGGCTATAAATACAGCCTTTATTTCTCATTGTAAGGTAGTTGATGTGGAATGAAAATTAATAGAGCAGCCTCTATTTCTTACAAATCTTCTTTTACCTTTATAGATCTTTGATCTTGGTGGTTAGGAGTGACCCCTTTATCAATATTGTGGTGACTTGTTCTTTATCAAATATTGTGGTGAGGTCTTTTAAATCTTCGGTTTCCTTTATCTATAATCGTGGTGGCTAGACCTTTATCGATTGTAGTGGTGGAGCGGAGTGTTTCCTTTATCCTTGATTCCGGTGGCTTAGCCTTTACGAGTCTTGGTGGTGGATTCTTTTATCTATCGTTTTACTTTATTGTCTCGTTTGATTGTTCATTTCGTATAAAATCCAGAAAATACCAAAAATAGTCTTCCGCTGTCGTTTGTCGCGTGATTTACGCATCAAATTGGTATCAGAGCCAGGTTTGCAAAAGGTTTCTTAATCTTTTGGTTGTCGTTGTTTGATTGTTTAGATCTGTTGAAGTTTTGATTAGGTCTGTTGTTTGAACGTTTAGATCTGTTGGTTATTTTGTTTGATTGTTTAGATCTGTTGAAGTTTTGATTAGGTCTGTTGTTTGAACGTTTAGATCTGTTGGTTATTTGTTTAGACCTATTGATTGTGAGTTGTTTGCTGGTTATAAATGGCGTTTAGAAGAAATATGACTTTAGATGAAGCTAATAATGCTAGGAGAGATAAACAGATAGAAGATCTACAAGAAGCTCTTGGTAGAGTTGTTCATATGTTAGAAGATGGTGGTTTAAGGTTTAATCGAGAAAATGTTGTTCCAAGTGAAAGAGATACTGAATCTCAAGGTGGTAGTGAAAGATCTGATAGTAATCCTAGACACTCTAGTGATTCTGATGAACCACGTCCAAGAGAAAGGCGTAGGAGGCATAAGGGTGATGATACTAGGGATATTAAGATAGATCCACCAGATTTTAATGGGTCTTCTAACCCAGAAGAGTATTTTGAATGGGTCCAGGTGATGGACAGGATTATGGAGATAAAAGGTTATGATGATAGAAAAAGCTTCAAAGTTTCCATTATTAAACTGAAGAAGGAATCTGAGCGAACCATGCAGTCTGAACAAGCAATGTTAATTTTGCCAGCTGTATCACATTTTAACCATCTTTTCACTGAAACAACTCAGTCTCCAGTAGTGACCTTGCTCCAGTGGGAATTATCACCAGTGGCATCTGACGAGCTCTAGATGCATCTGAAGGGTTCCAGTGAAAATGAACTCTGAAGGTCCTCCAGATGACGTGCTCCAGTTGTCTATAATAAAGTTTGTTTTAACTGAAGGTTGTGTGGGGTCAATAAGGACGTGGGAGTGGATGCGTGGCAGCTTTTTAGTGGATCCAAGAGGAGCGTGCAAAAGCATTAACATTCCTAACGGTATGGTGGGCCACTTGAAGAGGATTGTTTCTAGAAGCCTTATGTGTCTATTTCCTATTGGTCCAAAATAATTAGTGGCTTGCACATGACAGCTTTTGTATTATTTTATTATTTTGTCGTTGATTCCTAGGTAAGAGTATGTGGCTATAAATACAGCCTTTATTTCTCATTGTAAGGTAGTTGATGTGGAATGAAAATTAATAGAGCAGCCTCTATTTCTTACAAATCTTCTTTTACCTTTATAGATCTTTGATCTTGGTGGTTAGGAGTGACCCCTTTATCAATATTGTGGTGACTTGTTCTTTATCAAATATTGTGGTGAGGTCTTTTAAATCTTCGGTTTCCTTTATCTATAATCGTGGTGGCTAGACCTTTATCGATTGTAGTGGTGGAGCGGAGTGTTTCCTTTATCCTTGATTCCGGTGGCTTAGCCTTTACGAGTCTTGGTGGTGGATTCTTTTATCTATCGTTTTACTTTATTGTCTCGTTTGATTGTTCATTTCGTATAAAATCCAGAAAATACCAAAAATAGTCTTCCGCTGTCGTTTGTCGCGTGATTTACGCATCAAATTGGTATCAGAGCCAGGTTTGCAAAAGGTTTCTTAATCTTTTGGTTGTCGTTGTTTGATTGTTTAGATCTGTTGAAGTTTTGATTAGGTCTGTTGTTTGAACGTTTAGATCTGTTGGTTATTTGTTTAGACCTATTGATTGTGAGTTGTTTGCTGGTTATAAATGGCGTTTAGAAGAAATATGACTTTAGATGAAGCTAATAATGCTAGGAGAGATAAACAGATAGAAGATCTACAAGAAGCTCTTGGTAGAGTTGTTCATATGTTAGAAGATGGTGGTTTAAGGTTTAATCGAGAAAATGTTGTTCCAAGTGAAAGAGATACTGAATCTCAAGGTGGTAGTGAAAGATCTGATAGTAATCCTAGACACTCTAGTGATTCTGATGAACCACGTCCAAGAGAAAGGCGTAGGAGGCATAAGGGTGATGATACTAGGGATATTAAGATAGATCCACCAGATTTTAATGGGTCTTCTAACCCAGAAGAGTATTTTGAATGGGTCCAGGTGATGGACAGGATTATGGAGATAAAAGGTTATGATGATAGAAAAAGCTTCAAAGTTGCCATTATTAAACTGAAGAAATATGCTTCATCCTGGTATGATAACATGAAGTCTAAAAGGGAATATAAAGGCAAAAGCAAAATCAAGACCATTATTAAACTGAAGAAATATGCTTCATCCTGGTATGATAACATGAAGTCTGAAAGGGAATATAAAGGCAAAAGCAAAATCAAGACCTGGTCCAAACTGAAGGAGGTTATGCAAAAGAGATTTGTTCCCCAGTCGTACAAGCAAGACCAGTACTTACTGATGAACAATCTGAAACAAGGAGTTAAGGAGGTTGTAGAATACATTAGAGAGTTTGAGCATCTGAAGACCAGAACTGGTGTGAATGAAACTGAAGAGCACACTATAGCCAGATTTCTTGGTGGTCTGAACGCTGCCATTACTGAGAAGATTGAGTTGCAACCTATCTGGACGTATGAAGGTGCATGCAAGATGGCTATCCAGATTGAGAGACAACTGAAGAAGAAGGTTCCGTACAAGTCATTCAGTAAGGTTCCTGCCAGTGCAAGTCAACCAGTTGCCAGATTTACTGAAGCTGCTCAGAAATCCTCCAAAGGGAAAGAAAAAGAAACTGGAGCTTCTAAAGAACCAGTTGGAAGAAAATGTTTCAAGTGTCATGGCTTTGGTCACTTCCAGGCCCAGTGTCCTAATCAAAGAGCATTGACTGCAAGAGAAATTGAATGTTTGCCAGATGTCGACACTGAAGAAGGTGAGCCAGTGTACGATGAAGAAGAAGATGAAGAATCTTATGTTGGTGCAGATGTGGGAGAGATGTTGGTTGTCAGGAGAGTGATGCATACTGATGAAGTTACAGCTGATACTGCTCAGAGAGAGAATATTTTCCACTCCAGATGCACAGTGAAAGGCAAGGTATGTGATCTGATCATCGATGGTGGCAGTTGTGCAAATGCTGCTTCGACTTACATGGTAGAGAAACTGGAACTACCAACAGTGAAGCATCCCAGACCTTACAAGTTGCAATGGTTAAGCGAAGGTTCTGAAGTAAAGGTAAATCGACAAGTCACTATTCCCTTTTCAATTGGGTCAGTTTACCAAGATAAAATTATATGTGATGTTGTTCCCATGGATGCCTGTCACATTTTGTTGGGTCGACCATGGTTATTTGATAATTATGTTCATCATGATGGTCGTATGAACTCATATTCTCTAAATGTAAGTGGAAAGAAGGTCACCTTGACTTCTTTGAAGCCCACCGAACTGATGAAAGTCAAGAAAGATCAGCCCAGTAAGCCTTTGTTTTTATCTCAATCTGAAGTTGAGGAAGAGTTAACTGAAGGCTCTCCAGTTCTAATGCTACTGGTCGTTGAAAAGTCTGAAGAGAAGAAGTCCACTGAAGTCCCCAGTTTACTGAAGTCGTTACTGAAGGAGTTCAGAGATGTCTTTCCTGAAGATTTACCTGAAGGTTTACCTCCAGTTAGAGGTATTGAGCACCAGATTGACTTGGTTCCAGGCTCAGTTCTTCCAAACAAAGCAGCTTATCGTTGTTCTCCTAATGAAGCCAAAGAATTGCAAAGACAAGTAGATGAACTGGTCGAAAAGGGTTATGTCAGAGCAAGCATGAGTCCTTGTTCAGTTCCTGCTTTACTGGTCCCAAAGAAAGATGGAACGATGAGAATGTGTGTTGACAGTAGAGCCATCAACAATATAACTATTAAGTATAGATATCCTATTCCCAGATTGGATGATATGCTTGATGAGTTACATGGCTCCAGAGTGTTTTCAAAAATTGATCTCAGAAGTGGTTATCACCAGATAAGAATGAAGGATGGAGACGAGTGGAAAACTGCATTCAAAATCAAAGGAGGCTTATATGAATGGTTAGTGATGCCTTTCGGCTTGTCAAATGCCCCCAGTACATTCATGAGGCTAATGAATGAAGTTCTGAGGCCACTTATAGGTCAGTTTGTTGTTGTTTACTTTGATGATATTCTGGTGTACTCTAAATCTGAAGCTGAACATGTTGGTCATCTGAAGAAAGTATTTGAACTGCTAAGAAGACACCAGTTGTATGGAAAAATGGAGAAATGTGATTTTATGGTGGATAGTGTGATATTTCTGGGGTATATTGTGTCGAAAAATGGGATTTCAATGGATCCATCGAAGGTAGAAGCCATCAGATCATGGCCAGTTCCTACAACCATCACTGAAGTTAGAAGTTTTCATGGACTGGCATCATTCTATCGAAGGTTCATAAAGAACTTTTCTACAGTTGTGGCTCCTATCACTGATTGCCTAAAGAAAGGTGTGTTCAACTGGCCAAGTTCAGCTCAACTGGCGTTCGAAGCACTGAAGGGGAAGCTCAGTTCAGCTCCAGTTCTATCCTTACCAGATTTTGATATGCTATTTGAACTTGAATGTGATGCTAGTGGAGTTGGTATTGGTGCAGTACTGGTGCAAAGTGGTCGTCCAGTTGCATACTTCAGTGAGAAACTGAATGGATCTAAACTGAAGTATAGTACTTATGACAAAGAATTCTATGCAATTATTCGTGCTATCACTCACTGGTCACATTATCTGAAGCCAAAACAGTTCGTATTGTTTTCTGATCATGAAGCACTGAAGTTCATTAATGGTCAACATAAGCTTAATGCCAGGCATGCAAAATGGGTGGAATTTTTGCAATCTTATTCATTCGTTTCAAAGCACAAGGCTGGAGTTTGCAATGTTGTTGCTGATGCACTATCACGAAGATATTCTTTATTATCAGTTCTGGAAGCAAGAGTGCTTGGATTTTCTTTTATAAAGGAGTTATATGCTGCTGATCCAGATTTTTCTGAGAAAGTTACTGAAGCTAATCTGAAAGGACCATTCACTGTTCAAGATGGTTTCTTATTCAAGAATGGTAAGTTGTGCATTCCCAGGGGTTCAATAAGAGATTTATTAATAAGGGAAGCACATGGAGGAGGACTAGCTGGACATTTTGGAATCAACAAAACTGGAGAGATTCTAACTGAACACTTCTACTGGCCAAGTCTACTGAAGGACGTCCAGAGTATTATCAATCGCTGTCCAACTTGTCACCAGGCAAAGACAACTTTTCACAAAGGTTTGTACACTCCTCTTCCAGTTCCAAACCAACCTTGGGAAGATCTCAGTATGGACTTTATTGTTGCACTGCCCAGAACCCAGAGGGGAAAAGATTCTATAATGGTGGTTGTTGATAGATTCTCAAAAATGGCTCATTTTGTTGCTTGTAATACAACAAATGATGCTTCAGCTGTAGCGAATTTGTTCTTTAAAGAGATTGTCAGATTACATGGAATTCCTAAATCCATTGTTTTTGATCGAGATGTGAAGTTTTTAAGCTATTTCTGGAAGACTCTATGGAGACTGATGGGTACCAGATTGTTGTTCAGTACGTCTCACCATCCCCAGACTGATGGACAGACTGAAGTCATGAACAGAACAATTGGTATGTTATTGAGAACACTGGTGAAGAAGACGCTGAAGGATTGGGATCTGAAGCTTGCTCACGCTGAGTTTGCCTTCAATAGAGCTCCAAATTATTCAACCAGTAAATCCCCATTTGAAGTTTGTTATGGTGTCAATCCACTAACTCCTATTGATTTGATTCCTTTTTCGATTGAGCCAAAGGCAAGTGCTGAAGCAGAGACCAGAGCAAAAGAAATCAAGAAGATTCATGAACAAGTGAAAACCAGAATTGAGAAAGCAAATGCCAGTTACAAGGCCAAGGCAAACAAGAACAAGAAGCAGCCCAGTTTTTCACCAGGTGATCTTGTTTGGGTGCATCTCAGAAAGGAAAGATTTCCAGCCAAGAGAAAAAGCAAACTGATGCCCAGAGCTGACGGTCCATTCAAGATTCTGGAGAGATATGGAGAAAATGCTTACAAAGTTGAACTTCCTGGAGATATGTCAGTCTCTAGTACATTCAATGTTGGTGATATGATGCCCTACCTGGAGGATAAGTATCTCGAAGACTTGAGGACAAGTCTCTTTTTAGAGGGGGAGAATGATGCGGGAATGTCCAGATTCAATGAACCAAGTTTGACTGAAGCTGAACTGGAGGAATTTGGAGAAAAGCAGTTGACTAAACTGAAGAAGGAATCTGAGCGAACCATGCAGTCTGAACAAGCAATGTTAATTTTGCCAGCTGTATCACATTTTAACCATCTTTTCACTGAAACAACTCAGTCTCCAGTAGTGACCTTGCTCCAGTGGGAATTATCACCAGTGGCATCTGACGAGCTCCAGATGCATCTGAAGGGTTCCAGTGAAAATGAACTCTGAAGGTCCTCCAGATGACGTGCTCCAGTTGTCTATAATAAAGTTTGTTTTAACTGAAGGTTGTGTGGGGTCAATAAGGACGTGGGAGTGGATGCGTGGCAGCTTTTTAGTGGATCCAAGAGGAGCGTGCAAAAGCATTAACATTCCTAACGGTATGGTGGGCCACTTGAAGAGGATTGTTTCTAGAAGCCTTATGTGTCTATTTCCTATTGGTCCAAAATAATTAGTGGCTTGCACATGACAGCTTTTGTATTATTTTATTATTTTGTCGTTGATTCCTAGGTAAGAGTATGTGGCTATAAATATAGCCTTTATTTCTCATTGTAAGGTAGTTGATGTGGAATGAAAATTAATAGAGCAGCCTCTATTTCTTACAAATCTTCTTTTACCTTTATAGATCTTTGATCTTGGTGGTTAGGAGTGACCCCTTTATCAATATTTGTGGTGACTTGTTCTTTATCAAATATTGTGGTGAGGTCTTTTAAATCTTCGGTTTCCTTTATCTATAGTCGTGGTGGCTAAACCTTTATCGATTGTAGTGGTGGAGCGGAGTGTTTCCTTTATCCTTGATTCCGGTGGCTTAGCCTTTACGAGTCTTGGTGGTGGATTCTTTTATCTATCGTTTTACTTTATTGTCTCGTTTGATTGTTCATTTCGTATAAAATCCAGAAAATACCAAAAATAGTCTTCCGCTGTCGTTTGTCGCGTGATTTACGCATCACTTATATTATCTTATACGACTTTACTCCAAATAGACAGTACAATGGCTGCCAATAACAATGCTCCTAATGCTGCACTTATCAACCAACTCATTATGCACGACCATGAAGTCGGTCGTGGCAACTCTCCGCCAAAGTTGTTCCGTATGGAAAATTACTGGATGTGGAAAAGACGAT
>CM067175.1:1284872-1287372 GCA_034093135.1 Erigeron breviscapus
GACCCGATATCATTAGTTAAGGGGGAGTCACATCTGTTGATGCAGTTTTTCTATAACTAATGTATATCGGAGTTCAACAGAATTGATTGCACCGGAAAAGGGGGAGTATGTTGGTGCAGTGTCTGTGCACTTATTGTTGTCTGCTGCAATGCAATTCAGGAGATGGGTTATAGGAGTTTCACCTGTACTACATTGCATATTTGTGTTTGAGACATTGTGTATGAGACATTATCTATACTACATTGTGTATGAGATGATGTCTATACTACATTAATCTCTATGAGATATAAGAGGCTGATACGTGACATTAGTTGTATGTGATGATATCTATACTACACTAATCTCTATGAGATGATAGTGTAGTATACGTCCGAGAAGCCCAAGTCCAGCCCCGTCCATATATGTATGTGTCAGTTATATATACGTGATATAGGTCTAGGGTTTCAGTTAATGGTTTTAGACTAGTCAGAAGCTATTCACCGGAACGGGGTAGAGATCTATGCCCCGTCCCACCATGATGTATACTCATTTGGTGCTTGTAATCTTATGATTAATGATAATATATGAGTTTTGCATCTGTATTTATCTCCAATTCTTATCATGTATGTGTGATTATGTTAAAAGCCTCAAGAACGGATTCAGGTGGATTCCGCACACCTGGATTCGTACAGATCTCGATGTTAATGGGTCAACAGGACCTATCATATATCATAATGGGAATATTAAGATCTATTTTGTAGTAATAATGATATTTCAAGAAACTACTCATTTATTTACTTTTGAGCACATCATTTCCTAAATCTAATTAAGCTTGTATAAGTACAATAAATTTTACTTGCACAATCTTATCTTTTATCAAATTCTAGATTCGATTTTAATGACTAAGTGTTCATCAAGACAATCATTAAAACTTTCCTCAAATAGGTAGTTTAAGTGTATCTCAAAATTTCCTTAATTTGTGTTTATTTACAACCTAAATCCATGCTATGAATATCTCACCTAGATATCATATTGGGTAAAGGGTTACCCCGATGAGTATATTATATCACATCAAAAATTAAGTACAAGTGAGATGGCAAAGTACCAAATCAGTTCACATATTTGACATGCCAAATATGTGTAGAACAAGCTAAATAGCATTCAAAAGAAACAACCAATGATCTAAAAATAGTAAACTAGAACTAAACAGCAAGATCAGTGGACGGACCAAGTTGCCCCTAAAAGATATCATACAACTAGTTATGGCATTAAACTCTTTTAATCCATTTCAACCATGTCTTATTAAGTTCGTTTGTCTTTAGTCCAATCTATTTTGGATAACGACATTATCTTAACAAAAACATATAATCCATAAAGTTCTAATACTTGATAAATAATCTAATTTTTGTAATCAACAATAAATGCTCAACACATTCATTATATTGTTTACAAATCTAGAAGAGGTTACTAGTAAAAGATGTTGTCGTTTCTTGTTATCAAAATTCTCCCACTGATTCCTAGAACCATATCTTTTAAGTATAACACACTTGATAGAGAATTAATTTACCTTAATTAATCTCGAGTCTCTCCCTCCCACTTACTCTTTGAATCGAGTATCTCAAGTAGTGACACTTGGTGGAGATTACGACCTCTTAATCAAGATAACTCTATTTGTCTATTTATATCACGAATCTCGCCCCCACTGACTTATAGAATTAAGTACTTCAAGTAGTAATACTTGGTGAGGCAACGATTCTTATAATCAAGACAAAAACAATCATAACAAAAACTTTCTATTTTAGAATACTTTCTAAAAATAATTTATCGGATTTCCTTTTGTAAATTACTTTATATACGACTTTCCATTTCACAAATCATTTTGTGAAGCACTAAATGTTTTTGCGAACTCAATCTATAGCTATATTTACTATAATTACATGCAAGATATATGTAACAAAACATTAATAAAAAACAGCCAACTAATCAAGGAAAGAAAAAGATAAAACTTGGTAGATTCAAAATATTAAAATATTCTAAATCCTTAATAATTTAACATTATTTCAAGAACGAAAGTTAAAAGGGTAATAATGTTTTTAACTAAAATATCAAATAAAAGTCAATTTTAAAATGAATGCCGAAACATTAATTTCAAGACTATCTTTCTCTTTCCAAATTTTCCACTATTCTTCCTTCCTCGTCCACCCCACTTTGGATATACCTCACGAAGCCATTCTTCAATTTTCTCACAACCATTAGCGTCGTGTGAATTACTTTTGCAGAATGTGCGTGATGAATTTCCGTAGTAAAGCCTTTCAATGAGAGTCTTTTCCGGCAAATTCATCTCTACACTAACCAACATCCTCTCAAGAGCATCTAGTGACTTGTGCTTACAAGTCTTAAGAAAGTTCATGACAAAATGCCTATAATGTAGGTCAAGTGAGTCAAGCACCAAGAAGATTTGTTCATCATGAGTAAGTGGCTACCTAAGAGCTGCCAACTCATCAACATATCCTCTCATAAT